>VXBJ01006615.1:310667-374739 GCA_013400055.1 Nycticryphes semicollaris | reverse complement strand
TTAACCTTTGCTGGGAGGATGAGGACAGGGAAAGAATCACCTTTACTCCGTGAGCTCCTAGTGATGCTCCTGCTGGGATGCCCCAAAGCTCACTCTCTCCTGTCTCCTACACTACAGGCCTTCAAAGGCAGCACCAAGGTTCTGATTTTTCACAAGCTGAGATGAAGACAATTCATTTTCTATTCCCTAGCAACTGCCTATACAAACAGACGAGCAGTAAAACCGGCTTTAAGAACTATAATTGACATTGTAAATAAATTGTTTTCATACCTGAATTGGTGTAAGAGAAGCGAGAGGAGTTAAGTCCAAATGGAGATCATTGTTCCTTCCATGATGTGCACTTACACAGCAGAGTAGGACACTAACTCCAGCCACCTTTTCCCAGCAGCACTCACAAGTTTTCCCAGCCCCAGCTTCTCCACACAGCCATTTCCAAAGCTTTTCCTGCAAAATTAAACAAGCTTGGGTATTTCATAATGCAGAAATGCTGCAGATTTTGACTGATTTTAATTTGCTGACAGCTGCTGCCATTGTGTGCTTGCTCCCACTTTCCCCCTTTGCTGCCCAGCTCACCTCTTGGCCCTGGGTGCTGCAGCTCCACAGATGTCAACCTCACAAACCCTTCCACTCATCCGACTCAGAGCTCTCTGGGGAAATTGCCTTTTCTCCTCCTCCTGACACCACCTGAAGGGCTACCCCAGCTGCAGGTCTGTGGAGATCATCACTGTGGGTTTGTAGGCTTCTGTAATACACAATAACTCTGAGGCTTTATCCTCTAAACAGCTTTGTTTTATTACAGATTACCACAAGTACCACAAAAATCACCACTAGAAGGTATACCTATGATTAATAAGGATAATATATGCATATAAAACTTTTACAAATTACTATTAGCAATTAATAGAGTGGCAGCAGTCAATAGTAACAATCAACAGTACAGCAGCTCTCATTAGCAGGGCAATAACCAGCTGTAGCACCCGTCAGCATTACAGCCACTACCAAGCAGGGACAGACCACTACTCACAGGTTACTACAAGGTTAGTATTAGTGAAGCAACTTAGGAACGCCCTACCAGCAGATACACTTATGAGAGGTTGTTTATATGAGTATTTACTAGCAGTATTAATCCAATGAGACAGATCTTATAAAGGACCACACCATCCCAGAAGTGGGGTTGGAACCAAACCGACCCCAGAAGGTGGGCAAAAGGGGGACCAAGAGTCTGACTCCGGAGCTGCTCTGCCTCGGGGGGAGCAGAGTCAGCTGGACCCCAGTGAGGGGCCAGGGCCCCACAGAAGGTTTGTGTGGAAAATTCAACCTGGTTAGGGAACAGAGAACACGTTCAGCACAGGAAGTTCTCACACAGAAATCAGATCCTTTTTGGATAAAAAATAAGCCATTTTTATGTCACAGAGAAATAAGAGGGCACAGGACAGCACCACTTCGAGCAGCCAATAGATACTATTAGCTTCTATTTTTCACATGGGGCAGCCAATAGATAACAATGTTTTCTGTTCTTTCAGACCAATTTTTATTTTCCCAGACTGTTTTCCTCCTCTTGCAGTTAGAACAGCCAGTGGCAGCTCCCAATTCATGCTTTCTCAGGATGTTTTCCCATTTTTTCCAGACTATTTTTCACCTTTTCAGATGAGAAGTAGCAGTTGCAGCTCCTTGTTTTTGCAGTTGTTGATGGTATCTCTGGGTGTCTCTGGTTTCTGGGTACCCAGCTGTACTTCAAAGATGCCAGCTACGTGCTTCTCCAGGATGCTTCTGGTTCCCAGGCACGTGGTTCTCTGGCTGGCAGTCATTTCCTCTCTCGGTATTTTTCCAGCAGATATTTTCTTCTCTGAAGTACTTCTGTCCTTCTTACCAGGCTGCCCTCACACAGCTCCCAGCATCACCTCACCCTCCGGTGTCACCGCTCGGTGGCCACCACATTAATCCTGTGAGTGCTGGGCTTGTCTGCAGAAGGGAAATGGTTATTTTGGCAGTTAGCTTGCCTATGAGGGTGAAGGGGTATCTTTTGTCAATTTGGGGGTTTTTAGCCAAAAAACCAAGCAGGAGGCTTGAACCAGAGGGAAATGCTGTGAGGGTTTCTGGGAGAATCTGATAAATGCTGTCTATGCAGGGGCTGCAAAACCAGCTGAGCTGAGATTTGTTGCCTGAGTTTGGTTTTTTTCCTCCATCAGAATGTAGGTGCTGGAATTCTTTTGCTTTATATTTTTGCCAAAATTATGCATAGGAAGAAAAATTACAGAAAACATGTTTTTGCCTACATTTTCCAGTTATCACTTTTCAAAAAGAAGGTGGGTTTTTTTTAGGGTACATGAAAAAAAATAACCCAACCAAAACCAAACCCCCAAACAAATTCCTCTTTACCTTCCTGGGCATGTGTTTAGGATCTTGATTTGGACTGATGAAGCTTGTTGTTTTGCAGTGTCTTTAGGTAGGTATGTGTGTGTGTGTGTATATATATATATATAAAATTAACATCCAATATTATGGATATTAAATAATAGCAAGATCACCTAAATTTTGGGCAAAGGGTGTACAGTGACTGCAGGCAGAGTTCATTCTGTGTATCTGAAGGGTCTGGCTGAATACACTGTGGACCCAAATGTCACATTTCTGTTACCCATCAAATGTTGTAACCCTTTGTGGGGGACAGAAATCTCCAGTTCCAATCTGTAAAAAATAAGCTGCTGAAGTCACACCCCATTTCAGTGTTAGGAATGGTACCAGTGAAAATGTGTGTGATTTGTAGGCACGAGAGGGTAAGAGCATTGTCACAAAACTGCAGAGTAGCCACAGCATAACGAACAGCTCCATTAGGAGACACACTGTATAAACCGTCAGGATTTTAGCAGAGCCTTTGTCTTTTTCCATGATGGTGTGTCACAGCGGGGACATGGGCCA
The DNA here is from genome assembly GCA_013400055.1 of Nycticryphes semicollaris. NCBI lineage: Eukaryota > Metazoa > Chordata > Aves > Charadriiformes > Rostratulidae > Nycticryphes > Nycticryphes semicollaris. The sequence continues at coordinate 371,823 of VXBJ01006615.1, read as the reverse complement.
CTGAGGAAATGAAATTCTAAATATATTTAAAGAGTGGTGGTTGATGTGAATGACAAAAATGGCACCACTCTGATGGCATCTTGGAGGTAAGCACAGGAGAGGATGTTTCTGGTCACAGCATAAAAGAATCCATATGGCTGAGGATCCCAGGCCAGGCTTAAATGGAAGGAAATATTTATCACTGCGCAGATGTAAGTTATAAAGTGCATTATGTTCAAAGCATTTATGTACAAAGCATTTCCAAACAGCCAGGGATGAACACAAGGCAGCAGGAGTGAGCACGGCTCCCTAAGCGATGCTGGCATTAGTAAGATCCTGCTGCAGCTCTGAAATACAAGCAAGCTTTGGGAAATGAGGTATGGAACTGCTCTGTTATTTTCTGGCTCATTTAATATTGTGTGTTTTCCCTTTGGTGAATATGAAGCATGAGTGGCAGAAGCTGGTGGCCAGTTTAACTGTGCAATGGGGAGTCCTGGGACCTTCTGTCCCTCTGATCCTCACCATCCCACCCTGGTGGTGGCCAAAGAGCTTCCCCTGCTCACAGTGCTCCTCCTCCTGGCACAGCCTCCCCAGGGGGTACAGGGAAGTGCTGGTGGCTTGGTACCAGGAGGAGTGGCAGGATGGCAGAGGGGTGGCTCTGCGCCTCTACACAGCACACAGGCAAGGGCACTGTTCTCTTTCCCATGCCTGCATCCTGTGTTGTGGTGGGACCACGCTGTCACATCAGTAACCCAACAGGGTGTCTCAGAGCTGGGGCCCTGCAGCAACCCCAGCACCCCCCACAGCATCCCCAGTACCCCCCACATCATCCCCGGTACCCCCCAGTCTGACGGGCAGCAGCAGGGTGCAGCAGGACAGAAGATGAAGCAGTTGAACAATCTGAAAAGCTGGGGAAAGGCAGAGATTATTACTGGTTTCTGCACTGTCAGTAAAGCTACTTTGAGGCTGCCGTTGTGCATACCCTTAATGAAACCTCCACAAACAGTATGTACCAGTGTTTACATGCAGTGACTCTCCCTAAAATTTTAGTGGAAAACAGAGTGACAAATATATCAGGGAGCTGTGTTTTTCTTTTTCTCTGCAGTTACTCTGTCCAAATCCTAAGGAGGGAAAAAAAACATTGAAAATAAAAGTCAGTGTTAACCCAGGACCTGACAGTGAATTTTCGTGCTTTGCTGCAGCAGGTGGCTTTAAATCACCAGGTAAACCATGCGGATGAGCTCCTGTGCAGCAAAGTCAGCTCGTGGGGCTGGTGGGTGTTAAACTAGAAGATTTTTGGGGAAAAAGAAAAGAAGTAAAAGGCACAATGAACAGTTTTGTAGCAACAGAAATTTAGCAAATAGTTTCAAAGAAGCTTCAAAAGGTGCCCTTATGGGTGATACTTGTGGGGCCAGGAGGTGCTGGTGACCCAGGAGACGGGTTCACCCTTATCCTTCCTGATTAGAGACAGGTATCTGAAGTGGATCTTTGTCCTCCCAACAGGGTCACCCCAGTGACCCCTGTGCTACGGAGCCTCTCTTCTGCCAAAACAGTCCTATTTTAGAGGAAATGGGAAACACTTGTGTCTGTGGTTGGGCAGAGGGGCTCATCAGCAGGTCATGGCCTGGGCAGCCCAGCTGCAGCCCCTGTTCTGCCCATCAGTGAGTGTTTAACTCAAACTGGGAGTGTGTTGACCAGTTGATACAGAAATGGTCTCCCTTGAGACTGTCCCACGCACAGTCTGCTCTGCAGGAGGCAGCAGGAGGGATTTGGAATAGGTTTCCTGAGTCCGGGTGGAAGTCTCAAAGGAAGGGGGGGCCCTGGGGCCACACGTGGTGCTGGTGAAGGCAGGGCTGGGGGTGATGGAGCCCCCGTGTGCACCTCGCGCCTGCTGCCCTCTGGAAAGGGACCCCTCACCTTGGGGGGTGTCACTGGTGGGCTTTGCTGAGCTGAATATATGGGGGGATAACTCTGGTCACTGCCTTGTGCTTCCAGAGCTGTCTCTGCAAGTGCATTCGATGGGCTCTTCCTGGTACTGGGAGCTTCACCCAGTCTTTCCATGGCCCCAGCTTTGCAAGGTAGATGTCACATTATCTTGCAGTGAATAAAAGAAATTGTTACATTTTAATTTGCTAAATTTAATAGAAACTGTGTTTCAGCTGCATGTTTTAGTTTTGAAACCCTTTTAACTGATACTGGACATTTTATTGTTTTTAATCGTTTACTCCTGACTCGGGTTGCTGAGATTTGTAGTGGGTGTGCTGGCTGGTGAGGCTGCTGTTATCTTCCTTTACTGTCTCTTTGTAACAGGAATCCAGCTTCTGAACTCAACTTGCCTTCTCAGTGTTTGCCATAAGCAGTGATTGTTCCACGGTGGGTTTTTAACGATGTTGCAGACGACTGAATCATAGAGAAAGGGATGGAGAAGACTCTCCAAAGATCACCCATCCCTACAGTGAGGAAAGATCAATTGTATTTCTGTTGTGACTCACGGGTATTTGCCAAAAAAATATTTACTTTTGAAGGTCCAGTAGTGAGTCTTCCAGGGCTTGTCTGGGATTAAAGGCAGTGCTTCACTATATTTTAGGGTTTCTCATTAGAATCTTCATCTTATGTTCAGTCTGAATTCCCTTTTCACAATGAATCCCACCCATTTTGCCTTCACCTCTCTGTGCATCCAAAGAAAAGCCGTTTTTCCCCTTCCTCTGAAACATTTCTTTTTCAACAGGCTTGGGTACCGTCTCACAGCCCCCGGCTCTTTCTCTGTGCACTGAGCATCTTCTCTTCCTTCAGCTGTTCTCGGAGACCATGGCTGCTGGTCCTCTGATGCTTCCTGCAGCTCCCCTCCACAGTGTCCCTGCGTGCTGGTGCTCCTGGAGGGTGCCCTGAGCTTCAGCCGTGCGGGAGCTGGGCTGGCACAGTGCTGCTCTACAGCTCACCAGAAGGAAGCCTGGTAAGAACTTCCTTACACGTGGCAAACAAGGAATAAAAGCATATGTTTTGTCATAGAACCCAAACAAGCAAGGAACCAAAGAAATGGTTAAGTATTCCAAATGAATTTAATATTTTAAAAAAGAAAAAAAAGAAAAATCCCATATACCACACAAATGCAGTGGATGAAATGTGGGTAATATTGCTAGATATTTCTAGACTATGAGGCAGTTTGTAAAAATTTGGCTGAAAAAAATCTGCAGTGAGGAGTTTTAATGATATGAGGGAAATAAAGCATGTAAGCAATTTAAGGGAAAAAAAAAAAGATCCCTTAAGTGTAGGAATGAAGCCATTTGTGCCTTGAGGGCTGTGTGGGGGGTGTGCTTCAATGAGAGAAACTGCATTTCTGTTGGTAACTCTCAATGAAATTGAACTATTTATAGCAAGACAGTTGCTATAACAGTTCAGTTGCCAACATTTTAAGGAAAGACCCTTGGTTGTAACAAATGACAACACAAGTATCATCTGAAATAAAGACTTTACTTTGCAGGAGAGAAGAGCAAAGAAGGTGTTAATTCCCACAGCATCCGCCTGCTGTTCATACCGACCGAGGAGAGGGACGTGCTTATGTGGAAATATTTTTTCTTTTTTGAGGTACTTTTACATTAGCAGCTGCTTGCTTTCAGCAAGATGAAGTGTTCGTGGCCAGGGCCAGGGGGATGCTGGTGGTGCTGGGAGCCCCGGGGAGGGTCCGCCTGCCTGGGGGCGATGGGGGTCCTGAGTGGGTGCTGGGCTCCCTGCTGCTCACCCAGCTCTGCCCTGGGGAGCCTCAGACAATGTCTCTCACCTCTTTCTCCTTGTATAAAAAGAGAAGAACCCATTTTGAGCCTCGGGTTCTGTGGGTGACCAACACTTTCTCCAACAGGGAGTTTCTATGTCTAAGAGTATTTCTCAGCAGATCCACCAGGCACACTGCTGGGGTGCAAATGCCTGTCCAGCACAAGGGCTCCATACACATTGGTCATGAACCTGCATGAAAAGTGTGACAACTAATCCAGTCCACACCCTGCTCCCCAAACACTGCAGTGTCCCACCAAGGGACAGTAAAGTCCCGAAACAGTGCAGTTTGCTCTGTGTCCCTGCAGGGGTTCATCTGCTTCTCCACCATTCAGGTTACTGAAGCTCAGGAGGGTTTCTTGTGTTTGTTCCCCTCTTTCATTCATCCTTTCTTTTGAACTATCCTACAAACCTCTTCTGGGCTCTGGTACCTCAAGACTAATTCAGGCAATCAGTTGCTCTCTTACAGAGACAGCTGCCGATGCAAACCAGGTATTATCCACAAAGAAAGCAAGGGAAGTGCTAGAAAGAAAAATAGTGAAGCCTGAATCTGATATAAAATGGAAGAGAAAAGGCAGGACTGGTCAGGGCTGTCTTTACTCCACCGTTGGTGTGTTACTCCCCCATGTGTTGCTCCTGCAGCGTGTAACACCCCTCACTGCCTGCAGCAGACAGCCCCTCACACGTAACCCACCCTCTGGCCATCGCCCCTGCAACCTCTGTCCTGTGGTGTTACCTAAAGAGGGGGTGAAAGGAAAGGGTGTTACTGCAAGTCTAACACCAAAATATCACTTCTGTGGAATCTAGCGCAGTAGAGTAGATGTTTCATGAAGCCATAAAAGAGGAGAGAAATTGTTTTCAAGGTGTTAATCGAATATATGAAACTCTGATTTTGCCATCCTGAAACTCAGGGAAGAAGAGATTCAGGTCTGAATATTTATCCCAAAAATCTGTTGCCAGGAGAATGGGATCAAATCCAGGACTTAACCGGGGAAATAAGTGGCAGAATTCCTGCTGGCTTTGGTAGCAGCAGAGTCTGGCTCCTGCTTAAGGTGCAGCACAAGGGGCTGGTTCACTTCCCTGGAAGATGGAGAGCCCCACTCAGAGGAAACACATTGGAGCTTGTGTTGGGGTGAATTAGTAGTTCAGAGTGGGTTTTGGGACACTCAGACTGCATTTGTTCATGCTTCAGTGGGAAGCTGGGTTAGTTTGGGTGTTTTGCCAATGATATCTGGTCTGTCACCATGAATGTCTCAGACTTGATGGCTCTTCATCCTCTCGAGAGCCCTAGAGCAGCCTGGGGTCCCAGGAGACAGCAGCAGGTAGGTAACGCTCTGCAATGCCCCACACCTGAAACACAGAGCCCTGTCTCGGTTTTAGATAAATATGAGCCACTTCAGAAGATCTTGTGCATTAACGTGGTGTTGGGGGGAACTTCTCTGGGGGCTGAAAGGCTCCCTTCAGTGGGGACGATGCAGCCAGGCTGCTGGGAAGCCTTTGACTCCTGCTATATTTTTGTTGACTCCTATATATTTGGATGTGGGAGAGAGTGCTTTTGAGTCTGATGAGAGTGTTGGTGAAAGCTCATGACTGTCACAGAGAACACAGCTCCTTCTTGAAAGGTGTGTTGCTCAGTGCATGGAAGAGCTGGCGACAGAGGGGGCCTGGACTGCGGTGCCTCCCCGTTTGGGTAACAAGGAGCACAGTCCCAGGGTGAACGCCCTCACTCAGCTGGAGGGGAAAAGCCTTTGAAGTGTCTGATCTCTGCAGGAGAGCTGGGGGGGCTCCCAGAGCTCTGTCCCAGAGACACCCTTTGGGGTTGGGTTGTTCTCACCTTAAAAAGGAGGGTACTCCCATTCCCATACAAGGAAAGATCCCTGTTAAAAATACCGATGAATCACAGGCTGCTGTTGTTACCCCTGGAGAAACTGAACTCAGTGTTTTACCCAGAGATCCTCGAAGTATCCCTAGGTCATAAAGCAAACAATTGGTATTGTTTTTTCCGCCTATATTGCTTTGCTATTTCAGGTGTGCTGGCATACTCTAACTTGACTGCTCCCATAATGACTCACCTATGATGAAGACACTGTTGTATTGGCAGGGGGAGAAGGAGCTCCAGAGTGGGAAAGGTCTTGCCAAGTGAGGGAGGAGGGAAAACAACACCTCAGCACTTCTCCTCTCTCAGTCACCTGCCCTCCTACAACGCAAGCCATTCAATGAATATCAATTGGTATCATTGCTATTAAAACTTTCTGGTTTAAGGGGCTGAGGTCTTTTCCCTACCAAGTTTTCTCTTTTATGGGGAGTTGATGTCAAGGTTTAATTCTGCTTCTGCTTCAGACTCAGCCTCATACCCCAAACCACAAAAGTTGCCAGATAACCTCAGACTCAATCACTGGCTGAAGACCTTCATTGGTCCCTAATATTTTTTCTCCCCACAGAATATCATGTAATCACTAAAAATTTTGTTGAATAAATAGAGAAAATAAAAGATACAGCTGCTTAGAATACACTAAGTCTAGGCTCTATAATGAAGGGCGTAATATGTGTCAAGATAAGAAGTAAGAAGAAGAGATGGTTAAACCCCAGGAAGCAACGGAGCTTCGAGTCAGACGTTACGTGGAAATTTAAGCAGGATTAGCATTGGGCTTAATCATTATTAATGCAACACTTAGTCTTCATTTTCCATTCCTGTCCAGACTAGCATTTGGTGAAATGCTCTTGAGAAATAAGCACTGGTATCCTTATTTTGTAGTGAGATTAAGCTTTTAGGCTGCTTCTCCAAAAGCCGTTGCAATGACTGAGGCTAGAAACTGCCATATCTACCTCTTCCATTGCATTGCTCTCGTTCTGCAGGTGTCCTGGGAAGCCCACAGTCCTTCCTGTCAGCAGCCTCTGGTGTAGGAGCTGGACAACAGACAACAAATCAGACTTGCTGTTTAGACATCCTGGCAAGTGAGACCGAACATTTCTCAGGCCAGGGTCTGTCTTTGTGCAGCATCTGAAATCACTGCCTTTGGAAAGGTGATCAGAAACCTCTGAGTAAACATTTTGTCTGTCTTTAATATCAATGCACCAATTCAAATGATGAGTATCTGTATTAGTTTGCCCCAACACTGAAGTTTCTGCTCTGACTACTGTTTTGTCACTCTGGGGTCTTTTCTTTCTGCCTCCCTCATCCCATGTGTGCCCCCTGAGCACCCTCTGTGTAAAGCTGAAGCGGGAGGGACAGCCTGGAGTAGCTCTTTGCTGGCATCACGCACCTCTGGCCAGTTTTTCTCCTCAGAGTTAGAACTTTGCTGTGGTTACTGCACTGGTTTTGTTTTCCTTTGGGGGATATTAGTTTTTCTCTCTTTCCTGCGTGAGAAAAGTTACTGGAGCTACCTGTAGTATGTATGGGAGAAGAAGAAAAGGTGAAGGAAACAATGAGCATAAATCCAGCTCCTTGCTTCTGACTTGGAGGGGAGTGGAGAGGCTCCAGTGACCTGAAGACCATGTCTCTCCCTCAGTGCTCACTCACCCTCAGCGAGCTCACAGTGCAGCAGCTATAACTCACTCCAGCAGCTTCTCTCCTTTGGCAGATGTGGATCACCGATATCAGGACGGCTGGTGACACCTGGCAGCTGCCAGTGGCGGTGGTTCCAGGCAGAGTGTGCTACGTTTGGCCTGCCCACAGCATCGGCAGAGTCACAGCCCATCCCCTTGCCTTCCCACCGGTATTCTGAACACCCTTTCCTCTGTTTCTCTGCTGGGCTGTGCCCTGTGTGTCCTACCGGGGTAGGACAATGCAACTGTCCTACCTCCAGTGTTTCTAGCACAGTTCTTTGTTTCTCCTTATGTCATGTTACATCCAGAGACCAGCCCAGTCCTGTAAGGCGCTGCTCAGCACACCCACCCTGCTACATACATCCACAGGGGCAGGAAAAAAGTCCAGTTGTTTTCCAGCTGAGTCCCTAGTCCAGCTGGTGTACCAGGCTCTCAAGCCTCTGTGGCACGATGACCTGCAGTGAATAAGGTCTGGTTTTCATAGAATTGGAGAATGGTTTGGGTTGGACAGGACCTTGAAGTTCCTCAAGTTCCAAGCCCCTGCCCTGGGCAGGGACACCTCCCACCAGACCGGGTTGATCACATCCCTGTCCAACCTGGTCTTGAGTGATTTATGGCAATGAGCTGGAACGTGAACCTGGCTGGTAGCGAAATTAAAGTAGGAGTAGGCTGGTTTAGCAAAGTCTCTCTCTTGCCCCTCAGTGTAGCTACAAAGGCTTGAGGCTGCAGGCAATAGCCCTGGGTTTGGCCCAGGAAATATCTTTGGTTTGCATTTGTTTGTGAGCTCTCTGTCTGATCAATAGAACTGTCCTTTAAAGCACTGGGATGATGACACTTCTGAAGCAAGGGAGGGATTTTATAAACAGGCACACTTACTTGCACTCCTGTGCTGTGGCTACAGTCCCTACAGCCGTGGCTGGGAGATAGACACCCAACCAGACAGAGGCGGAGCCGGGTCACATTGAGATCCCATGGTGGGATGTCACATTCAGCCAGCTTGAAGTTCAGTGCAAGCAGGGAAGTCCACCCTGTTTAGGCCACCTGGAGCACAGGCCCTTTTCTGTGATCATTTTGACAAGAAATTTTGCTGCAGCAAAGGGAATTTATGTCACCTGGTCCTAGAACTGCCACGTGTTCTGTTCCCAAAGTGTTGGATGGGGACTGTACACATGCACGTGTTACAGACGTGCTTGGCATCCCTCAGGATGGACAAATTGCCGCAGAGCGTGGTGCTTTCTGGGCTTTGTAATTCATAGGTTGAAAAGGACCTGGGCTGCTCTCCATGGCTGAGAAAAATGCAAAATATGGCCAGTCCACCTGGAGTTTGTATTTGCTGAGTTTTAGAGTATGTTTTATTCATTTGTGTATAAATGGCAGAACGCCCATGTTCCACTGAAGAGCTTTGGAAATCGCTTACAGTCTTGTCCCTCCAGAAGCCGATAAAGGTAGATCCAGTTTAGGGAAATATTGTGTCAGCTTTACATAATAGATTGTGGGCTCTGTTTGTTTTCTTCAGACACTAAGTTCTCAAGGTAATCTGAGTGAAGAGTTTTTGATCCTATTCAGCTCTTCAGGAGCTGTTGAAACTCCTTGCAATCTGTAGGTGATGGTGCGTGGGAGGAACAAGAAGAGTAGCTGGCAAAGGAAACCTTCTGCCCTTGCTTTACTTCAAAGTCTAGACCTGCTGATCCTGTGTAGCCACCACACAGCACAAAACCCACAATCCAGGCACTTTTCACAGCATTTCCATTGCAGTTTCAGCTGTGCAGGTGAGGGAGGGACACAGCGTGTTGCACTGCCAGCCTTGGCTGTGTCTCAGCTGTGGAAGGGCCCTTCACGTTCACGGGGTGATGCTGCAGGGGCTGTGGTGGTGCTGGTGCTCGGGAGCCAAGGGCTGCCCCTCAGCTTTACTCCTTGCTGCCTTTCCCAGACCCCTGCCCAGCTGCCCAGCACAGGGCTCCATGTCCATTGCCACACATGGGCAACCGAGCCCTGCACACACCATCTTCTCCCAGTTCTCCCTGTCGGTACCATACCTTATGTTTGCTTACTCCATCCAGATTCACCTTGTTCCCAGCACCAGAGTGACACTGTGGAGAAAATCAGTAAAGACATAATTAGCAAGACTTAACATCCGGCTTTTAGAGACAGTGTTGGACAAAAGTTGCAAGTAAGATAAATATCAAAATGTATTTTTTATTTGCACTTAACGATATTCCTTTTTAGCCGTTTTCTATACCTGCCACCTATACTCTTCTGACATGTCCTAGCTGCAAAAACTGGGGCTTCAGGCATTTCCTAAGGCTTCCAGATGGCTCCCTAAGTTTTATATGACTCTACCTACCCCCTCTGACATTTCTTTCTAGTTAAGATGTGAGTACAAATGGAAATATTCCAGATGGCTGTAGCTGGAGCCAAGTGCCTTCAGTACTCCAGAGCTGCCTAGACAGCCCACTAACTAATTGTCCCTTCTCAGTCTGTTCATGTTAAAGTCCTCAGGCTTCTTTTGGGCTTACAAAACTGTTCTTCTGTGATACACAATATCAGTAACTTTGTTCAGTGCCGTTTCTTTAAAAGATCTTTAAGGCCTCCTCCAACCCAAGCCATTCTAAGATTCTATGATATAACCCATGTAATAACAGCATGAATAGCAGGCCCAGCAAGAGATTTACTTTGCCCAAACTTGCCTGGCAGTTTCTTCCTCCCTTCAAAACCCTCATGGTTCTAGTTTGGCATAGTTTTATAAGAATTATAGGTAGTGCTCATGTAAAGCAAAGTATATTTCCAAGATTTCCAGGTCTGCCTCCTCTAAGTGAATAATGATGTCATCTGAATACGACTGATTATTAGAAAAGCAAATCTGGGGATAGGGATTTACATTGAGGACTGCCTAAGATTTTTAGAGGTTAATTCTCTTTACAATGTTAGTTGCAGCAGTGTTTCTACCTCTTTCATGCAGAATTCATGGAATTCTTCAGTATGAACGTAATGAAAGGAGCACAATGGTCTGCAAAATTCTAAACCTAACATCTTCCCCGAAAAAAACAGAAGTTAATTCCCAAGCAAGAGAAGCTACAAAATGCTTCAAATCCTTTGTTCTGCACTGCTACCTGAGGAGAGCAGAGTGGCTTGCCTCATCAGACTTCAAAGCATGACACAGAATACAGGAGATAAAAATATCAACAAGACAAGCTTCACTAATGGCATGCTTTTTGTGTTTAAAAAAGACTTTTGTGCTCTACAAGAGATTTAATCCAGAGAGAGTACCAAGGTTGATGCCACTAGAAATTAGCATTCAATTTGTCTCTTAGAAGAAACAGCCCCCTGTCAAGTCAGGGCTCTAAAAGTTGCTGTCCCACAGAACAGCACACAGGGAAGAGCAAACCTTTTTGGGGCTGGGACCTGAATGTGCAAAAAGCAGACACCTCTGCTGAAATGTCAGAAGACAGGAATCAGTGTCTCTCCCAGCCTGCTAGGTAAAGTTGACGTGTGCCTTTTTCACCCTACATAAAAAGGCTGGCATAGTTATGTCAATGGTATTTGAATGCATGCTGTTAAAAACATTAGTCAGCTGCTTTTATTAAAGATACCGGTAGAATTTTGTTAATTAGATGTATTATTACACGAAGGTGATTATACCACTTAATATTCCTGGAGAGAAATACTGAGATGGGCATAAGAAGCTATACACTGTCTGGCAAAAGAGAACGAGCAGGGGATGAAGCCAAAGGTGAGGAAAAATGAATCTGATGAAAGAGAGTCAGGAAAAATCACGTTCACTAGTTCATACTGGCTTCCAGAGGAATGTCATCTGTGAATCCCAAGTCTTCCTACTTCCAGTGAATGAATTTCTAAACCACTGTGTCTGTCCCTGCTAGAGCTGGTTCTCTGAGTCAGTAACAAGTCAATGCATCCAGTGCTGTCTTGTGCAGCTCAAGTGGCAGATCTCTGCATGGTGGACCAAAAGTTTCCAGCCCTGGTGACGACCTTCCCGAGTATCAACACAATTCCACTTCAGAGAGCTTCTGTTTTCAATTTGCTGTTTCTTCAGTTCAGCTCACCCTACTGACCATCGCAGGAAGAAGCTATCGCTACCCGAAGGCTGCATGAAAAACGGTACTAAGCTGGCAAAGTCCACTACCCAGAAGTTAAGAAATGTTGAGAAATTAAGAAACACATTGGCTCTGTAGTACATCTCACACCATGTTACAAACATATCCAGCAGCAGTGGAACTGAAAAGCTGTGTCACTTGAATCCCAGCGTGATGAGATCTAAATTCCCAAGGAAATCTTGCTAAAGGCTTGCGAGGCTGTTCTGCACCCCAGTTCTCCTGCTGACCTCTGGACTTGGGCTGGTATCCCTTTTCCCAAACCTGGGGAAAGCACCTCTTATTGTATCAGGGACCTTTATTGCAAAGTGAAAGAAAGATTACTAAATACATAAAGGGAATCTATTACTTGAAGAGAGAGCATCTCCAGCTCTGTGGAGCTTTATGTAAAAGCCTTGTGAGTGAACTACAAGCCAGACCTGAACTCTGCCTCTGGCAATGGGAGCAGAGGGAAAAAACAACTCTTGACCTGATTTTCTCTCCCTCTCCTGTTACCTACAGCCGGGCAGCAGCCAGGTAGACTGAGTGTGTGCAGGCTGGGTGGGAAGGGAGTGCTCCTCTGGAGCCAAATGTTCTCGAAGCTTGTCGACAGACTTTGCCAGAAATTTTGCTTTTCTTATACAGGAACCAGGTGTGGCTTGTGATAGTGATAAAATCTTTGATTAAACAAAATGTGACTAAAGTTCTGTGTACAGTAGAATAAAGCTGAATAATCTCTGCCTCTGAAACAACCTAGTTTGCTGCCTAGGAGATCAGAAAAGAGGAAAGGCTGTTATAGAAGGCAACAGATGTTTTTCTTATCTATATATCCTTTAGATCGCCTCATTACAGTAGTGTCTGGGTATATTGTTCTTCTTCCTGAAGACTCTCAGGAGGTAAGGAAGTGAATTTTTGCCCATTTTCAAGGAGAGCTAAGGCTCAGGGGATAAACAAGGTCTGTGGTGTTGTAGGGGGCTGACCCCAGCTTCTCAGTTTCTGTTAATCTCTCTGTGGACCTTCCCTCAGCTCTGGTTTTGCTTCTGTGACTTGCAGTTCCCTGCATAGTTTTAAGGGTCTGCAGGGAGGTTGCCTTCTCTTATGTGTATAACTACGTTTACCTAAAATACAGGATTCTTTGGTGAAAACAATCAAAAGGGAGGAAACAGAAGAATGAAGTATATACAATCTTATTTTGACTTCTCTGGGCACATGCTTATGAAAGTCCAATTGCAAATTGTTTCTTCTTCTCCAGACATAGCATTATTCAAGCAGCAAAGACAGATGGTGATTGTTGTACTGGAATCTGCTGTGTTTCTATCCACTCCTAACTCTAAATTTTATACCCATCTTCCAATTTCTCCTTTGAGCACAAGCTATTAAATTCTTTGTGAACCTTGCAGTGCTTGCCTCACTGGAATGCTCCACCACCACTGTTTCTGTGCCTGATCATGAGTAACTTGTGGCTGATTTCTCATAGACTTCGTCTCCTCTCTGTCGTGTCTTTGGGGTCCCAGGCAAGCAACCAGAAAATAAGGAACATGGTCAGTGGTTGCAAGTGAAAGTTTTAGCCTTTGTTATACAAAGGGCACCTGGACCGTTCAGAAGGATGTGGTCTTTGAATGAGGGATTTGTGCAGAGAGTTGCTGTTCAGATCCCGAATCACAGTTCTGAAACCCCCTAATTCAGTTGCCATCCAAGCTTTCAGTGAGACAATGTCACAGGGAGTTTATCACACTCGAGGCTGAGGGTCACTGTGTGTTGTGCTTCTATCCACACCTCAGCTGTGGCAAAGAGCAGTTTGTTGCCTGGCATATGCCTGAGCTGGCCTGGCATCTAGAAGGGGGATTGTGGCAACAAGATAATTTCTCTCAGCAGTTGATAATTGGCAGACCAGTTTTCAGCAGCACCTGTGCTGTTACCTCAAAGCCAAATAAACTGTCTAAGAAGTTGGAGGCCAGAATCCCTTGTCAGCCCAAGTGGTAGCAATTAAGAATGAAGTGTTAGCCATTTTTCAGACGTACTGTACATGGGGTAGTGACTGTGGAGTTTCTGTGATGGTGGGAATGTCTCTGAGGTTTTGGGTGAGCCTTAGGAGTTTCCAACGCCTTGTGTCATCTGAGCAGTCACCTCCGTTCTGGGTTGCTGTTTCCTTGAGTACATGAGCAAACAAGGTCTGATGACAGCAAGTCTCCAAATATCTATGCATACCCCACTCCTGCAAAATTGTGGCTGTGGCACTGACAAAAAGCAGGGGCATGAAGGTAATTCTGCCTGAAACCCTGCCTGTGTTTGGAGAAAAACCTTTGAGCTCTATCTTGGCCAGTTCTAATTTGATTAGAGGGAGGATGCTGCTCCTGTTGTCTTTGGATGCCTTTTATAGCTGAGGTTGGGGTGAAGGAAGGTTAAAGTGTAAGTAGTGTAACAGTATTTCATCTTGACTTGGGATCTTAGTAAAATATTATTAGATGACCATCCTTCTGTGATAAGAATCTGTTCAAACAGTACTATTTGTTGAAATAATTTTTGTCTATTTTCACTGGGTGTGTTTTCTGAAGTAAGAATTTCAGCAAGCTTTAGTATGAAGCCCATAAACAGTGAAGGGTTGTTGTCTTTGGTATAATCCCAGATTTCATTTATTTCTACATTATCATTAAAAAAAAGTGGAAAACCAAGTTCCAGTCAGGGAAGGATCCCCTTAGAATTCTATTCATAAATATTTGAAACATCTCTTTATATTAAATATTTAAAGTGTCTGAAGTGTAGTCACTGGACGGGTTACAGCACCATTTTTCTGTCTCACTTCACAGTACAACTCCGTAGCCAGTGGCAACTTGAACTGAGATTAAACTACAGCATCCAGAGCGGTTGTGTTTCACACCCAGTGCTGCCGGGACTGACCCCGTGCCCAAACCAGCATGGGGCTTCCATCGACAGGATCACAGTCTGCAGGGCAGCAAATGCTGGATTGCCCCATCCTGGCCCAGCTCTGTTACTGGTAATTAGCTACAAATCAAAGTTGAGAGGGAGAGTGTGTCAGGGTGGCAAGTGCTTGATGGCGTGCTTCTCCCTGAGCTAAATTAATATTGAACAACATGAAACTCATAGAGTGAGTCAGTCAATGAGTCAGCAGAGCAGTTAGTGGCGAAAATGCGAGCCTGAGGCTGATAGACATGGTTTAGAATCTAAAATCCACAATCTTTTTTCTTTATGAAACTTTAGAGATCTCAGGAAAACAAGTTAACGCGATTGCCCAGCTAGCAAGAAACCTTCTCCTTCATCACAGAAATACTCCCCTGTGTAAACTGAACCATAAAAGTATATCCACAGAGAGCCCTTCTACTGCTAGAAAAAGTTTACACACGCTTCATTTCATTATATTTTTTTCTATGAGATAAGAATATCTAGGCTTGAGTCAAATGATCGCTCTGACACCAGCTAATGCAATTCATGCTGCTTGGCTTCTAGTCAGTACGAAATCCCAACAGGAACAGAGAGAGGATGGATGTGTATTCAATGAATTATTTAATTCTTTTTTCGAAAGCAAAGAGAAAAACACTCTGAAAAATATGATCAGCTGTCTTTAAAGTGTGCCATTAGCAGTGCTCAGGTAGGTAGTGCCAAATGCATCCTATTAATGTCTAATTTTATACACTGACAATACCAGGGTATAGCACTTAAATAATGAAAACCAAGAAAATTTAAGGCTAGTATTTTTTTAAGGGTTTTTTAAACAGAGAGATAGTTATCCAAAGCTGTGATTTATGGCATCTTATACTGTTCAGACTTTTGGCATTTAAAACTGCAACTTCACAAATGATGGAAAAAGTTTTCAACCAAAAACAAGGTTCAGAAGTTCTGCCAGTGTTGGGCCAAAATATTCTGTAATTAATCACTGTAAAGGAAAACTTCAAACCCAAAAATGTTTCAGCTGGGCGATGCGTATGTGTAGGCAGGTGTTGGGAAGAGGAGAGGGAAGATCTATGTTTCTGGTTTTATCTTTTTCTGATAAAACATTTTTTTAATACCAAAAATTTGGCAAATGTTTTATGAACTTTATCACGGTAATATACTCCTCAGTGAGGAGAATGGAGGGGGGGGAAAGATTGCCCCAGCACACTCTGCACCATGTGGAGACAGGACAACTGCCAGAAGCCCCAACTGGTCTGTGCTGCTCTGTGCTTTATGACGTGCTCATGGCCCGGAGTAGCAGTTCTTCCTGCACAAAGTCCAAGCCCATCTAATGGTTTCTCCGTTCAGCAGAGCAGTGGGCACATTTGAAGGACTTGCTGTCTCACTCTGCACTGTGTAAACTAGAGTGTTCCAAGAGACACACTGGAGTTAAATATCAGACCTTCAATCCCCATTAAGCTAAAGTTCCCATTATTTTAACAGAAAATGAGTTTGCTGTTTGCATTGCTAGAGTTCTCAGGGTATCTTTGTCAGGACCTCATCATGACAAATAAAGCAGAGTCAAAAGGGACTGCCTACCTCTCAAAAAGTGCAACTCAAGCATAAACTGGAGAAAGATGGATGAGAAATCCATGGAAAAAAACCGAGCAGATATTAGTAAACAGCATCAGGAACCTGACCATTACCAGATCTTTGTAGGCATTTGGGAAAGATTTCCTGAGCATGGGGCAGGGGGAAGAGATCAGCAAGAAAGAAAGCACAGCAGTTCTTGTCTGAAAATGTAAAAAGTGGGTGTTGGTGGCCAGATGGCCTGATAATTTAACTTTGCAGATGTGAATGATTGGGTGAGCTTATGAGAAAAAAATCAGTGCAAGAATAAGACAAATACCAAGGGCAAAGAAGCAAATGTTGTTGTATATGAAGTTGATAAGAAATATGGGTTTATGCCAGAGGGAGGGGAATATACAGGTGAAGAGGAAAATACTGGTCATAGCTGAGGAGGGGTGTTAGTGACCAGAAATGGGAGTTTGAGGCTGCTGTAGAAAGAAGGAGAGAAGAGATGCAGAGAAGCAGAGAAAAGTTTTATTCTTAAACTTAAAAAATGAGGTGGTAGTCATACTTCCAAAAGCATCCCTCTGGCAGCAGGAGAACTCTGTTCCAGCTTGCCAGATGTGAGACATGCCACCCTAGGGTGGCAGAGCCCTGGCAGAGGCTGCCCAGAGAGGTGGTGGTCTCCATCTCTGGAGACATTCAAACCCTCCTGGACACATTCCTGTGGGACCTGCTGTGGGTGACCCTGCTCTGGCAGGGGGTTGGACTGGATGATCTCCAGAGGTCCCTTCCAATACCATAGCATTTTGGGATTCTGTGAGACTGTGTCACCGTGTCACTGTGCAGAGCTCCCATGTTGGGAAAGGGAGCGATGGCTAAGCAAGGAGCACATCATGCTTGGCCCTGCAGCCACGTGGCATGTGGTTTCAGGTATTTGTCTCTTCAGGGCAAGATAAGGCAAATATTTTTCTAGTTAAATATCACAGTAGTTAGCTTATTTTCCCACTTACATTGTTAAGCTTTGACTAGAAAATATCCCAAACTCATGTCACTTAGCCATCAGGTAAGGCAAAACACCGGGCATTTGGAAAGGACACTTGAGATGAATGTGAGCAAGCATAATGCATCTGCTTGAAGGAAAGCACTTGTTTTGTTCATGTTAATAGGTGGGCTGTTTAAAAAGAACCAAGGAAATGCACTATCCATCTATGGGAAATATGCTTTATGTAAAAGAATGCTGTTGACTGTATTTGTATTAATATTATGGTGTTGCCTAAACCGATAGAGTCCCTGAGATATTAGTGGTAGGATAAATGGAGTCACTGTGTGAGCTGGTCTGTGTGGATTCTGTTTTGTGAGCTTACTACAGGACGTTGTCACCTGTATCCTGTGCTGCTGCCTGTTGCTGTCCTCACAGTAAAGCTGAGCATCTGGGATTGCTGGGGGGCACACGAAGAACGGGGCAGCTTGTAGAGGAACTGCTCCTCTCTGTTCCCTGGACCAGAGCTGTGATGCTGGGTCCATGTCCTGAAACCCACTTTGAGAGGTGTCTGAAATGTTACCCATTTAATCATAATCCTCGCTTTTCTTCCCATCTCTTCGTTTCACTAATGTTTCCAGTCAGAGCTGTGGCACTTGCTGGCTCCTGTGCATGGTAGTGAGCCTGCGGTGTGGACCAAGCTGTACTTGGTTTTGGAGCAATGAGATGTCACCACTGCCCTTTTCTGGCAGGACATTGTCTCCCCAGGTGCTCCCCAGGCAGATGGAAGTGCTGCGAGTTTATGGCTTCCCAGCGCCTGTGAGGAACTTCAGGAGAAGCCTTGCTGCTGTTGCGCAGGGCTTTTATGGCAACTGCAGGGGAGAGGCACTGGAGAAGGCCGCAGAGGAGGTCTGCTGTCACCATGGAGATGCAGCCCCTAACCTCCTCAGGGAAGCTCATCCATGGCATCCTCTCTCCTCCATCTTCAAACAGCAGGGCAGAAGCGAGTGTATGAGGTGGCCATTCCTATGGGATGTACACATGGGTGCTCCCTGGCCTGCAGAAGTGGGGTCTGTCCCCCTGCACCCTGTGGGGCCCGTCCCCCTGCACCCCGTGGGGCCCTCAAGGAGGATCTCCTGCTGCTGTGGCGTCAGGCCCACAGGGCCACGTCTGGGCCATCCTGGGTGAGGACATGGGGAAATGGTGGCACCTCTGTTGCCCTCACTGACCAGGGCATCCCCAACAGCTGCCAAATCCTGTTTCCACCCAGCAGAGCCCCAAGAGCCATCATTTTCAGCCTTCCTTCCATCCCGCCTTTGAGCCACATGGTGTGTCTCCGCACTGCAGCACTGCTCCGAAATTCAGCTTGTCCATGGAAAGTGCCTCCTGCTGGAACATTGTGCTATCGGTCTCCAGAGGAGCTTGTGGCTTTTATTAAAAAAAAAGACTTCCAGAACATCTCTATGCAACTTAAAAAAAAAAAAAAAAACCCAAAATAACAAACCATCAAACTAACAAGAACTAATTAAAATAAGTTAGAAATTGCTAGCTACAGCACAATGCTGGAGAAGATGGAGAAGGCCAGTTCACTGAAACCAGCGTCAGCACCATACTCTCAGGCCTTTGGAGTCTAAGGGGGGCGGGGAGTTCACCTTTAACAGTTAGAGAAGAAGATGAACAAACAAGGGAAATACACAAATTTCTCTCAATTTGGACTTTAATGAAAACATCTCCCATTCTTGCATTAGCTCTTTCATAACATTTATTACGTTTCAAAAGTCCTTCAAAATTGTCCTCATGTCTTTGCAGTCATTGATGTGTTTTTCTGAACAATCTTGCACGTTTCTACGACATCAATGAAAGATGTCAGTTTAAACACTATTTATTCTAAAAGACTGAGTTTTCCAGTTAACAAAGTCTGAAATTTAGGCTGAGTATTTTAGATTCTTACAAGGAAGTGGATTGCTATAGATGACTTCTTTATCATGCATTAATTCTCCACAATCAGGCTTTTGATGCTTCTAGCACCTGCTGTGCTAGCAAACACGCGTGTACGAGTAACACCTTTGACTTGTGCAGAGGCACTTGTGCAAGAATGGGTTTGAAGTTCTTGATAACATTTTTTTTGTCGTGGCATTTGTCTTGATTATCTTCATCGATTACAAAATATTTTAAAGACCATCCCAAGAATGAGTGATCTCCCAAGGGGATCTGCATCTCCCATAAACTTACTCACCTTCAGGTGCTATGGACCTGTCTCCAGACTCAGTTTTGTTTCCCTCCACCCACCACCCTCCACGTAATCCACTATTTCCATTACAATCTTTTGGGTTTAAGCCACATCCTATTTTCTCCCATGGTACCAAGAGGGAAACAGAGAAAAATATTGAGTTCTACCACTGAGTGAACTCAGGAAGGAATCCCATCACTGCACTGGAGTACAGCAGAGGAGAGCACTGGGCAGGACAACAGCATAAAGAAGCAAAGCACAAAATAGAACAAGTCTCAGGAGGGCCAGAAGGGTGTCTTCTCTCCTGTATATATTGGCCTGGATCTAACAGTAAGAAGATGCTGATGCCAAACGAGTTCTGGATTACAGATGACCTTCGTAATTCACTGGCCAGTAAGCTCTGACAGAAAGCAAGGTGTCTGGAAGATACTGAATTCCCACAGATTTTGTAGAGGCCAGTAGGTGGTTAGTGAAGAGCAGTCCCCATTGCTGTCCCATGCAAAGGTTGCTGAGTGAACCCAGCACTCAGCCCCAGTGTTCGCCTCTTGGTGGGCAAATGCATGTACCTTAAAGCCAGTCACTGCCCATGCTGCCCCTTGCCCCTCTAGAAATTATGTGACTTGAAAAGTAGATAGAAAATGCTTGAAGGAATATGAGAATATGTATAGGAATACTGGGAGAAGGAGAGCCTATGTTAGAGGAACTGAGGGCATGAGAAGATGAAGCCGGGGAAAGGACAGAGGGACAAGGAGTGCAGTGGGGATGTGCAGAGAACCCAGAACTCTGATCAAGTCAGCTTCCAAATTGCTGACTACTCAGTGTATATCTTAGAATATAAGGGTTACTTTGGTATATTTAATGGCTATAAAAAACAGTTGGAGCTTCCAAAAAGAAGCTGCTTTTTGGAAGATTGAGTAATGAGTCCAAAGGTTTTTGCAATAATAAGTATCTTTCCAATAGGCTCAGCTGGCTTAGATTTGTTACATTTTTAACATCATTTCTTCGATGCTGTGTTAGAGGTCCCTGCTTTTGGGAGCTCATGACTGAAAGGACAGATGTTGAACTAAGATGTAATCAGAGAGTTAGAGAAAACAAATGATATGGATTTCTTTTTTTGTTTCATTGCTTGCCAAGTATGCAAAATTGAAGTTCTTTGGCTGTAAGCTGCTTGGAACAAAAGTGTTAACGATAAGAAGCTGTAAGCTTGTTAAACTCCTGCTTCCCTCACAGATTAAAGTTCCCCCACCATTTAACAATGAGGGCCCATGTTGTTATGGTGCATATTCTTACAACCCGTTAAAGACCAGAGCTCTTAGGACCTTTGCCTTCTCTTTGTGCTGTCTGCAAACAGCACAAGAAAGTTAAATGAGGCTGTTGGGTTTTCACCAGTCTTAAAGGTCACCATTGTACCGTATATTCTTTCGATGAATCATGGAATTCATGTAACTGTCTCTTTCTTGCTCCATGTTTTCCAAAGTATTGCTGAACCTGAGCCACATCCCTCAATTCCCTAAACCAATATAATTGTGTTTTGGCTGTATATTTTTCTCTATAGCAGATTGATTTTGTTCAGCTCTGTTCAACGAAATTTATCTTACCCATTTCAATATGGTCTGGAAGAGCTGTTTAACAGCAACAGGATGGCACACAAGGTAACCATCTACTGCCAAGCTAGAAATTTCAGAAGGAAATATGCCCATACTGAATTCTGCTCTCTTACAGCTAATTACTGGTATTTAGTCACTTATGGGGAAAAAGACATTGGGATTTTATGGGATTGGTAAGGTCAGTGGCTCAGCATATCTGAAAGTCATAGCAAGTGTTTACTACTTAAAGATATTTAAAAATATTTAACCTGAGGTTACTGCATGGGTAAAAATTTTGGCCAACTTACAGACAATCACGTAAGGATGGAAAGAATGCATTCTAAGGAATCTTTAATCTGTGCAAAAAACAATGGTGCCAAAAAAATTTCTATGTAATCCTCATTAATTTTGTTCTTGAAAAGCTGTCTGGAAGGAGGGAATATGAGACACAGTTCACACTCGTATCTCAGGCTCAAATAACCAGTTCCGATAGAAAGCTCTTATGTTAATTTACTTCCAAAGTCTTGGACATACAGCAGTTTTCAACTGATGGTGCACTCCTAATCATGCAATGAGGTAAAGAACATAGATGGATGTGTCAGTTTTGGGGATACAAATCATCTATATTTGGATTCTTGGGGGCTTCAAGTGTACTTTTCTCGTGTGTGTCTGTCTGGGACAGAGGCAATGAGCCATGTTTCCAGTTCTCCAACAAACTCATTCTGTGAGATAAAAAAAAACCAAATGAGACCTCTGTTAGGTATGTAGATGCTGACAGCCCCAAAAGGGTTCTGGAGACCTGCCCCATGCCTGAGGAATGGTGTAAATGTTTTAAAGGTCTGTAAAGCCTGTAAAGGTACAGACTTGTGAGGTTTGATGATAAAGAGCTTGGTGCTCCTGTCAGCTCTGATCAATAAGATATATTCATCTACTTGCTTCTTTTTCAGGTTTTCCCCATGCATCAGAAAAGTTGGCAGGGAGAAATAACTTATTCAAGACTAAATATGAAAGAGACTTTATATATCTCTTTCCCTCTCTCCACTGTAAATGTACTTTATGGCTTTCTGTTTCAGACCATTAACAGCAAAAGATTTCAGATATGGCACAGTCACAGCACCCAGGAAGATAACCAGGTGTCCATCCTAGGTTTTTTTTCTAATCATAATGTTAAAATTTAGTACTTTTCTCTCCAGGGGTTTTGGGTGAGTAAGTTGAAGTGTTCAGGTAAAGTTCAGGATTTTCCATCTTTCATTTTTCTTTAAAGAATTGATTTCTCTAATAGCAGTTACTCATTTTTCTGCCTGATGCCAAGGCAAATATGGGCATACGAGATAACAACAATGGAGTGGTGTGAGCTGCTCTGTCCCTTTCTCTCCCAAAACTGTTGAATAAGCCTTTTTCAGTCAGAGCATCTCAGCCCTGTGAAAATCATGCCTAAGCTTATATTTGGGTACCTAAGCACAAGTTTAAGAGCTTAAATTTAATTCTTTATTCTGGCTTTCACGGGTATTACTCAAAGACCCGTCTGTTTGTCCTGGAGTGAATCTTTGAGATGCACAGCTATCTGCACTCCCTGTTACAGCCACACAGTAACAAACAGAACAAAGACATACATTGTCAGCCAAAGGGAAGAAATCTGATCTGTTCTTATCAAGGAGACTTACAGGAAGGAAACCTGCAAGAAATTTTTCCTTCACTGAATACGTGAAGAAAAGAAATCAGGAATCAAAAGACAGGTAATGAAAAGAGAGGACAAGAAGCTAACCAGCTCACACTAGTTGTTCTTTTTTGGAGGAGTGAATTTGCAGAGTGAAGTGAATCACCGTTGCAAAACTCCCTTTTCACTATTGAGCACAAAATACAGTAAAGTAGGTATGGAAGAATTTACCAGTGACAAATCTTGGAAGTAAGATTTAATACGTAAAAAAAAAATTAGTCCAAACAAGTTATTTGTGGTTCGTTATCTGGTAATTTTGCCAGTGGGAATGGAAAATCTTTTATCATTAAAACGCTGACTTAGAAAGTGCTGCAGCTCCAAACCACCCAACTTAATGAATATTATAGACCTTTCTTGAAAGACAAATATTTTATTTATAATTACAAAGAAAAATATGTTCAAGTACTCTTGCTTACAACTGCAATTAGTCTTGTTCTCTAGTTAATGCCCGCAATGAAGTCAGAATCTTCACTCCTAAGGGAAAGGACACTTGGTCAGTACCAGACATTCAGTTTAACAATTACCAACTTTATTTAGCGACGTGCCAAGCTTACTGTGTGCTGGATGTAAAAATATCCAGGTGATGAGTGCAGCATAATTTAATAAAGTACCAGTTACCAAATAAGCAGTGAAAAGGTATAATCCCTAATGTGAAAAATATTTGAAAATTCCAGGGCAAAAAGATTTCTGTGAACAGACTAATATAAAAATATCCTCAAGATAAATTCTGAATGAAACGTGCAAATCAAATTTGGGATGCAGAAATTGTTTGCTTTCATTTTGCAGTAACAAGATATAATGTAAAGACTCTCCTGCTTCCCTTCCAGCTAGCCTGTTGCTGTGCACTCCTTCAGTGAGATAAATGAGCACATGCCCAAATTTGAGCACTTGAATACTTTCTGTTTCAGAGGGACTGTTCTCCCAAGAAGGTTAAGCGGGTGCCCAGTGTCTTACTGAACTAGCCCTTTCAGGCTTGCTGCTCTGCCCACTGGGGTCACTGGAAATCTAAACCCATGCCCTTTACCTTTTCCCTTTCTCCTGGGAGCCTGAAACAAGATTTAGGAAGGCCTTAGGCTCACAAATTCAAATTTACAGTACAAAAAGTCCTTGTGCAGGAGCAGTTTTTCCTGGGGGGGGTAGCTAACCTACGTGGTTGATTCTGTATCTGACCCAAGACTTGCCCTGTCAAGCACAAACAAGCTTTCTTATCACTGGGTACTGCTGGAGAAGTGTTCAGTTATTCATTCCTAAACTTATCCAGAATAATTGGGGTGGGGTTTTGTTGGAGAGGCTGTGACAGAGGCATGTTATATAGTAATGGATCCTCATGGCCAAAACTAACCCCTTTCAGGGAAAGATTATTTCCTTTTTCAAACACTGCTCCAGCACCTTCCGTGCCCCTCTGCCAGAAATAGTTGAGGAAGCAGTACCCGAAATGACCGCACATGTGGTACAAGCCATTTCGGATCTCAGCTGGCGTCAGACCAGGAGGCTGGGACACCTGCAAAGCAGCTCCGTAGCCTGGGTGTTTTGTACAGGGTGATTGCTGGTGGCACCATGCATTGGTTTGCTCTCCATCAGCATGATGGATGCTGGCAGAGGAGAGGGCAAGTGTTTGTGGGACCTGCCAGGGCAACGGGGCCAGCTCCTACCCCCAGCCCTCAGCCCCAGAGGTGGCTGTGGAGAAGGCAGGAGAGGAGCTGGAGAGGCACTGTGTCAGGCAGGACACCCTGTGCTGTGGGGCAGCAGGGGCAGCGGGCAGCCGGAGGGCAGCAGGGCTGGGAGGGAAGCATCCTGGGGGGCGTGTGAGGGATGGGCACAGCATGATCCCAAGCAGAAAGCCTCAGAGATGGCCCAAACCACTCCAGAAAACCAGGGCACAATGGGCAGAAGAGCAATTTGTTTATAAACCCTTTTACTTCTGTTCCATCTCACCCAGTCACTTTGAGTGCTTCTCTATGAAGTATTTACATCCTAATAAGACCTGTCTTATTGAGTTTAGAAGCCTTTTGATCTTTCTGGGAAGTTACTACAGTGAAAAGTAAATTCATTTGAAAGTGATGGCTGGGTCCCATTGCATTCCACTACCCCGAATTTTCAAATAATTTAATTTGGATGTTAACATTCACACTTTGAATTTTAAACTTATTTCTGGGGGAAATATCTATATTATTTTGGTGCTAGTTTCAATGTTTCTTTTTATAGCATTCAGAAAGAAAATTAATCTTGACACTTTTTTAAGACGTTGGAAATGATGTACAGGCTATGATTGCTCTCATCTTTCTTTGGTCCTTAATCTTTTGAAAACGTTAAGGGCTCTTAGGACAACAGAAGAGAGAAGCTGCTGAAGGCTGGAGGTGACTGTGGTTAGACTGCTGATGGAAGATGTCAACCAGGACATCCCACTGACAACGCCTGACACCAGCTCTAAGGAAAGAAAGAAGGGTCCCTGCTGTCTTTGAGGTAACTTTGGTCAACTAAGGAACCTAAAAGTTAGCCTTGACTATTTATTTAAGACTGACTGACATATTTCCTAATCATTTCTGCTAAACAACTTC
Source organism: Nycticryphes semicollaris (assembly GCA_013400055.1). Lineage (NCBI taxonomy): Eukaryota > Metazoa > Chordata > Aves > Charadriiformes > Rostratulidae > Nycticryphes > Nycticryphes semicollaris. The sequence goes on along the minus strand of VXBJ01006615.1, from coordinate 346,911 downwards.
TTTTCTTGAGAGTCTCCAAGGCAGGAATTACACAACATCTCTGTAGACCTGGTTACAGCAATCCCAGTGACTCGGTGGCATTTACTCTTGGCTACAGTCATTATTCTGGTGTCACTGTAAACCCTGCCAGAGCTGGTCCTGCGTGGGGAACCCATCAGCTGGGTGATGTGCAGAAGGAAAACAAAGAAGCAGTCCCTGGTACCAAGCATATCAATACCTTGAGAAAACACCACAAAGCTCTGGCAGACGCGGAGCGAGAGGGAAGCTTGTGGCGGAGCACGTCCTGCTGTGCCGCAGCTGATGTGGCTGCAGGTTGTTTGTTACTCAGGTGTGGGAGGGCAGAAGGGTGAGGATGCCTTTTCCTGGGACAGAAAAAAGATCTAGAATAATCATTTACTGAACTTCAAACTGTGCTTTTTATTTAATGAGAAACCTAGTGCAGGCCCTGAAATGAGCATTGGTGTTACTTGCCTTGAAAGGAGCAAGGGGCTATCAAAGATAAAGCAGGAATTAATGAACTACTTGGAGCTGAGCCAGCCTTGCTGCTTCTGCAACATCACCTTAGTTTAAAAAAATAGCAGTTAAGAGAGAGAAACACCTTTGGTGGGACCAGCTAGAATAGAGCAGCTTTTTCTTTGCTTTTTGAAAGAATACCCGTCCTGACACCAGAGGCTCCCGGAGGAGAGGCAGCTTGCTACAGACCCGGTGTCTCTGTTTCCTGCCTCTGCCAGCTTCTCTTTTTAACTTGGTTCAGTGTTTCCTGTCCTACCTGGGAAAGGCTCCTGCTGTTGATTAATCTTTCCCTCTGTAAAGCAGCAGGCTGTTGCCTATTGCAATCCATTGTCAGGAGCTGCATCGCACCAGGTCCTCTCATCTCAGAGAATTGGGAGTCCTAAAGAGACAGCTTTGCTCTTCTCTCTCAGTTACTGTGCAGAAATATTTTTCCCACTGGGATTAAGCAATATTTTCTTAGATCCTGTAGTATTTGTTCCTTTGTGAGCATAATGAGGATTTTTTTAAGACATAGATAAAAGCTCCTGTTGACTTTGGAGAAAAGACACACATGTTGTGCCAGAATTACTAAGAACCAAATTTATAGAAGTATTTAGCTGTTTAAATGGAGCTGTGATTCTTAGGTGGGATCTGCTTTTTCTGGTGAAAAGTCATCTCTTTCAAACTGCAAATCTTCTTCCCACATTCCAGCATTGCTCTTTCCACAGCCAAGTACAATAACCTAATGAATTCTACAGAATCCTTTCTCGTGCTAGCAGGAACACAATAAAAATATTTGCAAGGAGGTGAAATATGATAATGATGACTGGCCTAGGCAGATGGGGCTGGACTCACTTCTGGCTTCAGGGAAGACAATCAAAAGTAGAATTGCACCATGATAATTCAGGTGCACGTGGCTCCCAAAAGTTTCCTTTAATGGAATGCTATTTAAGAAAAGTAAATCTACAGCAGATGCTGGTTAGAGCTAAGGAGAAGATAATATAATTTAGCAGAGAAACATTAAGCACACAGATTGGTGACACATAACAACTGCATGGTAAAATATTTCTCAATTTTGTCACATATTAAAGCCAGCTGTAATTACAACAGTTCTCTGCCCAGGGGACTTCTGATAAGATTCCATCAGAGCTGCTGAGAAGTGTGAGAAGCCTAAAGCGAATTAAGCCAGGGCCTGAAACAGCTCTTAGGGACCCTCCTCTCTCTAACTTTTATTTGGAGAGTGAGTGGCAGGCAATGAATGGCCAGGAGAAGTCAGTATCTCAAGGGCTGGATCCAGCCAGAACACATATTCATGAGTGGCAGCTCTAGATGAGGGCTGGCCTATCATTTCTTCAAAGACCAATGTGAGGAAAAGAACATCTTGGGTGAGGAGAGCAGAGACTATTAAGTAGGGAGGGGACAAATGCCTAATCCTGTAAATAGAAAGTTGTCAATAAATATTCTGTGGAAGGATCTAGAAAAGACTCCGGTTCACTTTCTCCTTCCTGCAAGAGCAGTTTGTGTCAACAGGTACCTGCATTTTGCTTCTCTCTTAAAGGACTCTGGAGGAGAGTTTGGTAAAAGGCCACTATATCTGCCTGCCTGGGAGGAGTTGGAAGCATAAATAATAGCATCCTACTGATCATGGCTTTTAAGAAGAGGAAGAGGGGTGCTGCCTCTCTGTAGTGTAGGAATGTAATGTAATGTAAATCACTAAACACACAGAAATAGTAGTAGTAGGTGTCCTGAGTTCTAGGTATTGCTTGGCTTTTGTGGACTCAAATCCACCTGTAACACCTTCCAAAATTCACAGACTGGCATTCCGGTACAGCACTTGGCCTAAAGAGCAGCTCAGGCAGAAATAAGGCTATGTGGGTCCTATGCAGAAAGTCAAAAGTCACTTAAGAAAAAGAGATTTTGGATTCTAAGACATTAAGAAATTCCAAAAAACTTCATGCCAACCCTAGTGGCATCCAACTTCAATGTCACTGAGCTTTGCATCATCATTGTTTTGTAATAAGAATGCTTCAGTCTTGTTGCTGAAAAATAAAACTTTCACCAATGTATAGTGAATCCAGTAAAAAGGCAGGTGTCTTCCATGTCTTCTTCCTATCTGAATTTCCAGTAGAACCTCTTTTGAGATTATAATCCCCATGGGGAAAATTATGAAAACTGTCAGCCTGGGATATTTTTGAATGAGACAAACATCTTTCTTTGCCTTTAGATTGGAGCATTTAACAGACAGTGGGCTTGTGGGACAGGAGTTCTCGAGCATTACAGTGATTGTAACTGACAGTTGAAAAATTACAGATGAGAAGATCTTATACCCTGTATTTGCCACTGAAACCCAATGCCAGCTGGATGGCTAACACTGAAACCCTGAGATTTCCTTGAAGATCCCTGCTTTTCCCCTAGAGACATGTGTGCCACCCATGAATAAATGTTTTCCTTCCGGGCACCTTTGTTGCCGGAGCCTAAAGCTGACCCCTGAGAACAGCATTTCTTTTTTAGAGAGGTGCTGTATTTCAGCAGGATTGCCTCTGCAGGGGTGCTAGAATGGTGACTTCTGGCTGTGAAACCCACATGAAGATGAAGTCCTTACCAGAGCACTCAGGTTTTGAAATTGGACTCTGAGGGAGGGAAGGAGCAGGTATTAAATGATTTATTAACATTAAAATTAAAATTTTAGTATCAAAAATGCTCACAGATTTGTTACTGAGATGTAGCCTTTTATCCCGGGGATGCTGTCTGTAATGGCAGCCTTGGCATCCTCAAAGAGAGCAGAGTGCAGAATATGGGGGGTTTCCCTCGGATCCACACAACTGTTATTCTAATTAAGGGGTGTCAAGAGAAAGAAAAGGGAAATGTTACGGGAGAAGAAAGAAAATACACAGAAAAGATCTTTTGTCTTGTCTTTGCTTCTGTCTTTTCTGTCTTTTCTCCTTTACTTCTGCCATTACATCACAGAGGGAAGGACAAAATCACTCAGTTGCAAACATACAGAAGTGGGTAATGCTTGAATTTCTGTGGCAGAGGAGATGTGCGGATGAAGAAAGCCCACATGCAGGGTGCACTGAGCTCATCATACTGTGAGCGTGGGACTGGGACTGAAGGGGCTAGGGGTAAAGGGACAGCCCTTTGGCCTCTGCCAGAGCTGGGGTCCCCAAAGCAGAAGAGGCCCAACAACTCCCAGCTGATGTAAGAAGAAGAAGAGGCCAATTCAGTTTCCCCCACAGAAGAGGAAAGGCAGATGGATGCATCCTGCCGCACTGCGGAGGTAGGCTCTTGGCGGTCAGCAGGGCATGGAAAGTTCGAGAGGGAAAAGGCACTGTGGCTGCTTGCTCAAGAATCAAAATCCTAAGCAAGAAAAACAGCATTTGTAAAGTCAAGCAGAAGGTGCCTAGTTACAAGAATATAACAGGATATGGCTGGTAGAATAAACAGGCGAGGAGTCCACAGGCGTTTCCATGAGTCACCGCTGGGCTACACACAGTACCCAGACGGCACACAGAAGTGATTCAGGGGATGCAAGGGGAGTGGATGGAGAAGGAATAAAAAGAAGGATAAAAGCATGTAAGAGTGAGGAGGCAGGGAAATGGATGAGATGGAATGATGTCACGGAGAGATACCTTTCTTGGCCAGACATATGGAAAATTGAGGTGCACAGATTATAATTCTATTTCTGACCCGCTTCCAGCAACTGTGTGTTTACAGCACTGGGGGTTAAGGTGACAGCTGTACCTTAATGCGGCAGGAAACCTTATTTCACAGTGACTCTGACTGGTCTGGCACGGGATCATGTCTGGTAGCGATGAAGATCTGAAGAGACTGTTTAAATCTAGTACACATTTGAAAAGAACCAAAGTGGGAAAGGAAGATTTATGGTACTGAAAGGAAAGATCATTTTTTTTCCAAGAATCATTGCTAGATGCTGGTGGAAACAAACAAAATTGGGCAGGCGACTTGGAAATCAAGGCGTATTTTAAAATGAAGAATTTTTTCTATCCTCACCAGGAGTAAAAGCTGGAATGAACCTGAGCCTGCTGTTACCATGCGAGTGTCTGAAATGAAATAAACAGTTTTCTGACCGAATGACAATCCCCATGGTAATAGGAGAGGACCCTGCACACTAAAGACTGAAAGCAAAGAATAGGTGAGGAAGCAGCACAGTAGATCCCGACACAGCCCACGGTACAGCGTGTGTCCTTAGAGCCCAGCTGTGAAGGATGCACACGGGAGGAACAGTCCCCACGTGTCCAGGGTTTATCAGTAACACGAGAGAGCACCACAGTGCAAGTTGGGCAAGGACACAAAGAGCCCCTGTTAATTTTATAAGCACCGGGATTATTGTGACTGGAGCATTAAAGGTGTGTTATTTAATGGATGTCTAAAACTTTTAACTCCTCTTCAGCTGCATTTATTTTCTACTCCATGGCTCAAACACAGCCCTGGCTAGTTACCAGAATAAATTTTAAAGCCAACAGGAGCTATGCCTACTTACTCCAGGGTCAGAAGGAGCTCTAGCTCCGGCTCTAAACTGAATAACCCTTGCAAACCTGCAGCAGAGCTCTAGATGAATTACCAACTTGGGTTTTTTTTAGTTCTGCTGTAAAACAGGAAATGAGAAATAAAAATGTCGTTGGCACCAACCAAATTCTAAGTTCTTATTTTGGCAAGAACAAAAAAAAGATATTCTGACACAGAATGTTCTTATTTGGCACAAACAAAACCATTAAGGTATTTGAAAGAAAAGCCAAAGAAATAAACCATTTGCTTCATAAAAGATGATGTGGCAATTTCATACCTTTTCTCCATAGGTCCAGGGATGACATTTCTCTCCCTGAATTCTCTCCTCTCCTGCATACCCCATATCCTGGCAGAGCACCCCATCCCCAGCCTGGTATGACTGCTCTAGGTTGAGCTTTCTCTCTAATCCCTCTTGATAGCCTTACATTCCATTAGAAAAAGGACAGATATATTCTTTGTATCACAAGGGGTGAGTGAGGGCAACTTGTCTGCTTGGTTTACCCCAGGAATGTAAGAGAGTGGGTTTTAGTTCCCCCAAGCAGAAAATGGCACTTAATTTGCATCCCTGGTATCCTGCATATCCCCAGGGTTGGGGGGGCAGGGGCTGTGATAAGATATCCCATGTTTTAAGATCACTAGACCATCCTAAATTTACATACGTTTATAAAAACAAATAGGTGAAGCAATAATTGCCATGGTCCTGATTTCCTCACAGTTAGTTGCACGTTCAGATTTAAAGGCAGAGGCTGGAAATAGACTAATCAATTTTGGTAGCTCTATATGGCATCTTTGGAAACCTTAGTGAAAAGAGCCATTCCCAACAATCCCTCGTTGCAGGGATCAGTATGAACCTTCATTTTAAACTGGCACACAAGGTCTGAAACAAGATCTTAGGAATCAGAGGGATCGATTTATTTCAGCTGTCCTTTGGTGTGTGAAGGTTTTCACTGAAAGCTGTTTAGCGACAGGAGGAAGCACTAAGAGCTGCCTTTGCAGACATCCAGGTGGGTCCTGAAAGTGTGCAGCCCCCAGGAAATCTCTGCTCCGCTACGGACTATCCTCACTGTGTGAACATTTCTCTCTCCATGTAATCTGAACATTTCTTATGGCAGTTTAGTTTTGTACTCTTTCATCCTGCCTGTCTGTCTTCTTGATGACCACAGCATAGGGCCTAAGAGGCAACTTGTAGGAGCCCCTCAAGGTTTTCCTTAATTAACTTTAGGAAATATAATTAAAGTTTCCTCCTCAACTTTATTTTAACTTCCTCGTGTATATGCATATGGCATGTGCTATGATGGAGTCTCTAATTACCTGAACAAATGTTACTTTTTTCTCAAGGTTTTCATCCTCATTTACTGAAGAGGATGGATGGCATCTTATTTAGAGGGTAGTAACTTATTAATTTTTTATTCTGCATTGTTCAGCATGTGGTCTCATTCCTTGTTTACAAGACACTCTTAAAATTAACCCCCTAAGGAGGTTTTTCTCATTAGCATTAATTCCCTCACAGGTTTCTAATAGTATTGACTGTGAGACTTGTGTGGGAATTGGAATTTGCATTATGTGAAATTACATAAAATAGTCTTGTATTTTTAATTTCTGACTTAGAAAACAAAGAAAAATGCTCCTGCAAAACATTTTTAAATTAGAAATTGACCCATTTATATGGAATTGCTCAGACTGAACAAAGCTGTAATGGTTTAAGTTACATGATTTGTTTTCACAGTTTCAAAATTCCAAATACCAGGTGGCCTGAAGGCACATTATGCTTATTTTGCAAATAGGCAATTGAAGCAAGAAGAAGAAAGTTTCGGGCAACCATATACTTTGTATGTCTAAACCTAAACATTTAGGCTTAGAGGTACAGACAAACGTTTAGGTTTAGACAAACCTGAGAAGGTGGTTAAACAGAGAACTGAGAGAATTTACACAGTCCTGAGCCCTTGTGCTCTGGCTAAGAAAGGGGTGAGCACTTGGGAACCTCAAGGAGATGATGATGCTCTCAAAAGACAATGGCAGGGACCTGAGTCCCCTCTCTCAGTCTGTGAGGGTCGAGACAGGGATGAGCATCTTGATTTGATTACGTTTCCAGCTGGTTTGGAGGACAGAGTGCAGCTCATACATCTGCTGGGAAGGAGAACTGCCAAAGATTGATGCTCTGCTTACAAGTCCAGTGCAAAACTAAAAATAAGTGAAGGTTTCTGATTTGGCTGGTCTGCTCCCAGGGACAGCAGGTTTTGGCAGACAGCACACAGAGGGGCCAGTGTCTCTGCCCAGAACAGGATCTGTACTGTTTGCAGTGATGGTCCTGTGTGGCAGGGCATGGTCCTCAGCTGCCCAGGACCAGTAGCAGAATTCCAGACCGTTTGAGGCTGGATGGCACCTCTGGAGGTCTCTGATTCTGTGGCTCTAGGACTTTTTTTCTCTCTGAATCTGACATTTCAATAAACTCTCTAAAGACAACAAAATGGTTGGAGTTCGCTTTCACTACAGCTCTCTCTGCTTACCCTTAAAATATTCTCAGAAACATTTTGCTTGTGATCTTTTAGGTCTTCACATGGAGTTTTCTCCATCTATTCTAAAGTGTAGGTCCTGGACACTTACCAGTACTCAGGACCTGTGTGTAGCTACGCTCAGGCCAAAGTAAGATGTAGAGTCCACAGTCCCTCCTGTGTTCTCAGTACGGATGGTGAGAAAATGGTATCATAAGGTCAAGCTTCCCATTCCCTTCCCTATATCTTTGCTACCCCAGTGTCCTGCAACCTGGCAGTGGGAAGTGTCTGTAATGGTTCCCAGTGGTCTTTTCACTCGTGCATTTGTGGAAGTGAATCTGACCCACTTTATCCGCCTGGGTTCCCCAGCAGCCTGCAGCAACCGTTCCACACACTTGTGTGTTTGCCTACAGCTCTGTGCTTTAAATGCTGCTTCTCTGTTCCTGTGTTGTGAGAAGAGAATGATCACTCCCTCTCCGTGTTCTCCTTGGTGCTAACGGGTTCATACACTCTTAAATTATTCACACAAGGAATCTTTTTCCGTGCTAAAGAATGCTGATCTACCTACTTGATGAAGCAGTTGTTTCCCATTCCTACTCATCCTTGCCACCTTCCTCTGTCATTCTATTAGCTGCAGCCATGGCCTGGGAGGACAGGACTGTATGTAAGGCTCCAGATGGGGACAGAGAGTAGCATCATGTTTTTTCTTTTCTCTTTTCTTCGATTTTTTTTCCCTTTTCTAGTAGTTTGTAGTTTTAAGTACTGAGCAGACATCTTCCTGGAGCAATCCCCAACGCTTCCACAACCTGTTTCCTGAGACAGGTTTAGAGCCTTTCAATGAGTATGTCTTGTTATTTTTCTCCATGTATTTTACATTCATCTACACTAAACCTCACCTGTAATTTGCAGTTTTGCTAGAGCTGGGGCAGTCCCACAGCAATGCCCCGTTTTGTGGGGCAGTGGAACATTCACTCTTCCTGCCTCTGCTGAGGTTTGGCTCCGCCACCCTCTCCTGCTGTACCTGTGAGCAGCCCACAGCCACCTCCCCCACAGCAGATAACGTGTGGCCATTCTTTTAGTGGTAAATTGAGGAGCTTTGTCTGTTCCTTTATCATATTTACCCATCCCGAGTAACCGTCTCACCAAAAGACAGTTCTCGCTACCCCAAAGCTACTGCAATGTCTTTCAAAGAAATTTCATTCCAAGCCATATGAAATTTTCTACTGGTTTTGGTTGCTAATTTCCAAAAATTTCCATGCCTGATATTAGTGTACAGCAGTGAGGGTATCTTGCTTCAGTTTTCTGCAGCATGAAAAAAAGGTCCGATACTTCCTTAGTGATATCCTTACTTTAACTGAGTAGTATTAAATGCAGATGCATATCAATCTCAGTATCTGTTCAGGTAGATACTACATTTTTGTCACTAACTTATTCCAACTACTTGGGATAGAGATCATTTGAGTTAACTAAATATATTTTTAAATTCAAACTTCATTGCAAACTCATGCCTACTAAAAAACTTGCTGTGTTCAGGCCAGGAATACTGTATTCCACAAACACGAATGTGCGTGATTATTTGCTTAAGCATGGTTACTGTCTAGGATTGTCATCTCAGGGAAGGCAGAAGAGCCTCATCATATAGAAATATATGTAATGTAAAAATAATCTCTACCTGTATCTCCTTGATGGACCAAGTCTTCCTATGCCACAGGCACTGACTATTCGAGATGCCTTGCTGTACCTACCTCCTTTGTTCTTTTGGGAAGCCCAGCAGCTGTAATGAAAGCAATTGTTCTTTTGGGGTCAACATTAAAGTCTTGTCCTACTCTTAGGCTTTTGATTCTGTAAATCATCCTTATTCCTACCCTTTGAAGACTTTTCTTTTTTTTTTTCAATAATAGCTTGGTAATCATTATCTTGGTGCTTTCATATAAAATCTCAACAGTGCTGAAAGCCTCCCCACACAATGGGCTCTAGGAATACACTGTACTGGTTCTCCAGAGCGGGTTTTTGTAGGACCTTGTTCCTAACATTAGTGCCAGGAATAATAGTCTTCATTTTCACCTGAAACCAGACCACGTTTTTAATCAGATTCACGGTACATAACAGACCTCTTGACTTGGCTCCATTGCACTGTCAAAACGCTCAGAGTGCATCTGCAACTACTAATTCTTTCCCCACTTGGAGTTCAATTTGCAAATCATACATTTGTAGCTGCAAAAACAGGCTCTATTCTTAGCGGCAGCAGCAGGGTTTGCCAGGCCCCTTTTGGCACTGTCAACAAGTGGTTTATGGTCAGTGTCAGCTAATAGTGGCCTCCCATAAATAAACACATGAAACATTTTTCACCCAGTGGACTGAGACCAAAACCACATTCTTTATTTGAGTTTATTGAGAGCTTGAGTTTTTGTTCATTCCTATGTTGATTATTCTGTTGGGGTTTTGGGGTTTAGACCACACCATTGTAAAGGATTGTGCAATGCTTTCCTTAAAGCCACCACTGAACAAACTTGTTTTGCATTTATCATCACAGCAACTCAGGACTGAAATCTCATCGACCCCTTTAATCTCTTCTTTTTTTTTAAGGCCAGAATAAGAGTATTGTCTTTATTGGGATTCTAATTTGCTACAACCTCCTGGTTCATTAAGCACAGAAAAAAAATCACTTGTATTTACCATTTCTCTAGCTATTCCTCTCCTTTCTAGGTAATAGAAAATGTTCCATTTTTATGCAACTACTTTGTTTCTTGGAGTTGACATCTAAATGAAGGGCTCTTTTTCTGCACTGAATTGCATGTGCCTGGATGTTGGTTGCTTCCCCCTGGTCGCTGCACGGTTCTGAGGCAAAGAGCCCCTTCCCTTCTTCTTGCCCCAGACTTGGGGGGTTGGTGAGACCGCTGGGATTTTTCAAGTGTGATACATAGAACATAGGTGTGAACTTCTTTTTCCTCAGGATATAACCTTGGAAGGTGTTTGGCAGAGCTGATTCCCCTGTCATCTCCAGGGGACACATCTGCTGGATGATTCCAAGGGTTTGGGCACATTTATAACGTGCTTTTCTCCCGCAGTACTGAGTACAGGGAATGTGTTTTCCATACCCTGTGAAATGAAAACACCTCACACGGGAAAAAACTGGGAAAAGTAAATGAAGAGATTATTGCCATAGCCTTCCTTGTGCTTTTTCACACACACACACGTGTGCCCAGAGTTGTGACCAGGGAGACAATTAGAAAACCTGCTGCAAAGGGATAGCCCGGGGGCAGTGGCCCAGGGAGCTGCAGAGCTGCAGGGGAGACCAGCCCGTGGCAAGAGGAGCTGGGCAGCTGAGGAGCTGCAGCCCGTGGCCAGTGAACAGGCTCAGGGGAAGCAGGACAGCCCGTTCCTGGGATGGCCAGGTCCTGTGGGCAAGAAGCTCCCACACTGGGGCAGCCAGAGCCCGAGGGTGCTGTGCCTGGGGGTGGGCATCAGGCTGGGCTGCCACCCATCTGGGGCTTCCCTGGCTCATGGGTCCTTGTCCCCGGGCATGAGGGGACACCGACACCATGCTCTGTGATGCTTCCCCCAGTATAAGCAGTGGATTACAGCAGTCTGTTTTCTCCTCTCTGTAAGGCTGCTGCTGGTTTTTTCCCTTGGAGCAAACTTGTTTGCTTTTGGCAGTGCTTTGGCTCCTGCTCCCCTGACTGTGTCACGAGTGATGCTCCCGTTAGTTCTCAGGCTGACAGTCCTTTTGTCATCGGCTGTGTCACCGTCCTGTGAGGCTTCTCTAAGGCAGCAATAAGGGACCGTTTGCTGTTCTTCCCCTGCACACACGCTACACAAGTGTGCCTCCACTCTTCCATATCTTTCTCCATGTGCTGCTTGGCAAAGGACACAACAGTTGTTGTGCTGTTTCCTTGTGGAATGTCATTGTGAGATCTCATATACTTTTCTGTCCTGGGTCACTCCTTTTGCTGGGCTTAGATGTCTACTCCTACTGCATGTCATTCAGGACAGGTAGGCTCCTTTCCTTCAGAAAATCTAATGGCTTTGTCCAAAGGTTCGTTGTGGGAACTCCCCAAAGGTCTTGAGATGTTTTGTCTTGCATCCAAATCCATTATGGCTTCGTATGTGTACATACCTTCCAAAGCTCAGCCCTCACATGTCAGCCTTTTTCAATCATTTTCATTTCTTTTTATTTCTTATTGTGTTAAAATCCATTTCTCCTGACTTTTACCTTCATGTGGAGACACAGACAAGACAGCAGAGGACAAAGTCAAGGCAAAATTATGCAAAATCAATAGCTACACTATTGTTTGTATAACACAGGATGTGGAATGAGCTGTACAGTACTGCACTGCGCTGACTGTAAAAAAATTTAGCTTTCTTGCTTTTTTCAGTTATTATTGCTCAGACTTTCCAAAAATTATCACTTTCAGCAGGTTCAAAGCATGAGTAATTTCAGCCCCCAGACTCTGACATCTGTGAAGAAACACATGTATAAAGAAAGGGCTGATTTTTACTAGAAATTGGTCTGGTGTCTTAGCTGTTTAAGCATTGACAGGAATCTGCTGCCTCATTGTACTGTCCCTTAAAAGTGGTATTTCAAATCACTGCACAGGCCGGGAGGTGAGAGGTTTCTGAGGGCAGGTTGGCTGGTTCAGTGCCTGGCTCCCGCCTGCGGTGGGGCTGGGACAGCTGACACCGCTTCCCGATCTGGCACTTTGCCTTCAGACAAAACCACTGTTTCATGCAGAATCTGCTTTTTTCCTCTAAGGATGGAGTCCAGGACTTGAAATCATGATGAGGTTTACAAATGGGTCTAACATTTAGAGCCTCAAACCCGCTGTTCAGCTCCTGTCATGTCCTAGATGAGAGTCCACAAGTTCCTGGAAGCCCTCGGCTCCAAAATGCTGAACAGTTGTGTTCCCCAAACCCACCCCACCAGCCCTGTGCAGGGGGGTCACTGGGGCTGGGCATGTTTCCTGGGCAGTGCTTGACTCATTGGGCTCCACGAAAAGTGCAGTGAGGAAAAGGATGCAGAGCCCTTACTTGTTCAGCATTTTTGTGATCAGCCCAGCAGGGAACGTCTGCGAGAAAAATCTGGCTCACATCTGGGGCCACCACAGCCACCTGCACAGGGCAGGGTGGGAGCATCCGTATTTCCTCTCACTCTTGTTTCACTGGCCTGGAAGAAGTCAATATGCCATGGTTCAGAGAGAATGAGGATGAAATCCCTGTTCCTGATGAATCCCACCAGAAAAGGCTGTACAAGGCTTCCAGGTGCCATGAGTATCAAGTGTACAGCAGTAAAACTACAGCACTGGTTAGGCTGTCCCCCAGGTAGGGATGTGTATTGATCACTACTCTATAATTTTCACTGTCCCACTGAAAGTAGGAACTTACCTGTGATGTCTGGGTACCTGGACTCAGGCATAAGTCTGTGTTCTCTCTTAGTTCTCTCTTACCAACTATGAAAAGCTCTTCTTTCTGGTTTTTTTTTTTTACTTTTTCACTGGAGTTGTGCGCATAAATGGAGATTTACCTCAAGTGATGGGAATCTAAAAATTAAACACAGCATGATTTTAAATAAGTGAGATGTCTTGTATGGATCTATGATATTTTTAAACTACACTTTTCCTGTATAATTTTGAGTCCTGTAGCTTACCAAGAATTCCTTTTCCCAGAATTCAAATCCATTTTTCTTTGTTTACACTTGAAAATATTCTACATTCCCCAAGTGCAGAAAAATACTCTGACTATGAAGCCTTGCAGTTGCAGCTTTTTCTTTTCTGTCACTTCTAGCAGTTAGAGAGTCTTATTTATGACTTTAATATAAATTTCCTCCCTAGTGTATTTGTCATTGTGGTCTTGTCGAAACTTTTGTTTTAAGTCGTAAAAGTTCTTTATCCCCAAAGGCATTATTCTGTATCAGAATTTTGTCTTTTCTCACCCCTAAAAATGAAACTTAAGGTTTTCTTGATACTGTGTATTAATTCTCCCCATCTTTGCAATCCCTTTCAGTAACTGAGATCCCTCTTAGGTTTTATCCCTGTGCTTTATTTTAAACTTGTGATGAACGCAGAGACTGCAGTCCGTCTGGGAGGCTGGTGGGACGGGCAAGAAGGGATTTGTGCCCCTTATTTCTCATACCTGGGGCTGGAGACAAAGAATGGGACCTACATATAAGCAGCTAATGTAATTTGAGATACAAGATGGCTCAAATGTCCTAGGGCATTTCGAGTCCACGGCTCTTGAAATGGCACTAAATGTCCAAGTCCAGGTGACTGATTCCTGGACCCCGAGGAGGTGGATGAAGACACCTGAGGGTGGGCAGCCAACTACGGGTGTTTGCAGGGCGGTCAACAGGGCTCAACTCAAAGGGGCAGCTGGAGGCTTGCTATGGGCACCGCATCTCACTCTGTGTTTAACTCTCATAAGGAGAACCTTACACAGCTCGTGTGATAAGAACCCTCTCCTCAGCCAGAGGCACTGCACAACTGCCCTCTTTCCAAAGGAAGTGGATTTTCACAGGCAGACACATGCTGGGTGGCCGGTGGGCTGTAAAATCAGCCAGAGATGTACAAAAGCTTTGCACCCACAGCACGTCCTGCAAGATCCCACAGCAGAGCATGACCCTTGTAGGCGCCACATCCTTCTTGGTCAGGTCCCCACGCTGCTCTAGCTGCTCAGCAGCAGCTCCATCCCTGGGGTGCAGAGCCGGGGGAGCACCAGCACCTCTGGGGCAGCAGTGGCCTCACAGAAGAGGTGATAAAGGTGCTAAAGATGCTACCATGGGTGCTCAACAAACCCTGCTGATGCTGGGTGGATGTAGCCATGTGTCTGGCACAATTATGAGATTCATGTGGCGCTGCCAAGAGCTGAGCACAGAGCATGTGCCTGGTGCAGGAGGTGGAATCATGGAATCACAAAATGGTTTGGGTGGGGAGGGACCTTAAGGCCCCCCCCAGTGCCATGGACAGGAACACCTCCCACCAGACCAGGTTGCTCCAAGCCCCTTCCAACCTGGCCTTGAACCCGTTCAGGGATGGGGCAGCCACAGCTTCTCTGGGCAACCTGGGCCAGGCTCTCACCACCCTCACACCAAAGAAGTTCTTCCCCACATCTCAGCTCCATCTCCCCTCTTTCAGTGTCAAACCTTTCCTCATCATCCTATGGCTCCCCTCCTTGATCAAGAGTCCCTTCTCAGCTTTTCTGGAGCCTCATTAGAGACTGGAAGGGGCTATAAGGTCTCCCAGGAGCCTTCTTTGGGATGAGCCTCTTCTGCTCTCTCAGCCTGTTGTCACAGGACAGGGACTCCAGCCCTAATAGTGGGGAAATATTGTGGGGAGAGCACAGACCCATCACTGGCCCATTTTGCTCTTCAGGATGCTGAGTGAGAGCAGGGTGAGGACTAACCAACAGGTAGAGATTAACCCAAGGGCCTGAGTTTGACCTGCAACTTGTGTCCCTGCGAGAGTATGCACATCCTCAAGCCACCCTTGGCATGCATAGGTGGTCCATGAAGCATGCATTCTTCTTTTGTAAAGCTGAAACCTCTCTAAATCCCAAGTGAAAAAACTCAGACTCCTTGCACAAACGTTCTGTCAATTTAGTTTTGTGACCAGAAACTCTCTCCTGCTATTACTTTTTGAGTTGCAAATCATGCCAGGTAGTGCAGTGAGGCTGGAAGACTGAGACACCATGACCTGCCAGGATACGTGTGCTAACTAACTGCTCAAAACATATCAAAGATTAAAATTGCAAAAAACACTTCTCACTGAAACTTGCATTTTGGCACAATTTAAGATAATCGGTAGAAGATGAAATGGCTCAATGAAGCTCTCACCAATCTTTAATGTAAGGTATCTGTTCTATACCTAAATAACTATAACAGTGTTGGCATCATGTCTGAACTGCTTTTGTTCCGCACTCTCTCTTAAAATGGGGGATAGTTAGAGTCAGAACCACATTCACTACTTGGAGGCCCTAAAATACGTCCACATTCTAGGTGTTACAGATAGCTCAGATATGTCTTTTAAGGATACCATTATGACTAAGACAATGAAGAAAATGTCTCAACAACACATTTTCATTCCCAATAAACTAAAAGATTTCTCTATTTCCAAAGCAAATGCCTTAGGAAGTGAACAGACTAAATAATTTCTAACACCTTCATTTTTTTTCCAGGGGAGTCTCTAAAACTTCTTTTAAAAATCACCCACATCTATTCAATATGCAAACGCTACATGAATGTGAAGTTACCACCACATTAGCAATGGAAAGATGTTTTTCAGTAGAAATTTATACAGCAGAGCATGCTCCAAAAAGCATCTGCCTTGTCTTTTCTGCATTGTGGATTTATTTTCTGGGAAGGTGTGAATGGTCTCCTGGCACCAAAACCCAGCTCTCACAATCATCTGCCAAGAGTCAGACCTTGGTGGTTTTTTCCTTCAAGCACCAAGAGTGAGACTCACTTCACAGAGGGCAGGGAGGGAGTTGTAGGAGAGAGGTGGGACCTGTTGGTGCTGGCAGAGTCAAGGTCCCTTCCCTGTGTCTGCCCATGACCTGTGGCAACCAGCATCCACCATCAGGCCTGCAACTGGTGTTGGACAGGTCAAGAGGTTCTGATGGCACAGCCTGAAGTACAAGAACAATGATTTATCTAGCATCCTTTCTGAAAAATCACATTGATATGTGGCTGTGTTGTGATCTTTATTCAATTATATTTTTTTGTGAGATTATAATGTTTGGAGGTAGATGGAAGAAGCCCAGGGTGATGTGGGTATAGAGTAAGGCAGGAGAAAGGAGAGATCCAGTCAAAGAAAAAGAGAAATATTAATATTCCACTGAAGAACTTCCAAAGTCGGTTTCTCCCCCAAATCTTAACAACAAAATCAGACAGCTTTTAGACTCTTTTTTGATAAACAGTTTGCACTATTACTGGTGGGACAAATCAAGTCCTTAAATCACTGATGTTTGGGGACAGGTGAAATTTATTTCCCTTGTGAGACCAGCTTTACGTCAGCTCCTGTCTGTACTCTCCAGGGCAGCAAACGGTGTCTTCAGAGTAATTGTCAGAGCTGCTGAAGACAGTGTGCCTGTGTGTGCAGGTATGAGGGGAAACAACAAAGCTCAGAATTAAATAGCACTTCTGATTGTTTGTTGTACCTGCGGATCCGGGTGCAATGCAAGTGCTACGTGATGAGCAATAACCCAACATTTACTTTCTGAAGAGGCTGCAGAAATAAATATCATGATCCTATTCCTCATCCTAGGAGAGATATTACCTGCTTCAGGCTTTTTAGTGGCAGCAAAACTTCTAAACACTGAGATTTCCCTTTCTAACTGTTAGATGCAACCACCAACCAGTTCATCTGCAATTCCACTCTACGGAAAGAACTATAGTATCACCTCGGTCAGGAAAAACACTCCAAACACTGCAAATTTAATACACTACTAAGCTACAGACGTTCTCCTGGGAGAGGAAACATGTACAGCGGGTTCTATCAATTTAATTTGTGGCGAGTTTCTTAGTGGAAAACAAGCAAGTAATTGTGGTGAACCAGCTTTAGCTTTAGGTATTTTTTTTTTACCCATCAGCAGAATATTTTGCTGAAAACACTTGAAAACAAATCTTTGAAGACTATGATCTCTTCCTCATGGCTTCCAAAAGATGTATAATATCATTCCCCCCCCACCCCCACCCCCGCTGCTTTTTTTAACAGCACCCAATTACACTTTAAAAAGCTTCTATTAGCCTCTCTTTTTGAGTTAGACCCAAACCAGAGTGGTTTAGATGTGGTGTTGGGAGACAGGGTGTAGGGGAGGACTTTGTAGAGTGGGGCTGATGGTTGGACTTGATGATCCCAAGGGTCTCTTCCAACCTGAATGATTCTGTGATTCATTCCCACAAAAAAAATATTTTAAAAAGCTTTGAAATCTGGTAACTTCTGGTCAAGCAGAGAAGAGAGGAACCTTCTGTTCCCCCTACAGAGGCAGTATGGGAGTAACATCCAGAGGACACTGTAAAGACCCACAGGCAGAATTTCCTGAAGTTAATCTTTTTTATTTAGAGCAGGCACTGGGGGTTCATTTTGAAACCATTAGATCACGTTATTACCTTCTATAGAAAAGCTGTAAATATATACTTTGTATAAACAAACCCCTGTTAAATATTCCCAGCACTAGCTTACTTCTGAATGCCTTCAAAGTGCTGGGCAGGCGAAGCAAAAATGGGAAAAGAGCCCCCTGTACCCGGCTGTACCCAGTACACGTTGCAAGCTCAGGTTCCTCCCTTGGCTGCAGCTCGTCCTGCTCCTCAGCCGTGGAGTCCTGCCACGCTCCCACGGCTCCCCATGCGGGCACCTCGGCAGGAGATGGCATTTTTGTGCCATGAGAGCTGGAGGGAACCTCTGGCAACCACCAGACACCGTTTCATTAGAGAAGGGACACATCCCACTTATAATAATAAACCAATAAATAAATACATAAATAAAATGTGTCAAGCTTTCCCTTACAGTGATTCCCAGTTTTCTGCTTCCAATAGAATTTCACTTCTCCTTCATAAGAAGTCACCAGGGTATGATTTAGGTAATCATACACTTCATATATTTTAGCATGGAGTATCTTCTTATACCCTGGCAGGTATATTGTACTCTTTTGTCAAGCTGAATGAAATCCCACCTCTAGAAGTAGATGGATAGTTTGCCATTCACTTCAGGAGAATGAAGAACTTCTATATTGCGGATTACTTTATTCTAAAAATACTGAAACAGTCCATGAGGTAAGGGCTTACTCATTGTAAATGAAGGCCACCACAGTCTAGTCATTAATTACTGAAGCTGTGCCTTCTTGATGTATAAAATAGAAAATTGTCACGGCACAGACAAGCTCCAAGAAGCAGAGGTTCAACACCCAGGTGGCCAGGATCCGACATGAGCAAGTCCAGAGCACTGCACTCCTCCTGTCCCGAGGAAAGCCGGGAGTGCATCCACATTCCCTCCTGGGTCCCCAGCCTGGGCTCCTCGGCACAAGGTGCCTTCGTTCCAGGGGTGGGGACAGGAGAAAGGGAGGAGACGGAGGAGGATGGACTTCTGTAAAAGCCTCTTCTTTCTTCTCTGCTCAGAAATAGGAGGTACTGGCAGCTTCCAGCAGCTGCTGGGCAGTGCAGGAGGGGAGCCCTGCCCTCAGCCTCCGGGTGCTCCTCTGGGTGCTCGCCAGCAGGTCCATCGGTGTGTTTGGGAAAGACAGGGATGTCTAGGAGGTAGAAGCAGCATCGTGGTGGATGACCATGTCTTTCGCTCGTATTTAAATGCTTTCAGAGTTCAGTAGTTGTTTAGTGTGGTAAAGCTGTGGAGAGCTGGTGCCAGGTTTGACATCAGCAGGGATTTGGGTGGGAATCGCTGACAGAGGGTCACACTCCTCCCAGAAATAAACTGGGTACCAGAGCAAACAAAGTTTCCCATCCGTGCTGCAGACAAAGATCTGTGGAAGTATAAGAAAATGTTGGAAAGGAATATTTTATGTGCAGGAAGACTGATGGGGAAGCCTAAGAAACAAACCGTGGTGCTGCCCTCACCTTTATTTGTTATTCCACATCGTAGATGGGTGAAAGTGAAGGGATTTTTTGATTCAGTAGTCGTAAAAGATCACTCACAACGTGGAAAAACTGTGCTGATATTCCTTCTGTGCCCTTTCAAACCTGCTCACTTACTGCCCATTAAAGCGGGGGAAACACTGGAATTGGCAAAAATCTTTAAATGTCTTTCCTGCTTTGTCTTATCCTTTCAATAGATGACTAGTTTGGTGTCTTTCCAGAAATATGGGGTTTAGAGCTGAACCCCTTGGTTTTTTGTTTGGGATGAACTAGGCTTCAATTTGGAGAACATTTTTACTGTTTGAATACCCACCCCTCCTTCCCAGGAACAGGAGTTTCCAGAAGTTGCCTTTTGAGCACTGGCATATTTTTTTCATTTTGTTCCTCATTGATAAGAAAATTAATATATGGAAAAAAGCCTGCATAATGAGACTAATCATTAAGATATGTTTTGATGTAGTGAGAACCCTGCAATTACAGCAGCTCGATGTGCTGTTTAATGTCAGCTCCATCAGGGAGGTGTCACCTACTCGATGAGAGGCTTCATGGACAGGGAAAACAGACTTTTGTTCTGCTGTTTATTTTCACGGTTGGGCAAGTGGGTCCTATAGCTGTTCTCCATGTCCTTCATATTTCCAAATCAAATTTAAAACCCAGGGATGATAGCAGGCCTAATAAAGCAAGGCAGATTGCTTACTGAATGTAGCACGGTGCCAAGTTTGCCAATTAGTTGTGTTTCCAAATTGCTGTACGAGAAAGTGGCTATTACCAGGGAGCTGCTTTTTAACTCCAACTGGAAAACAGCTTTCATAAAGGATAATTGCTCGCTAGAACAAACGCACTGAAGTCCTTCAGTCATTAAAATCCCCCTCCTTCATAGGCAGGGAACGCTCCCAGTTACATCAAATTCACTGCAATAAGCTACATGTGTTACTAGAAATAGACTGCAAAATTCCAGTAAAATCAACTGAAAAAAAGAAAAAACCCAAAAGCAAAGCACAGTGAAATAGTGAAGTGTCTAATTGTGTCTAATCTTGGAAGCAGAAATTTTCTTTTATGAAAAAATATCTTTCCAAATTCAGGCTTGCATTTGTTTGCTGCCCACCAGAGCTGAAGAGTGTCGAGAGGCTTTATCTTTTCTGGGTGAGAGTCAGTGACTGATGGATAACAGAAATGACTGTTTGAGCAGTGAACTCTGAAGCAGATGCTGTTACACACTCCGTGCACTTCACTGGGCACTGCTCTATCTTTTTATTACCTAAGAGTCACATTTTCATGGTTTTTATTTGAACAAAAACAAACCTTCTATTATTTTGATTACAGTTGATAATCAAACCACTAGCGGAACATGTTTTCTTTAAAATATCGTAGCTCTCTTTAAATGCTTTGTGAAACCTTGTCTTTTTCACTGAAATTTCATTTCTGTGAGGAAAATCCAGGATGAAAGGCTCTGGCAATGTCAAAATAGCTCATTTTGACATCTTTAAATGAAAGTCTTATACTTTCCTTTTTGAAACGGCTTTTTACTTTGATTTTTCTGTTTCACACAGACATATGCGAGATGTGTAAGAAATCTAAATTGGAAAGAATTGATCCATCTGAAACTAGATATTTTTCATTTTGCAGAGCACTTTAATATTGACGTTTTCTTGAACTGGGATAAAACTGTCTCTAGAAAACTCAAAGTTCTGGAAGTGCGTTCATTCTCCCCATGGTTCTAGCTTTGCTTTAAGTCATGGAACAGACACGTTACCAGAGTTACCAGCAAAAGAAGTGTCTACCCTGATGTCTGCCCTGGAAGAGTGAACAAGCAGGAAAGCTCTAAGAGAAGCAATTTTGGGGTGTTCATTGGAAATTCAGAGACAAATTGCAAATTTTTGAAGAGTAGAGTAGAGACAGAGGAACCACTTCCTCTGAGCATTTTCTTCAAGCAACCAGCACCCACCCTTGTACGATGAAGTTCTTTCCTCTGCTGGGACATTTCCCACAGGGAAGAGCATGGCTCGGGCAGCTCTGCCCAAACGCAGCCCCTGCTCTGGGGAAGGAGAAGCTGCCGACGAGCTGAGCGTGTCGGTACCCGCAGCAGGGTCTCCAGCAGCGACCCGTGGCTGTGCAAAGCCCCTGTGCCCCTCTGTCTCCAGAGGATCAGCAGACACTTGGGACTTGATGAAAATCCCCACAGACTGGGAGGTGGGAGCAACCCAGGCTTGCTCATGCTGGTTTGTTGCATGAATATTCCCGGTTCCGTCCCAAGAACAGTTTATCCTCAGGCTGAGTGTCAGCTTCCCAGGGAGGAAACCAGAATGATTTAAAATGTGTTATGTGAAGCCAAAGATATATAACGAGTCGAGATAATCCCTATGCTTTCCTTGGTTTCTCTTCACTATGAATTGTACAGCCAATTTCTTTCCTTTCACTATTTTTCCCAATAACCCAGCTCGGTGAACACAGTCCTGATAGTGTCTGTAATACAACAACACATGCACATACGCTCTTGCATCAAGGATTTAATGTTTGTAAAACACAGTAAAAAAAAAAAAACAAAACCAAAACTACTAGAAAGTATGTGAAATGTCTACCTTTTTCCTTTTCTTTCTGTGAGTGGAACTCACCCTGTTTGGGTGGTGCACTCAAACACCACTTCAGAAGAAGTTTCTAGTAACGCAGTGAGGACTATCAGGAGAACCAGTTCAAAACGTTTATACAACTTGCTCTTGGCAGCATTCCTGTGATATTATAATGATAGCACTCAGGTCTGGGAAAGGTTTCCCACCTGATGCTCTAAATGGAGCTGAATTCTGATTTTGGGGAATCTTTCTCTCAGGCCAAGCCTTACTGGAGCGAATGCAGGGAGAGGCTACAAACCCTGCCTATGTACAACTCCTTCTGTGTTCAGCTTTGGTTTTGAATACCCTGCAGCTCTGCAGGAGCAACACAAACCGCAGCAGGGGCAAGTATATGGACTAGACTGAGGGCTTGATCTCCAGAGGTGAAAAGCTGGGGAAATATCCTGCTGGATTGACAGGTCTGTGCTGAGAAAACTCTGATTGCACCCGGCTCTTACCAACCCTGTCTACCGGCTTGGTGAAGAATACCAATTCACTGGGCAAATAACCATGAAAGAAGGTATTTTAAGCTACAGGTGCTACATACTTTATGTTGGACTACACAAGAACTGCAGTTTGAGGTTTGGAACAAAAGCGATGGCTCAATAAGATCTCAACAGCAACAACAACAACATTAATAATAATAACAACAACAAAACCAATAATAATAACTTGTATCCCCATACCTGCCCGTGAACCATGGCCAGGAACGAGCCCCCAGGCCCGTCCAGCCAGAGGTGCTGCACCCCCTGTAGCTCCTGCCGACCTGTTGAAATCTAACGTCCCCTTGTTGTTCATAGGAGTTTGGATTTAATGCATAACTCAAGGCAGCCACAGGACCAGGGTGCCTCTGAGCACCCGTACACTACCCCAGCCAGCAGCTCACCCAGACCCAGGAGCCCAACCCTGGGCTGGAGGCACCTTCTACCCCGTCCCTTGTTGGGCAGGGGTTTCATCCCACCCACCCAGAGCAAATGGCTTTGGTGGAGAAGGGAAGGGGTTGTCCACATCCACCGGAGGAGAGAGGAATATCCCCCAGGTGAGCACAGGCTCAGAAGGTTGGACTTCAGACTGTGCTATTTCACAATAAAACAGCAGCATCATGTGGTTTCAATGTGGGTTTAATCCACTCCTTCTCATCTTGCTCTTTCCACTCATATGCTTCAGTTCAGGGTCAGGGATTTTTTAAAAAAGTGGTGCTCGAGTGCTTCATAATTAAAAATGTTAAGGCATTTCGAAATGATCTGCAGGGTAACTGAATCAGATGGTGACTGGTGGTGTATAATAACAGACATTTGTCAGGTCTGTAGAGCAACACAGCATGCTGCAAAGTGTTCCATTAGAAATGCATAATTGTTATAAGAATAAGAACATTTAATTGATTTACCCCATGGTAATACATTTTTTGCTCTTAGTCATGCGTTAAAATAGATGTATTTTACACAGTGACACATGTACAAAGCATCTCAGTGAGTAAGCACCATCCTCTTGTGTCAGAGCTGTGGGCAGTGAGCAGCGTCCTCTGCGTCTGCGGTGGGTGACAGAGAGAAGCGAACGCTGCTGGGTTTGGATACGGAGGAAGAGTAAAGGTGTTGAACCACAGGCTTTTAAACCATCTTAAGGATGCAGGCAGCAACCTTCTGAAGATGGAGGGGGGTGTCATTATAGCACCACCTGAAGCTGCAAACCCTTACTCCAATTTTACAGCTGGGAAACGGAGGCCCAGATGTAATTCCTGTCCCTCAGGGCTTGGCTGCTGCTGCTGGTGGGAGAACACCCAGCTCCTGGCAGACGAGGGGGCTCGCTGCAGTACCCTCCACAGCCACACATCCCAGATAAATCAGAAGGCAAGCTTCCTTCTGATGCTTCATGCCTTTCTCTAAACCAAGAATTAATTCTTCTTACTTCATTCTATAAAAGTGCTTTAATCCTGATACAATTCTGGACNTTAAAATAATTATTTTTTTCAAAATATCTGAAACAAAAGTCCCAGCCTCCATTCCTCTGGGAGCTGAGAAAGCAGCTCAGACAGATGCTTTTCTGATAAGAAATTACAGAAGGTTTACAGCCCCTGTGGAAAACTTATTTAATATTGGTATAAACCTCCCCCTTGTTTATTAAAATTTTGTAAAACCTACATCTTAAGTTGTTCTTAAAAACAACAGAGAGAGATCTTTTCTCAGGCAGATTCCTGTGTTGGCCCAGCCATAACCCTGATGTTCTCATGTCATGAAGCCCCTGCATCTGAAGCGAGGAGCAAAGGGCAGCTTCTCCCACCTGGAGTTGTCTGGAACAAAACGGGCAGAAAATGGGATGCCCTGGATGTGCTGAACAGCACCGTGGCAGATGCTGAACCCCTTTAGCAACACTCACTAAAAACTGGGGAACCTGGTAGGACACTTCCAGTTCAGCTCCCATCCAGGTATTTCCTGAAGGTGGGATTTTTGTCTTTCTGTCTCCTTAGAAAGTGTTAGTGCCCTCTAAACAAATGAGCAAAGTCAGGAGTAGGAAGTGAAAGCTTTTGGGGGGGGGATTCTTTCTTCTCCAAAAGGACAATTTAGAGACCAGTTATTGGAACAAAATTCTCAATTTAACTTTAAAAAACAGTTGCTATTCAGTACCATAATGTCACTGGGAAAGGGAGAGGTAGAACTTTTCTGGATCATAGAATCATAGAATCATAGAATCATTCAGGTTGGAACAGACCCTTGGGATCATTGAGTCCAACCATCATCCCCACTCTACAGAGTTCTCCCCTACACCAGATCCCCCAACACCACATCTCAGCCACTCTGAAACACACTCAGGGATGGGGACTCAACCCCCTCCCTGGGCAGCCCATTCCAGGCTCTGACCAAAAGGTGTAAAAGCAAGAAGAAAACAAATGGGAAGGTGTTACAGCACGGCAGAGCCACCCCTACAGCCGCCACAGAAGTCATAAGGGAATATTTATTCTATGTCAAGAAAGAATATTAGATGTGTTATTAAGCATTTTATTTGGTCAGAGCTCTGTAAGAGCTCACTGAAATAATTGCACTAGGAGCCACAAAAGCCTCAGGGACACATAATGTTCCAGACCCGTGGAACTGGTGGATCTTTGCAGTGTTGTTCCTGAGACAGACACCGGCTCCTGGTGACCGGGGTGAGCAACGTTGGTACCCACAGTTACTCCTGTAAGTTCACAAGGGAAGGCTACATTCAAAATAACAATAAATAGATGAGGATAGTCTTCTTTATAGTATTTTGTCAGGAGAAAGAGGACTGCATGTAAATATTAACTTGATAATTTAAAATAGTTTGTTTACCTGCAGTTACATGTGCTTCAAGCAATCTGTAAGCTGCAGATCCCATTTTAAGCAAGGGCAAGCATCTGATCGAGTGTTAATCATTTGACAACGAATGAGCGTGGCACGGAAAACGTGTAGGATTTTGTGTTTCCGCAGCCTAATTCCAGCCAGGCTCCCCCCTCTCCGCTGCGTTGTACCAGCCTCTCCCACCACAGCCTGCTTTTAATGACAAAACCACTGCAGTGATCAGCCTGAGAAGCCTTAGAGCCGGGGGTACAACCTGGCTGCAGAAAAACAAAAGCCTCCGATGGGGATCAATTAGAACGATAAGGCAGGGGCGGGTGTTATTGAACACTACAGGAGGCAAAGGGAGCAGCGCAGCCATGGGAACCCCCAGGTCCCTCTGAAGGAAGGAGCAGAACCTTGGAGGGATGCTCAGAACCACCCGCCCTGCTCCTCCTTCCTCCCTTTGCCTCCTGCTGCCTCTTCCTCCGTCTCCCTAGGGATCATCTCATCATCATCCGTGCCTGGAGGAGGGACTGTCAGCCAAGGTGGCTCTGGGGCTCCAGGGATGGGCTGCTGGAGCTCCTCTCAACAAAGCATGTTCTTTCCCCCTTAGAAAATGCATTATTTCCCAGTTGCCCAAAGCCCCAAACCACAGGACCAATCATTTCTGTTAAAAAATTTGGCTCCTGTTTGAAATCATTGATTGGCCAGAATGCAACTGCACCAAATTGCCAGCGTTTTAAATAGTGGATACACAGCTTCTGGAAATAAATAGAAAAGCTGTCAGACAATACATGCAAATGAGACAAATATATTAAAATATGTATTTTCATAATTTTTAAATGGGTACTAACAGCTCAATAGAACCCCCAAAAATGCACTGCTCTGTTACTCTTGCCTTGTTGTCTCTTAACTGGAGAACCACACGTGCCAGACTAAAATCCAAAATAACAAAAAATCATGAGCAGTATTGATTACTGATGTCATTCCACAGGAGTTAGCACAGACATGATGGGGAACAGGGGCAGCTTTTCACCTACCCTTATTTAGAGAAGCACTAATTAAACAAACTCCATTCAACAGTTGTTCCTGCAAACACTAATCCTCTTAATACGAAATCACTTGTGGAGTCATTAATAAAAGAGAGAGATTTCACCAAAGGCTATTTTAAAACCCTTAAGATATAATAACCAACGATACTGTAGAAACATAAAATACCTCAAAAAGTAAGAGAAAATAAACACAGCCCCCTCCCCACCACAGCCAGTGCTATGAACTCAACACCTTCACATGGGTGATACTTTGGAAATTCAAATAAAGAGGGATCACCTTGTCTGAAATTTAATTGTTTCAACATACTTTTGCACAGACAGTTCTTTACGTATCTGCTCCCCGCAGGGAACAGCTCAGGACCAGCAACGTCTCTAACTCACAGTGTGAGCAGCCACAGCAGCATTAATCAGAACAGCACTGAATCCACATTGACCAAATTTAACAAAAAGATGCGGGATTTCTTTGCCATGATGGTTTTACCATCGTTTACACACAAGTCCAATCACAGCCTTGGGGATGAAGGAATGGGAATGCAATCCTGCAGGGATAGATTGGGGAGCAATACTTTTGAGTTGGTTTTTGGGGGAGTTGTGGAGTTTTCGGGGGGTGCTATTTTTTTTTTCCCGATTACATCATTTTTTCTTTGAGAAATTCCTTTGAGGAATTATTTAGCGTTTATTAGAAGAGCCACACAGCGTGCGGAGAGGTTGGGGGGGGCTGAGGGGAGGGAAGAAGGCCATCCCCCTGCTATCCCTCTCCCCACGCCGCAGCCGTTCCGGGGAGCCCCGAAGGGGCGGCCGCCTCCCCGCGGGCAGGGGAGCTTGCGGGGGGCTCCGTGCACCCCGCCCCGCCGCAGGTCGCCACTGCCACCTGCTGAGGGCACCGAGATACTGACGGTCCTGGCCCCCGGTGGCCCCCTTGGTCCCCCGGTTCCACGGCGGCCAGAGAATGCCCCCGGGCAGCGCGGAGGATGCGGTAAAGCCCCGCACCTCGATGTTGGTGTCCAGCAGCAGCAGCGCTGAAGGCGGTGCCGAATAAAGCGAAATTTCAGGGTGGGCGGGTTTCTTCCCTTTCCCCCGCAGCCGGTCAAGTCTATCAGCCCCGAGAGCAGCCGGTCAGCAGGTCGTCGGGGGGGAGAAATGATGTTTAGCGGCCCCGGGAGGGTGGGTGGGGGGAGCATTTCTACACGGTGCGATTTGTTGTAAATCCTTCCTTTCTACCAAGCGAACTGTGCGATGTGGGAGGTGAGGTTCAGGAGGAGAACACACCGGCTCAGCCGGTAACTCGGCAAGAGGAGGTGAGGTTACGCGGTGGAAATTATTACTCCTACCCAATGCGGGGCATGAAACCAAAACGCCTGTGTCAGGGCACCTCAGCCAAAGGCACCGTAGGGAAGGGATTGTCATACAATATATTAGAGAAAGAACACCCGTTTGTTTTGTGACGGGGAACACGATCCTAATCGCTGTCACCTGGGGCGTGCAGCAACATCACTCCCCTGCAGTTATCACCAGCGCTGCAACCCCTGCCCGATTTCGGGAAGGAAGTCAGTAACTCTCCATCAGTTGAGCAGAAGTAAACAATAAAATGTTCGTTACTGTCTGGGGCTCGTTTGTTTCAGCAGGAAACGGCCTCTGCTGCGGCGCTACTCTGGTGTACGGATTGGCTCTGGCAAGGGAGAGGTGCCGTCCTGATCTGCATGGATTTAAATATGCAAAGAGACAGTGAGTGGAAAGAACAACTTCAATCAGATATTTTAAGTTACAACTGAACGGGGTGTTTATGGCCCCAGACAGCGTGCTCCGCAAAATGTTCCAATACACTCATCTCTAAGCTTTCCACTACTGCTCACTCCCACAGCTGTGAAACAGTTTGAGAAAAAAAGAAGAAAGAAACCCAAAAAGGTTTGATCTGGAGACCTAACACAAGGAAGGTGATAATAATACCAGTGATAATTAGATGATTGTGATAACCATTCCCAGCTGTGTTACGGAGGGAGCTTGGTGCTTTTATTTATTACATCATTATCATCTAGACCATCATTTCTTTTTAAAATACGTAAGAGTTTTGCTTCCTATACATGACCATCACACTATAAAAATAATTTGAGAACCATAGTTTTATGGCCACCTTTCAGCAGCTAATGGCTTACATTTCTAGTTTCTCTCTTTCTTGCAGCCATAGGAGAGCTGCTTCTATAAAAGTCTCCAGATAATATGTCATATCTCCCTTCAGCAGGCACTGCACACACGATATAGGAAACTCTCCTGCTACTGGTTACTCATTAAAGTTAAGTGATAGGGATCCACATGGCAAGGTTAAATTTCAACACTTTAAACCCTGCTGAAAGTTGCTAATAATAATGTTTAATTTTCATTCCAAGCATTTGTGGTGTCATCAACTTGAGCTGGTTGTTTTCCTCCTCTCATTAGTCGGAATCAATGAACTTCCTTGAGGAATGACAGTCTCCAGACAGAGTAACAAAACAGGGGCAGAATTTAACCCCTGCTTAAATTAAGCAACCTAAATGGTTTTAATGTGACTGTCCTATTAACCAGAAACAAAGCCTCAGCAAGATTTCCAAAAGGACTAGAGATGTCAACATCCCAGAAGGGAAACACTAACAGCAACATGATTTTCAAACCAGGAGCACTCAACACGTTCTTAAAATGCTCCGTTATGTAGGGAACTAAAATAACTACTCCCTTTAAAAAAAATGTAAATCTTGAAATGCTGCCTTTTTATTTGGGGAAAATAAGGTTTGCAACAAACCATCCATAGTCTCTTGATGAAAAGTCTTGCTGCAAAAAAAGTCAGCCAAGTTCAATCTGTCTCAGTGGGAAGGAAAGAGGTGAGAAAGGGGAGGATGTCCCCTCTGGAGAGAGGGCTGGAGGGAGGCAGGGGAGGTCAATGGGCTGCAGGGAGGTGGGATCCACAGCGGAGACGGGGCAGGGACCTGGTCCTGTGCTGTTCCTTGGGTTACTCTCACATGGGACTGTGCTACGGTGTCTCTCTCTGCTCATTATCCCTTCTGGCTTCAGAGGAGCAATCAGAGGAGCTATCACATCAAGGGCAGAAGCTGCCGCTGTCCTTTCAGCCCTCTGCCCCCCGCACATGAGGTCTGTGATTTTGCGGTGGGGGCAGGATATCAGCAGTGACAGATGCTGACATGTCCTCAAAGTATTGACCAGGTCAAACTTATCAATGGGTTTTTATTTCACAGGGTAGGTCATAAAGTATTCATTGCCCTGGGTCATCTAGACTCATGGAATAATTTAGGTTGGAAGGAACTTCTAGAGGTCACCTGCTCCAACCTGCCCAAGGCATGGCTCTCGTCAGGGTTACCTCAGGTTGCTTGAGGCTTGCTAAGCTTTGACAAACTCCATGGACAGAGATTTCACAACCTATATGGGCACCTGTGCCAGTGTCCAACCACCTCATGGCCCATACCTTTCCTTGCAGACAAGATATATGTGGAGACATAAATCAAGGTAGCTTTAAATACCTCACAGCTTCTTTTTTATTCTTCTTTTGAAATTAAATAACTACCTCTAGCCTTTCTCTGGGAGTACAGCTGTGAGGGGGAAAAGCCCTGTTCTCTGCTATTATCTTAGGCCTCACGTTTACAGCTCCTGCTTGCCTGCTGTTTTAAATCTGGTCTCGTTGTTGCTGTTGCCTCACAGCCTCACTAGATCGCCTCTCTTCCTATTGACCTTGGCTTTCTTGTTTTTCATCTTTCTCGTTTTTCGTCTTTCTCATTTTTGAAGTACATACTTTAGGATGAGATTTAAGAACGTGGGCAAGTCAAGTGCCTGGACATGCCTGTAGAAGCCTGAGGAGCTCCTTTCTGATGTGCTACTGGTCCAACAGTTCTGACTGAGTCTCGGTACTCACCCAACAGGAGCTCTTGAGGGCCCTGCTGACCTGAGACGCTTCCTTTACAGTTTACCTAATGATGGGAGTAAATCTACTGAAGCCAACGGGAGAGCAGTAGCAGGAAGGAGAAGCACCAAGCTTACAGCTCCTACAACAGGTTTCTGATGACTACTCGTCCTCTGATACACCAATGGAGATGTGCATGGTCAGAGCTCGTGCCTGTTCCAGCTTCTGTGGTGCTTCTGGCCTATCAGTAAGCCCTTGTTAAGTCCCCTGGGTAACTCAGAGGGCACATCTCACTCAAATTCTTTGAGGATCGTAGAGACTGCCAAGTTATTGGAACAGGCACATCGAAAAGGCCAAATATTTCTATATTATTTATGAAAAATTGCAGTAAATTATTTTCTACTTGAAAATGTACCCGCAGAACATATCAGGCTGTTGATCA
Source organism: Nycticryphes semicollaris (assembly GCA_013400055.1). Taxonomy (NCBI): domain Eukaryota; kingdom Metazoa; phylum Chordata; class Aves; order Charadriiformes; family Rostratulidae; genus Nycticryphes; species Nycticryphes semicollaris. The sequence goes on along the minus strand of VXBJ01006615.1, from coordinate 316,549 downwards.
ACCATCTAATTTAGAAAAAATGTTACTGGAGTTACAATGAATTACAGCCATTTAGTTTTGAGTCCTGTGTTTATGCCATGAATAAAGTCTAAGGCAGGAGAGCATCTGTAAGCAAATGAACAGCTCGTGATCTGTTGCGAATATTAAATCACTCCTAGATCTCAACAGAGACTTTAGACACAGGAAACTTTGTGCTTTCCCCCCTACAATTTCAAGTCCTGTTCCAAGAGCAGGAACCAGACTCCCGTGTCAGGACTAGGCTGTCTCAATGACCCGTGAAGGATAGAGGCACCTCCACACGAGGGCCACAGAAACCAGGGCACCAAGGAAGGACTCTTTTAAATTGGCCAAAGACATGAGGGAAGTGCCTCCTGTGTCCTGCTCATGGAATCAGTGGTAATGCCAACCTGTCCCGGTGGTCAGAGCAACCCCCTGGCCCCAGCATGGCTCTGCTGCCCAGGAGCAACACACAGAGCACCCTGGGGTCACAGCACCTGAAGCAGTTGGCTCTCTCCTTGACGCCCTGCATAGATGATCTTAAATTTACTTGGGCCAGAGAGAGCAAAAGTGAGCCCATCTGCTCTATCTGCAAGTCAGTCTGTGGAAACAAACAGCATAAATGCAGACTATGTTCCAGTTGACTCAAGTGAAGGCTGATGGGCTTCTAGGCACTTTCAGAAGAAAAAATCTTTGGTGATTCTGAAATATTCATATCGAAAATGCCAGTGCTTCAAAGATTAGGTCACAGATGAATAGGAATTTTCAAAATCAGAGCTGCTGTAGTACAAGTGGAAGAGAAACCAGAGATGGGGATAGATATGGCCAGAAGTTCATGGCTGGCAAATACTGAAGGTCACTATGGCCTAAGGAAAAATCTCATCATGAGATGCACCAAAACACCAGCCACCAGCTTCTTTCAGGTACATCTCCGGATGATACCATGCATAAACTATGACTATGTATTGCTATGTCAAAGGAATTTTGTTAACTCTAGGGATCAAGCTGAGCTTTCACAGAGTATTTCCTCTGTACCCAAGGAAAACAGAAACAAATATAAACAAACAAACAAAAATAACTTACTTGTCTTCTGCATTGGAAACCTGAAAACAGAATGGCCTCTTGCTGAATTCCCACTTGGCCCCGTTCTGACCTTGCTGGGTTTCCTCATGCCTGCTGGGGGTTGGTGCCCACAACGGCCCCTGCTCAAAGGACCTGCTGCCGTGCAAGATGGACAAAGAGACAGTTCTGAAGACAAGAGCCCAAGGATCTCTCTTCTCTGGTTTAGAAACTGGCTTTGGCTCCAAAAGACCGCAGTAAACATTAATGGTTTTGATTGACATATTTTATTCAAAACTTCTAGGTATTCTGGGATATACAATTTTTAAAATGTAAATATTTCATGAAATGAAACCTTTCTAACTGAGAAAAAAATATTTCATATGTTATTCTATTTATATTACGTTCCCAGTTCCTGCATGATAAACTGCTCTGCAGTTCTCAGTATAGACTCAAGTCTTTTTTGGTTTTGTAATGGCCAGTGGCTTTGGCTTCACCAGTTTAGGGGGTGGGAATGGAGCAGGCCTTGCCCCTGCGGCAGAGCTGGCACCACTCAGGACATGGGGTCTTGGTTCATCACCGGGCTGTTTGCTTAGAAGTCCGGACGGTTCAATCAGAGAGGGAGGAGGCTTTAAGAAGGAAGGAAGAAAAGCATCACAAAGCATTAAAAAAAAACCCCAAACCAAACAACAAACCCACAAAGTGAAAGTAAAAGAGATGGGGGTTGGAGCCTTTTAGGAGGGAGGGTGTTGGGGCCTGGCAGTGACTTTACAGAAACGTGCCTTATTAATGGACATGATGTTAAGTAGGAATGAAAGGAATCAATTAATTCTCTTATCAGGGATGAATATCCGATGAGTGAGAGGACACACTAGATGTCAGGGAGCAAAATGAACGTTTTGCTAGGACAGCCAGGGAGTATGGAGCAAGGCCAGGAGTCTCTGCTGTTGAGCCAGAGCTGGAGCCCAAGGAGGGGTCCCTCTGGCCGGGCAGGGGCAAACGGCTCCTGGCAGGGAAGGGGCCACTAGAACTGGCCCTGGGGTTGGCAGATGTAATAACAGGTAGAAGTGTTTTTTCTCTGACCAAGGAGGTGCGAGTACTGTGAGTGATCCATCCACGGCTTGTACTCCCATTAAAATTTGGCCTCTGCTGGTAATAACTCAGAGCCGTTACCGGTGCTGGCCACGGTCTGCTCGGAATGAGAGTCTGGTCCCAGGACAGCTCTTCCTGGAGACAGGTCTTCCTCGGGGTTAGTAACCTCATAGCAGTCTAACCGCCAGGTCAGCACATAAAACAGGACATCAAAACTGAATTACTTTGGAAGGTGCTCCCTTGAGTCCCAGGTCAAGGATCTGGTGCAGGATGCCCCAGGAAGGCCAGGCACTCCCTCCCTCTGTGTTCCAGCACGTGAACGCCTCGTGCAACTGACAGTCGGCTTCTTTCCTTTATGTGAAAGCAGCTTGCAGGAAAGTATTCCAACACCTTGGACTATTAATGTAATGTATGTAATATTCCAACATTTCTGATTCTTACTATCAGAGCCTGCTGCAGCTGCTAGCATGTTACATGCACTGACCAGAGAGCATCCTCACACGCCGGTCACCTCACCTGACATTCTGCTAATGATTTATCATGCAATAGTAATGCTCCATTTGGGTTTTCCTGGAGATGCATGCCATGTATGACAGGCCATACAAGAGGTTCACATGGCAAATGAGCCATTCCTAATACCTAAGTGCTCTGCAAACCTAATCCTGCCTCCTGGATGCTTGGTGCCAAGAACAGCTATTATGCGTCCCCTCCTCCAGAAAGGTACAAATCTTACCAAGAGACACAAACCCCCAGCGCACACGATACCTCCCTGTATTGTATAACACAAAAAGGGTTATTAACAAGCAACTCAGATGATCTCAAAACATGATACCACAGTAAAGTGACCTTTGCAAAGCGTTGCTACGAAGGCTTTCCAGCCCGCACCCACCCTGCCTTTCTGCTTAGAGCAGCCACTGTACAAACGTGATTTGCAGTGTTCCCCTGGCAGCCTTTGGGTGCCTCACACTGCTCCATGAATTCCTGACAACAATCGATCCCTTTCTCCACCCCCTGTGACAGATCTCTAATTGAGGCACAAAGAGGTTTTGCCAGTCCATGTAAATGTGAAGAGCTGCATAGAGGCACACGACTGGTTTCCAGCAGCTCCATGAGCATCCCTCTGTGACGTGGGGCAACCACATGCTCCAGTGCTTTGGATCCAGCCTGGGCAGGTTCCAGGTCCTGCCTGGTCCCACAGCATGAAGACAGTGAGCCCGACATCCCCAACTCCCGCCAGCGCCCTCCAACACCACTGTCCTCTTTGCTTCCCCCTTTTTTTGCCCTCTATCAAGGTTCTTCTTCTCCTAGTAGTCACTTCATGTTGTGATTACCCCAGTGCCCTTCAGTATTCCTGCTACTCACCTGCAAATTAACCCCTGTGAAGGCTGGCTCTAATTCTAGTGTAGCTAACCTCCAAACTGCACTAGTAAGTGGCTTAGAAAAGAAGTTTACATGCTGCTGCAAAACCAGATTTTATTGTTAATAAGGGAATATTACTGCTGTCTAAATAATTTTACGCAACAAATACTGTTGTCTTAATAATTTTAAAGCAGAACCCAGAAATACTGATTTAAGACAACATATCACAAGTAACACATTGGAAAGAAAACCCTGAAAATCCCAAACATATGCAACAGTTTTTTTCCAGATCAGAAAAGACTACACGTGTCAGCTGATCCTTCCACGGGTCAGGATACATAACGTTTGATGTATACATTTGGAATAACGCGACAGCATCTTAAAGCCCATGATTTACAACTTTGGAAGAGCCTGTTGTTGGCATTTGCCACAAAGCAGAGTGACAGCCACTCCCCAGCGGCACTGCAGCGCGGCGTCTCCCTTCTCCTGCAGGTGGGAGGTACAGCACCTGCAGCCTCCAGAAGCCAAGGTTCCTTGGGATGTTCTTGCCTTGGAGATTTCGTCAAGTAGATCCTCTTACTGACACCTGAACCTGGGGTGACCTTGGACCACGCGGACACGCTAGAATTTCACACGACTCATCTCTGCAGGTATTATATAGTCCACAGCAAAAATATCAGGGGAATTTGTTGTTGTATAAACATGTATTTTGCAATAAATCCTCAGAGGAGGACTAGCCTTTTTACCTGGCACAGCTCCCCTGCCTGGTGCAGGGCGGGCAGCTGCCGGGGGGCTGGTGACCTGCTGAGCATTCAGCTTCCCTATCACCCCTGGTTATCTGACATACTCACACGCAGGAACTAGAATAACCACCAATGTCTTTTCATAATACATACTTTTTAAAGCATCATTTGAGAAAAGGTAATGGGAAAATACTTTTGTTCCCACCCCCTGAAAAGAAAATACTTAAGTCATCACTGAGAGTATTACTTCTGTTTGCTTCCCGCTGTCCTGGCATCTGTGGCTACATTTCCATATTGGCCCATTCTGTGCTCACAGACTGCTTTCCTCGCCATTATTTAAATTAATAGATGATTTTTAAGCGCCACTAGAGGGCACAGAATTATAACAATATTTCTTAGTGCATCACAAAAAGTACACGAGGAACAGGAGTTCAGTAATTTTCACAGTTTATTGTCCAAACCCCCAGTTCAACACCTCAGCCCTAGCAGGAGGGATGTGTGTGTGTGTGGTTCTGTCACAACACACCGTGTCGCTGCCTGCCCAGGGCAGTGAGACCGCCCTGCGGGGTGAGCGCTTGTGGGACGGGGCCTGTCCGAGCCCCTTTGAGAGCGCTGGAGCAACGGCACGGCTTGGCTTTCTGGAACTTGAGTGCCACAAATGTCTTACCCCAGCGACTAAGGCCAGCAGAGCACACATCTAAAGAGGGAGCGGGGGGGGGGCCCGGCTGCCGGGAGAGGCCCGTGGTACATATTGGGCTGTAAACGAGTCCACGGGGATGAGAAAAAGGAAGAGTATAAACACTTGCATATCAAACCAGGGAAATGCAAACAAGTAGTAAATGAAGGATTAGCTAACTCAATTTACAATTCAAAGAAAGAGGAGTAGATACGTGCCACTGGAAAGCTTAAATATTAATGGGGTTGCTGTGGATACTTATATCAACTACTTAACATCTGGTTTGACATGTGTGTGGTTCCTGCCACCCCTCACGGCGGTGCCAGCGGCCACTGCGGCTCACGGGTGGGAAAGTTCCCGCTGGAAGGTGCCTGCAGAAGGGGAGGAAGTGCAGGGAAGGAAGGAAGAAGATTAAGCCCTTTGTTTACAGACAACTGATTGCAGAGACACTGTAGCAGTAAATTAGTACTGCTGGTGTTTCCACGTTGCTTTAGCAGGAGCACAAGTTAACGTCCTCAATCAAAGTATGACATCTACTTCACCTCTTCTTTGCGGGAAGTTGGGGGTGGTGTGTTACTCAAAGGCTCGAGAGCTTGGCCTCTAACTAACCAAAGAAAAAAGCCAAGTAACCCAAATTGAATTGAATTGCTGAATGCCTCTATTGATTTTCGCATAACCTTAGCGTCCGCGTTATCAGTTTTCATTAACCCTTCACGAATTAGCGTCACAATTTCACATTGCGGTGCTGGGGCTGCAAAAGCAGAGACACGCAGCTATTTCTCATGAAACTCAAGTGCCGGGGGACGAGGGAGGGGGCGGCTCGCCCTCTCCCCGCGGCCCCGGGGGAAAGGGGCGGCCGGGGGGCGCCCACCGAGCACCGGCAATAAGCGGCGGCCGAAGCGGGCTCGGCTGCGGGGCGGGGAGGCGCGGAGCGGCCGCGCTTGCGGCGTGGTGGG
>VXBJ01006615.1:200232-309708 GCA_013400055.1 Nycticryphes semicollaris | reverse complement strand
GGCTGCGGGAGGGCCGCCGCGGGAAGCACGGCGCCCGCATGAGTCTGCTGGGGAAGCCGCTGTCGTACAGCAGCGGGCCGAGCTGTCGCCGGAACGCCAAGTACCGCCGCCTGCAGAACTACCTGTACAACGTTCTGGAGCGGCCCCGCGGCTGGGCCTTCGTCTACCACGCCTTCGTGTGAGTACCGACCCGCTCCGCCCGGCCCGACCCCCGCACCTGCCCCGGCCACAGCCGCGCCGGGACGCGCACCTTCCCTCCTCCCGCCCCGCTCCCCGAGCATCGCCCCGCGGCCGGTCCCCGAGGAGGAGGAGGACAAGTCCCCCTACCAGTCACAGTGAAGAAGTGCCCGGGGAGGCATCCCCGGGGGTGTGGGAGAAACGCCGCCACCTGCGGCGGGGCGCTGCGCGGGCGGCGGATAACCCGGGTGGGAGGTGATGGGAGGGAGGCTCTGTTCACCCGGTACATGGAGCCGGCGGGGACCACATGCTCGCTCGTCTCCCGGGCGCTTGAGGCTGCCGATTTGCGCGGGGGTTTGCGCGGACGCTCCCGCCGCGCTCGGGTTGGACGGGGCGAAGGGGACAGGCTGCTCCTGGGCTCCCCTCTCCGTGGCACCGGGGCGCGGTGGAAGCGCCGGTAGTAGCCCCGGGCACCGAGCGCTGTGCGGTTTGAGAAGTTAGCGCCGCGGGGCCGCCTTTTCTGCCGCCCGTCCGTTTGTTTTCGCCCCGTCGGAGGTGCGGGTGGCGGCGGGGGCCGCAGCCGCCTTCCCACGCGTGTGCCGACCGCGGGATGCTGCCGCCCGGGTGCGCCCGCCTGCCGCGATCGGGACCGGGACCAGCCTTCCGCGGGGAAGAGCGCAGCGGGCAGCCCCCGCGCTGGCACCCCGCTCCGCCGGGGTCCGCCGTTTCTGCGCTTCTGGCGGTGACTCCTCCTGTCGCCCCCATCCTGAAGGGGCCGGTGACCAAAACGGGCGTCCCGTCGCAGTGCTCCGGGGAGAGCAGGGCTGTCACCGCCCGGGTGAAACTTGGGACCTGAGATCTGTCACTCCTTACAGTATCCCCAGGGTCCGTGGGGTTCCTTAGTACCCCAGCAAACCCCTGTTTTTTTACGGGTTTTGGTAATATTTGGAAGGAAGGCCGGACTCGAGAGCCTTTCGGTGGGCTGAGCGAGGTGGGCGAAGGGTTGTTGCGGTGGATGAGGGTCTTTGATGAGAACGTTGGGATAAATCACAGGGAAGGATGACAGGCAAGACTGTGTCGGGGACAGAACACACGGTGTTTCTATGCTTGACTAGGGAAAATAGATCTTTAAGAAAATGGGAGATCTAACTGAGGTGCTGTGGGTAACTGTATCTCCGTAGTAGCTGCCGGGATCAAGCTCGTGGTTCCAGCAGCTTCAGTGAAAAAGCAGCTTTTCCTTAAAGGCTGTTTGATAGCGTAGGGTGCTCCTCTCCCAGCAGCGGGGAATCCCCAAATCCTACTTTACCAAAAGTTTTTATAAGTGAAAAAAATAAATACTTTGCCAAAAACACGGCACTGTGATTAAACAGATAGTTTGTGGGCTGATGCAATTAGTAGATCAGAATTGCTGTAGATAAGGAGCAGTAGGAACATACTTCCTGTGGTATTTTAGTCAGTAAAAGGATTTTTGCCGCTTGGAAGATCTGCCCATTCTCTCTGTTTTCCTGTGAGAGTCGACTCTTTAGAGATTGAACTTTCTCGGAGGGCATTTATTCGGTGCATTTTGGTGTCTGGGTGTTTTCAGGTGTTGCCCTGCCGTGTAGGTGGCTGTTAATTAACGACGTGAGAATCACCGGTGGTTGGTAGCAGCGGTCTTACCGCCGTGCCTGGAGTTGCCGTACAGAATCCCGACATTGTAGGTTTGGACGTTTCTCTTTGAGATCGTGATGAAAAGCATTAGAACAGGGAAAGTTCAAGTTGGAAGGAAAGTTGACAGGTTTAAACCTCAAAAAAAAAAAAAAAAAAGTTAAAAAAACCCCAAGTAAATTTCCAAAGCGAGTGAAGTCATGACACAGCAGCACTGTCAACAAGGAAGGCTGCCAGCTGCGCTCAGATAATTGCCTGCAGAGAAAAAGTGCCAGTTTTAATTTTTAATTGCAAATGGCAATTTTGGCAGCTGTAAATGCCAACATCATATCTTTTATCTGAGCAGATCTGTGTGAAAGAGCTTGAAACATTATTGTAATATAAAGACACCTAGTAATAATATCGCCTTGTAGGATCTGCCACTGCTACAGTGTCTAAGGGTCATCTGAAGTTCCACTGGATCCCAGTTCGACAGCCGCCCCCATCGCCACTCTGTGCCTTATTTTAATGTATTTACAGAATTCTGATTTAATGGCTGCCAGATGCTCAGATAATATTTTTTGGTGTTTCAGGATCAGCTGTGGGTTTTTTCCAGGCACCACCTGATCAAATACAGTTGCATATTGGAAAAAAAAAAAAAAAAAAAAAAAAAAAAAAAAAAAAAAAAAAAAAAAAAAAAGAAAAGAAAGAAAAGAAAGAAAAACCCTCTTTCTTACAGAATTAATTAAAAACCAAAAGTAAACCCCAAAACTCTTTGGAAAAAAAAGTCTTGAAGCAGCCAAGTAGCCTGGAGTTGCAGAGCCATTCCCGAGCACGGGGCTGAGGTGCCTGCTCCTACCTCTGGGAAGCTGTTCCCGGCTGCGGGGGCTCCCTGCTTTCCCTTGGAGGGGAAGGGGCTGTCCGGAGTGAGACCTTCCCTGGAGAGCACTGGTCTCCTGAAGTGAAGCTCACTCTGTTCACGCAGGTTGAAATAACCCAGGGGTGGTTTCTGAGCTGCAAATACAAGTCTTCGATCTGGAAGTTTATTTTGGTTTGCCTGTTTGGTTTTGAAATAAGAAGTGGGGAATTAAGGGCCAGTTACAAATAAGAACCCACCCCTGCAGTGGTGCTTTTGTTTCTCATTTGCATGGGGAAAAAAACTGTCGAGCTAAGAATTACACCTAGTCTGCTCTTCTTTTTTTTTTTCCTTTTTGCCCTCTGGAATAAGAGGGGAAGATGGGGCGGCCACCTGGGGACTGAGTGTTGTGACCCACATTCAGGGGTCAATTGGTTAGTTTATTTGTAAATATAAACTTGCAAAATGCTGGAAAAGACAGCTGTTCTGCAAACCTCTGCTACTAGAGCGAGAATTTACTCTTGAGCAAATGCCTTTGACTTCAGAGTAGTCACGCTGGGGAGTAAAGCCATAAATTACATGTTTCTTGGCTCCTTTTTTTGTACCTCAGTAGTTCTTCATATGGGAGCCATAATTAAAAATACTAAGATCTTTACAGCAACTTTTTGCAAAACTGCTTTTCAGATACCACAGTCTTCTGTTCTTAATCACTCAGGAACACCAAAAATATGAACACTTATAAAATCAGAAAGGAACATTACTCACATTTGTGAGTAATGAGTCAGTAACTCGAACTCCTGCTAGTAAAATATTTATGCCCCACCACATCACCTACACAGGGAGCATGTCTGTGTTTAACGGGTGCCCACCGACCTTAAAACACTGTCATCTTGTACCATTTCAAAAGCATCGTCTTGGCGTGTCACAGGATTTCTTTCTGTTGTTGCTCGTGTTGTTTATTTAGATTATTTGGGGTTGTTTGACTTGGTGAAAATGTATAGATGTTGTCTTGGTATGATCAAAGGGGAATTCCAGATTCGTTGCAAATTTGACTCTGGGTTTCATCTTGAGTTGTCATGAGGATTTTGCATTATTCTTATTCTTAATTGACGTTCTGAAAAAGAGATGGCTTGAGAAGTTCAGAAAAAAACCCACTGCTCTTTGATACCGTTTGCACTGCTAGGGTATAATTAGTTGCATAAGTTTCCTAATTTAACATGTTGAATTTATTTCAGGAATAATAAAGTTTCTCTTTCTTACTGACTTCTCTGTAATATATTCCATGCAAAATTCTCTAGAGCTTGTTGTAGGGGTGGCCTCCTCTCTGCAAGGCCGCACCTTTGGCTCTGAAGGTCCTGGATGACGGGTGGCAGGGCTGGACACGGGCACAGGGTGGTGTGGCTGTGGGTGACCTGCGCTGATGGGGTTCCTGGGGCATCCTCTGTTGGTCGCTGCTGGAGGGACCATGTGGTGCTGGAAGCGTCTTGGAGCCGCTGTGATGTTCTGCCTGTCCTTTGCCTTATTGATGCGGAAATGAGTTCTGAAAAAAACCCCCGCACCCTAATGATGCCATCAGAGATGGAACCAGCTATTTTGGTTCTCCAGATCCACCGGAAAGGACAGAGCTTACTAATGATCAGATGGCGACTGAACAGCAGCGCCTTCGCATGTGAGCGAACATGATGTGCTGCATCATGCTGTGCCATGGGTGTCATTAGGGACGTTCCCATTAAACAACCAGCAACAGTAACATGCAGCAGCCTAAATACTTGCTTTTTTCCTCTCCTACTATCAGGAAGTAGGAGAAATGATTGTATCGCTTTATTTTGTCCATCTCAAGGCATCTAATGACCTAGTTCTGGGTGCTCTGTGGGTAGGTCTATGGCTTTCATCTTTTCAGGCACCCTTTCAGAGTCAGGGTCTGGTGTTGTTAGGATAACAATATATTTTTATATGCTTTAAAAATACATAACGGCACAATGTTAACAAATAATAGGGTTGACAACATAAATGACATGGCAAAGCAAATCTTACTAGGAGGTAAAAATCTTACTAAGGAGGTAAAAATTTAAACATCTTTAAGCGTAACACCTAAACTTCAGTAGGCATTTCCATTCTGGGTGTGACAGGGAGCGACGGTGGATGTTCAGGTGCACTTCAGTGTAAATCCACAGCAGTTTCCCCGTGTCTGAGGCAGTTTGTGATTCTGTGTGTGCATGTTGGAAGGGGCCTTTGGAAATCACCCAGCCCAACTGGAAGACACTTTCTTCCCAGTCAGGTCAGCTGGGCTCTGTCTAGAGAGGCCTTAAATGTCACTGGGTGGAGGTGCCACCGCCTGGCTGGGACACCTGCAGGTCTGCAACATCCACCCAAAAGTGGGGTTTTGGCACAGGGAGGGAAGGTCGGGAGAGCCAACCTGAACCTCCCAAGTGGCACTTCATGGTCATTGCTCTTATCTGGCACTAGCAAGAAGAATTTGGCTTCTTTGTCCTTGTGATTTCCCTTCAGTAGCTGTGGGCTGCCACGAGGCCACCTTAGATCAGCCGCTGGCCAGGCCGAACACGCTCAGCTCCCTCAGCTCTCTATGGAGGACACAAGCTCGACTTCGTTGCTCTCCTACACCTCTGCCAGCTTCTGCACAACGTTTTGCTGGGGGCAGGGGCAACTGGGGGCCGTAGAGTGAGGCCATGTTGCGTAGAGGAGAAAAATAACCTTCTTCATCCCTCTGGCCCCACCGCTCTCATGCGGCTGTATGGCTTGGCTCATTTCTGATGGGGGCCTGCTGCTGGCTTGTACCCACCCTGCTGTGTCCCCGGGAAGGCCGAGGCCATTTTGGTGGGACTGCTGTCCAGACAGCGGGTTCCCAGCCCCTGCGGGTGCCTGGCATCGTTCCGCACCAGATGCGGATGCTTTTCTCCTAATTGGATTTCACAGACTTTTATGTTCACGTCCTGCATTTTCTTGCGCTATCTCAGTCACTCCACACCGATCAGGGAGGTGGAGACAACCAGCTGTAGAACCGCTGGCACTTCCCCTGTGATGGGCAGGGAATATGAAGTGGGCAATGGTGCTTTGCTCCTCCTCTGTGTCCAGGTGTTGTTCACGGGCAGCAGCCCTCTCCTGGAACCCTGCCGCGGGCGATCAATGGCATCTAGCTTCTCCTTCACTTGGTTTTTGTTGGAGAGCTATTGCCCATCTCGGAGGTTTCCACAGGTAAATATCAGGAATTTTTATGGTGTGATGTACCTCCCTCAGGATGTACTTACCTCAGCAAAACACTGTTCCACAGTGCAGTTTTAAGGCTTGGTCTACAAAGTTCTCTCATTTTTACCAGCACTTTACTTTCTGACTTCAGAGTGGTGATCCGGGGGAAACAACTAATTTGCCATCAAAATCAAACCTGATCCTCAGACTTCTCTAGAAAGAGGAGAACAAAAGGTTTTCTGTGAGAACGAGTGACCAGGCCCTGGACTGGGGAGGGTTCATGTCCGTGGGCTTTCTTCTGTTTGTCATGAGGTTTATTTCTCAGATGGGCTGGGGAGTTGTCTCTAGGAAGGGGGACAGGAGGGGTGTGGGTGGAAAGGCTACTGTTTGGGTTTCCAATTTTAAAATAGATCTACAGTCTTAGTGAGCAGGATCTTCTCCATCTTTTCTCCATCTTAAAGCAATAAGTGAGTTCCGAGCTTTCTTTATAATTGCAATTTTTCCCCTTGCAAAAATGATGCAGTTAGCAGTATATTTGGGGTGAGAGTCCTATCTTTTTACGGGATGCTTCTTGTCTTCCTTATCAAGTGTCTTGTACGGTGAGAGGACTCTTAGTGAACTTCTTGTGGTCTCATTTGGTGACAGAAGTTGCCTGAAATTACACATTTTGTGGAGGGGTCAGGTGATCTATGAATACATTAAATATGTGCTCTCTCAAAGGAGTGGTTGTTTTAGAGGATGNCAGTTTGGCTTTTTTAAAGCAAAATTAAAAATCATTATATCTACACAGACTCGATGCTCTTTCCATGCTCCAAATCCGACTATAGTTTTAATAGCTGTTCACTCTGTTTCAGTGTTGTTCTTTGTAGCTTAATGAAGTTTCCTGAATTGGATGAAAGTACAGTTGAAATAATATTTTTGCAGTAATTGCAAATAATGTTTAGCATCAGGCAAATGGAATTTCAATGATCATGCAGCCATCAATAGTGATTTCCCTATTTGTGAGAATAAACATCATTAATATATTTACCAATACTCATTAAAATGCAGTGAAATTTTTCATAATATTTTCAGTGGAAAGGAAAATGCACATGACTTGTAACTTTATTAAGCTTTTTTATTGAGAAAATTTATAAAAGGAGAAACTTTTATTCCTAGGCAATGTAAACTCCTGACATTGCTGATAAAACTCAGTCCTGTAAGGCAGTTGTTTCTTAATAATTCAAATGTAAAACTTAATTGCCAAGGGTTTAATATTTTTCTGTGGTTTGTATTTCCAGTAACATAAATGTCTGATGAAAATTAATGAAATTTGCACTGATTTTAATTGAAGTAGAAGTGAGTCTTCTCACACAGGTAAAAAGATGGAGTAGAAAGCATAAATAATACTATCTAATGAAACATCTTTAACGTGTACATCGTAGACATCATTTGCTATATTATTCCTAAAGAAGCAGTTCTTTGCTCTTACAATAAATGTTGCTTTTTCCATTTGCAGATCATTAACATGATAAAGCATGTGTTTTTGGCTATTTTAATTAATGGTGCTGTAGTGAGATTGACTTCTAAATATGTGTTATATACACTGTACTGAGTTTGGGGAAACTTGGGCTTGGTTGGTCTGTTTTTTTTCTCCTTTCTTGTTGTTCTCTGGGTTGGGTTTGCAGATTTCCTGCAAGAGAGCAGAAGTAGATTACCCAAGGGATAATCTACAGGTCAGCTGAGGTAGAAGATTCATCAGCCATACAGTTTATCAATTGCAAAATGATTTTCAGCAGTTGCTGTGCCCGTGTACAAAGTAAACTTCCTTTAAAGACATTAATTAAAAGTTCAAAGGCTGTCTCACAGGTCAGCTGCGCTTAATCAAGAAGTATTTTTAATTTTCTGTGGAGCACTAGATTTATCGTGCGAGAGCTGCCGGAGCGTAATTGCGCTACAGGAAGCTCAGTCAGAGCCTCCCCAATTTGGGCTCCGCCGTGAGGGCTCTGGCGGTGCCTCCGGGGTGACAGGCTCTGCCATTGCTGCTTGTGGCTGCCCTGGCTCCGGGGACCACGAGGTGGGCACGCTCCTCTGCCGGGATGTATCTTGGTTCCTCTGCTTGGCCTGCACCCAAGACAGATCGTCTAACGTAAATGTGTGTGTTTTCCTTAGGGGAGATGGGCATGAATATGTGTGTAAGTGTGTTCTTGAGGAGAGCGTGGCTTTCAAAGGCAGGGAGTCCCTGCAGCTTCCTTTCAGTATTCCAGTATGCCTTCAATGGGTAATTCACTTTTTTTTTTCTTCCCCACTTGTGTAGAATGAAGTTTAACAAATGAATCATGCTCTTAAACTGATTAGAAATAATGAAGAAAGGAAGTTCTGTACCTGCCCACTTCTTGATTTAAGCAATATATTCCTGTTTGCCTTGGCTTCCCTCTTGCACTGAGACTCCCTAGTTTGACAAGACAAACATATTATGCCTTTCAGGATTTCTGCAGGGTTTTAATTATCGTATCGTGGTCATACCTGATATGTTGTGAGGGCAACAGACTGGTGCCAGGACTCAGATGTGACCAAACCAAGAGAGTAAATAAAAACTTTCTGCTTTGAGAGGAAAAAAAATGCTAGTGAGGATGCCTCCCTGGTGTCATAGATTAGAGCATTTGCACACACCCTTTTGAGGTCATTCAGTCAGAAATAGTATCTAACTTCTCCTGGGGCATTAAATTTAATTGCTTTCTAAGGCCTGAGCTCATCCATAACCGTGGTATCTGAGAACTACCCATTAGAGGCAAAGACACAAATCTTCCTCCTCCAGGCTCTGGTGGCAGGAGCGCACTTAAAAGTTACTGCTGGGGCCTTTCTGAACAAGCGTAAGGATCCTGACGTACTTGAGAGGGCCTTTTGTGGGAAAATTAAGATGAAATATTGTTTTGGATGCATTTCTGTAAGTAGTGGGGGTGGAGGGCTGCTGGTCCTTGGCAGCGAGCTTGGAAATGCAGCTTGGTCTCCCCAGGAGACACGGCTGCATCAGCAACCGCAGCTTTTCCATGGCGTTGGAGGATGGCAGCGATGGCTGCTTGGAAGCTGGCATGGGAGGCTGGAGCAGCACCCGTGCCACAGCCAGGGCTGGCGAGTGGGCGATGGTCTCCTGCCCTCCGGTGGCCCAGCGCCTCCTCAGAGGCATTGCTGGGCTGCCAGAGAATCACCCGCTGAGCTCAGCAGCTTGGGAGGCTCTGCTGCATCCAGGAACATCACGCTGCCTGAGGTTAGAAGTGGTCTCTCAAATCCTTAGGAGGAAAGGAACCTCTGCTGCTGCTCCCAGCTCGGTGCAGGTGATGCTCTCCCGTAGAGTCAGGTTTTCACGTGCGTCAGATGATCCGTTGCCACGGGAAGGAGCCCGGTCTTGCTCTTTGCTGCTTTCTGAGCGAGGGTGCGTGTGGGCGGTGGGAGACGTAAAGCGGTGTGAGAACGAGCTGCTTGAGGTGTGGGTGCAGCAGGGAGGAAGAGCCTGTGCTGGCAGCTGGAGGCTTTGTCTTAGACCCGTCCCTCAGACCAGTCTAAGTGCAGCTGGGGGGCACTTAGAAACACAGCATGGTCGGGGTTGGGAGGGACCTTTCAGATGATGGAGTCCAACCATCAACCCACCACTGACAAACCCACCACTCACCCATGTCCCTCAGCACCACGTCTGCCCGGCTTTGGGATCCCTCCAGGGATGGGGACTCCACCACTGCCCTGGGCAGCCTCTGCCAAGGCTTCACAGTCCCTACTGTGAAGAAATTGTTCCCAATTTCCATCCTAAACCTCCCCTGGTGCAACTTGAGGCCATTCCCTCTTGTCTTATCGCCAGTTATTTGGGAGAAGAGATTGACACCCACCTCCCTACACCCAACTTTCCACCTCCTTTTCTCCTTCCTTTGGCCCCAGCTACTTGTTTTTACTAAAAATGTTAATTAAATGTTGGGTTTTTTTTTTAAGGAGATCCTAGTATACTTCCTGTGCAACTCCAGTTAGTTGCAGTAAGCAGGGATGCTCTCAGGTGATTTATTCAACTTCTACTCATTTAACCTGTGGACATTTCCCTCTTTGAGATGTCCCAACTCCATCCGTAGACTGAAGATGAAGCAGGATTTGGAGTAGAAGCAGAACAGCTTTGCTAACGTCTGTGGGTGCTGTGAATTCTTATATAATTAAATAGTTCGTTCAAACAGACGTATTTCTTGCCCCTTACACTGGAAACAATAGATTTGGAGGTACTGCCTGGAAGGACGTTAGCCTTTTGCAGAGGTCACACTGGCCAAACTCGTGATGCGGTTTCACACACAACCTGTGTGCTGGGGCATTGGGGTCCGGAGGTTATTTATTGTGGGCAGTGATGGGGCAGGTGCTGATCCTGAATTATAAATACTCTTTGAAAGAAATTTTGATTTTCATTCTCAAAAGGCTTGTAGGCATACTTTTTAGTGGTGGCATTGATAGCTTTAGGTGCTTACACAGTAGTTAGTAGAAGTCATCAAACTGAGCAGTGATAAAAGCTCTGTCCTTCAATCAGGGCTGATGGCAAACCCCATCCCAATTAAGATGTGTTTATAGAGCTTCTGAAGTTGCACTGGAGTTGTTCTTCCAGGGAGAGAGGAGGGCCTATACTGAAGTCTTCTACACTGATATATAAATATGTATATGTACTTAAATACTGAGGTTCTGCTGTTTGGAGATATGTGGGAAAGTGATGGTGAGAGTGTTTGTGGAAGTGCAGCAGCAGGAGAAGTTCCTGGTGGGAGCACATCATTGGCGTGAAGAAGAATTCCTGAATGTCCAGTGCTTGACTGATCCTGAATGTTACTTTCAGGCTAGAAATGTTTGTCTTCTATTAATGATATGTTTTGAGTTGACATTTCTGCCCTTTTATTGTCTGCTTTCTGTAGAGAGAAAGCTGAGGTGCCAGTATGAATCCATTATTGGATTTGTATGTAAATAAATCATGGTATTGATCTTTAACTTTGCCTTCTGCTGAGGTCTTGACCCAGTGTGCAAATCTGAGATAATAATCAGTAAGATTTTTACCACAAGATGAGAGTTTTATTCACTGCCTGATGGTGTTTCTGATGGCTTTTCCCTTGGTGGATGTTGGTGGACGTGTCCTTCCCAAGGCTGAGCCCCGGCTGGTGTCTCCCCTCTCTCCGCTGGAGCCTGGGCCACGTTTCAGCTGCTCCTGTGGGTCGTTGGCTCTGAATTCAGCCAGTCTTATTCCAGTCCAGGGCATTTCTCCTTGAAACCAGAGCTGAGTTAATGATATGCATAAAATACCAAAGACATCTGAAAACATGATAATACTAGATTGAGTGGGGTTGTTGCTGCTGTTCATTAATGGAAGGAGCTGAAGTAACTGCCGAGCTGGAGCCTGGTATCACACCAGTGTCAGAAGAGAAGTATTTACTGGGAAAAATCATTTGTGTGATTCTGCTCTCCAGTAGTTTTTTCATCTGCCTGTATCTGCAAATCACGGCAATGAAAGGTCATAGCATTCTTTTTGGCTTGTCTTTATCACCAGCTTTAGGAGTTAATCATAAATAATACAACGGACAGTGACTGAATACTCTGATGGTGCGGATAGTGACAATCTCTATCTGGAAGACAAAATTAACTATCAGGGTGCTCATTATTTAAGAAATGATATTATGAAATTTTGATTATGTTTTTCAGGTTTATTAATCCCTTGCAAAATTGTATTCTTCTCTATCTTGGTCGTGGAAGACACAAATCTCTGTGAAATAAGACTAAAACCCAAATGATCCTGGGTGAGAACACGGACAGCTGTAGTGATGTTGAAGTCATTTAAGAGAAGAGTCAGCTGAGAGATCTGGAATGCATTTTGGTTTGGGGATAAGTGTATTGGGGGCCTCCACTCGTCCCCCAGTACCTGCATTTAGCATCCTGCAGTGGATGCACGGATGTTCCCTCCCAAGGTGAGGTGCTGGGGAGGGCAGCAGTCACTGCACACCCAGCTCAGGCTGGGCTCTGGCAGCAGGACGGGACTGGTGTCACGCAGGCTGGCCCTGGGGATTGCTGGTTGCTTGTCCTAAAAAGTCATTAACATTTGTAGTGTGATGGAAAACACCAATTGGTGCAGAATACTGTTGGAATACCCTGGGAGGATGGTGGTGCGCACAGCCCTGGCTCCGCAGGGTGTTGTTCACTGATCCCCAAACTTCTTTCCTGTAGCAAATGCGGGAGGTACAAGGGCATGGTTAAACACCCCCCAGTATTTGCATCACTTGTGTTCTTGGGTGTTCCAGGTACCTGTCCAGCTATCCATCCACGTCCTGCATATTCCCCAAACAGTGGGAAATAGCCACAGAAGAAATCTGCCTTTTCTTCTGCAGAAAGGCAGCACAATGGCACCGTTTGGTGTCACACACAAACGCCTGTTGATTCTTCCCCTGCCCTTTTCTGAATTACCATGGACAGGAGTGTCCTGGCTTTTATTCAGGATGATTGAGGTGGATCTTTATAATTCCTAATATAATTTCTGTCTATCTGATACCTCAGAGGTATGAGCTGTCTGTCCCCGCAGCTCAAGCCATCACTCAAACTCTGTTCTTGCAGCCCCTCTGTGCCCGGCCTCGGCAGAACACAGGGAGCGCTCCCCCTCCTCTCCCCCTCGCCCGGAGTTCCCTCCTCCTGCTGCCCAGGGAGAAAGTCACTTCTCTCAACTTTCAATTGCTGCAAAAAGCAGCTGGGTGGTCACTTTTTTCAATTGTACTTGAAAGTGAGTGGTGAACACAGAAAGTCAGCTTTGTGTGATTTGCTAAAATAGAAGAAAAGAATAAATGAAACTGTTCCTTTTGTGGGGTCTGACCCCCTCGGCAGCTTCATCCAGCAATAAACTGCTGAGAGCCAGGACTGACCCGGGGACATTCCCAGCTTCCTGCCACCAAACCTGGCTCCAGCAAACCTGCAGCTAAAACTGGGCTTTTCCTGTTTTTCAGTCACTTTTTGAAGGGGCACTTGCTTTGGCAGATGTGGAGCTTTTGCATTAACTGGGAATTTCACTCCGTACCAATTTAATGAAGGTTGTATATGGTGTGGTTAATGAGAGTTTTCTTCCTGCATTATCGGGCTTTGTCTGCTGATACCACGTTAGAGAAAGGGGAGGCTGGTGGGAGAAGGAGCTGAGGCAGTGCTGCCCCCTCGGCAGGTACACGGGCAGGGGTACCGGGATGCGGAGGGATTAATGGTGTTAAAGTCTTACGACTTTTTCTGAGGTTGGGAGCTAAAAAACCAGCAGGTATTAAGAGTGGCTGATGGAGACCAGTAGGAACGTGGGGACAATAGTCAATGTGGGTGCCCTGGGAGAACGGATCGATGTCAGTCTCGCAGGTGCTCTGAAACAGACTGTTGGCAACATCCTGGGGCTCGGCAGACTGAGGAAGGTAGGTGTGAATTAAGAGAAGTTTGTTCCTTTTAAGGTATGTTTTTATGAAGCTGCTTCCCTGACAACAGGCTTCTGCCTCTGCCTACTTTCACAGTCTGCTATGGAATGAGAATGGACTTAATCCTCTTGAGCTAATTGGATTAATTTCAACTGATCATACTACTGTGATACGGTCACTATGTCTTCTGGGAGGTTTCTACCAAACTCTTTAAGCCTTGTGTAAGTTTTGTGCAGACTCTTCAAGAACAGGAGTAACAAAGAATATTTTTGCCTGTGACCTAGGATGGGATGGCAGTTCAGATCTCTGCAATTAAGAGTCTTAAATATTTTTTCTTTCTTACCAGCTGATCTCTAGATGACAGGTGCTTAAAATTGCTGTGTCCAGGTAGGCAGAGGCCACTGCGTCTGCTGTTCTGGTTCTGTGCTGGATCATTCAGTGCATCTTGTTCATTAAAATAGAGGCCAGAATTTGTTGCACACACACAGAGTGAATGCTGGTTGTCTTTGGGGTTTGCCCTTTCCCTTGGAGAAGGTGTTGGGAAAGCTCAAAACACGTGGCCTTTCTGTGCAGGCAGCCACAGCATCCCAAGGGAACCCACACTGCCCTGAACCCTCACCTTGCTCCTGGACACACCTTTGGCTTCCCCAAGGGCAAAGCAAAGAAGACTCTCAGCTCCTTATCCTCAGGGGAAATGAAACCCCAAAACACTGGAAAAATGAGGATATTATTTTTTTACTTTTTTTTTTGTGTGTGTATGTGTAGAATGTCATGGCAAGCTTTTTAGTCTGATGTGAAGTGTTTCTAGATTCTTTTTCCAAAGGAAAAATGAAGAAAATCTTGTTTTTTGTCTTAGCAGATTTTGGGTGCGTTCTAAAAAGCTGCTCAAAATAAAGAGATTTGATTTCCCTTTGAGTGGCTTTTTAGCTACACTGCCAGTCAATTTTTTCTTCTTTTGGCTTCCTGAGGGTCTAGTGATCTTTTCCTACCTCTGCTCTCTGATTATCTCAAGTCCTCCCCAAGAGGATGGTGGAACTGGAACCTAAGGGCTTGCTAATGGTCCCCTGTGGACACTGAGTGGTGAAAAGGGCACAGCTTTGATCACCAGGGTTTATTTCCTTGGAGATTTCAGCACTGTCCTGGCATCCAGCTCACGCCGTTCTGAGCTTTGAGAAAGCTCCATGATGTGCTTGGAGCACAGAGGTGTTCACAGACACGTATGTAAAAGCGTAGATGCATGTGGCTGTCCCCGTTAGTAAAAGCAGAGACTGTGATTTATGATTTATTGAGCCAAACAATAGTCCTTCTGGATGGAGAAGGCGTTAGCAGGTACAAATGGCAGGCCAAATCCTAAAGCTGTGTACTAGCCATTCATTCCAGGCTCAGTGCAGAAGCTCTTACTCAGGTAAAACATTAGTGCAGTGACAGGGTGCTTTATCTTCCTGTTCTTCAATTTTCCAAGAGTAATTTGAAGAAAAATCCCTGCCTCAGGTTTCTATCAGCCCCATGTCGTCATTGCCTTGTGCAGCCACAAGTGACCACCGAGATGTGCTCTGTGGTGAATCTCCTGCAGCTGCAGAGGATCCCGCTCTGCTGAGGACCATGCTTTAGATCTTTGCTATAACCATTTGCAATCAGTAAGAGGGATTCTGAGTGGCAAAGGTACCTTTTTCCTTGGAAAGTATCCATTAAAATACTGTTACAAAAGTAAGCATAGGGTCTGGAAAATGGTACGGTGAAAAATAACATGTTTTGCTACGTACAGTTTCACTCATTTTTGAAAATTATTGTTCTCCTGCAGGCATGGAAATCTGGGTATGTTCCTAATCGAAAATCAATGGGAATACTTCAGTTGTTCAAATAACTCTTACATGTAGTTTAGTTTGATAGCTGCCTGTATGTTATATTTGCAGCTTCTGTGCAAAGCAGAGTTTAATAGCAGGTTTTGCTTCACAATGGGTATGGATGGAGACTGTTCTTTCTATTATCAATCTAAAAACCCGTATGTGTTCATATAATGCAGCTGATGTTAAATGGCCACATCGCTTGGAATTTGTCGCTACAGTGCTTGACACACAGCTATCAACTGAAAGAACACCTTGTGCCTCAAACTCAGGACTTACCGCTTCCCATTCAGAAAATGACCTTACAAGTTACAAAATCACTGGATTAGCAGCGCTGGAATGGTTCTGTGGACCAGCAGCTATCCATGGAAGTTCTCCATATCGGCGTGTGTCACCTGCTGGTTTCTTCTTTTATGGTTTTTTCCTTCTCTGGCAGTCGGACTCGATGATCAGTGGAGGTCCCTTCCAACTGAAATTATTCCATCCCAATTGCTGTCACCACTGCTGTCTCTGTAGGTGGTGGTTATCCATGACCATAATTGCTTTACAGTTCTCAGCCCCGTTCTCTTACTCTTTAGCTTTCCTAAAATTCAAGAAGAAAATACGTGAGGATTAATCTACTGGGTTTCGTGCTTTGTCTGGCAACTTTGTGCAAGTTGCTAATTATTAATGACCACCTTTGGGGCGTGAACATCCTAACGTTCCCTTCATGAAATACATTTTCTTTTGAAATCTCTGGGCCCAGATTTCGTCCAGCTGATTTGCATAATTTGCTTGTGTGGTATTGTGAAAAAAGGAGAGTAAGTTAAACCAGTTCACCTGCAGCTTCTGTTGTAGAGGTGTTTCAGGGTGAAGAGCCCTGGAAGGACATGGACTTTTTGGGGTCATCTGGTCACTTGCCCACTGGTCCTGGACCACTTGCAAAGTACAGCTCCCAGGCCAGATGCAGGTTAGTGACAGCCTCAGCGTGAGTTACTGGTTCAGTCTGGCTTTGTACCAGTTCTCTGTTTGTCAGAGGCATTAAAGGAATCAAACCTGGCTGGAAGAGTCCATGTGCAGAGAGGGATGGTTATCAAGCAAAACCACTTGCGTTTGTAAAGGTGTAAAAAGGTGGTAGATAACAGCTGTCCATCAAAGAGCCCCCCGCTGTGGTGCACTGGGACCCGTTTGGTGTTTAATCCTGTCTGTCTTGGTTCACAATGGCTGCTCCTCTGACTCCACACGTGTGGAGCCCCAGCTGTGGTGATCATCTGGGCCGCACTGGGGTCATCTATGGCTTTGAGACTGTTTCCTGTTGTGATCGTCTTCGTGCCGTGTGGAGTGTGCTGATACGTTACAACTTGTAGCTTGCAGTCTCTTATTGCTTAATTTAACCATAGCTTGCACTTCTGATGGTTTGATTGGTTGGCAAAGCAGGCAGAAATTCTGAGTCAGATACACCTCTTTCTGCGTGCCCCGAGTAAGGAGGCGCAGCCCTGAAGCAGCACGTTGTGTGCAACTTTCCAGGCACACCAAATGCAGAAATGCCAGGGGTGGCTTAAAGATGGCTTGGGAAAATATAAAGCCATTTAACTTTGGATTGTGATTGCACTTGGTAATGATGACATTCTGCTTTTTTGATGTCGGTGTGTTTCTGTGAAATATTCCAGATGGACGTTGTTGGAGGTGTCGGTGTCCTGTGTAACCTCGGAGTGGCTGTATAGAGCCAGCACTGTCACTGAACTCCACAAATGTCTGTTCTCGATAGCCTTGTCCTGGGGCGTGGGGGAGTTTCTGAGGGCGGGTTTGTGGAGCAGGCAGCTGAGAGGGGTCTCACCCGTGCAGCCGGGGCCCAGAGCCCATGGAGAGCAGCACTGGGACCAGCAGCGTGTGCCCCAGGGGACACAGGGTCTGCCTGCCGCTGGTGATTTTTGGCTGCTGATAGTTGGGTTTGGATCTGTCACCGGGAGATGGAAGCAGCTTGACTGTAATTGTCTTACAGGAAAAAAATAAAAAGGAAATTATCCCAGAAATGTGTCTCTATATTCAAAGGCTGAGATTGTGTCAAACAGAAAAGCGTTAACTGCATGAAACACGATTACGTGCTTAATTGCTTGTGTGTAAATAATGGAGTAAAATCCTTATGGGTAGTAATTGAGACACACCTGTGAGCAGTTAAGTACAGCAGTATATGATGTTGGTTTCCTTGAAATCCAGGAAATGTATCACTACTCGTGGTACAGAATTACACACTTCCAGGTGCTGAAAATATTGCCCTCAAAGAGAGGTGGGTAGAATTCAAAGCTGTAGGGAAAAATTCCGTTTGTTATGCACTGCTATAAAGAAATGCAGAATCTGCTTTTCGTCTTTCTTTAGATTTCTCTTTTCAGGTCTGCCAGGGCTTTATCTGCTCCCTTGGGTTTCCCTGGAGGGCACCAGTGAGTGTGTCCCGAGGGGTGGCGGAGTGGGGGGTGCTGAGCTGCTCCTGGGGACAGGGGACTGCCCCCTTTGGATCCCTGTCTGCCTGTGGGTATGGCTAGTGAGGCTTTTGCCCTGTTCAGTGCCTTCATCTGGTTGGGTTTTTTTCAATATATGTTCTTTTGAGTCTTGTTTACTTCCCCGACTAAAAATCCTTTGTGGGTGAATTTTTTATCTGTGGAGCCTTACCTTAAGATTAAAAATACTCCATTTAGTACAATTTTGCAGTATGTATAGTCTAAATAGTTATAACTAGATTATTCAGTTTATTTTCTTTGAAATACGTGTTATAAAACAAGTTAGGTAGATAATAATGGTAAATGCATTCCTTAAAATTGCAGTAAATAGCACGGACAACATCTTGAATCACCAGGAGAGGAAAAGTGAAGTGATGTTGAAGATGCAAAGAGTGGAATTGTAAAGCCAACCCTGAAATTTTGGGAAATTGCTGTGGTATTTTTGGTTTGTTTTTAAAAAGGGAGGAAATAATTTTTATGAAGATCTCATTCCAGAACCCATACACTGTAATTTTTTAAAATAGTATTGTTGGGAATGAACATTTATCCCTCGCTGTGTCGCTTCTGAAACTTTGTCTTTTCTTCCATGTTTTAACCTTTCCTTTCCCTGATGCTTTGTTTTTTTAAAGGCCTCTAATCAGAGCGAGCAGCTCAGATACCAAATGGAGTGTCTGTGGACTTTATGTGAATGCAAGAAATGTTTGGACTGATAAATAATGAGTGTAGTAGTATTTTGGGGTTTAGTAGTATGAAGTAGTATTTTTAACCTGCTTATTTTTATCTGTGCCTGAATTAGTTTTAAGATAAAGAGGCCTTTTTGTTACGTGACCAATCCGGGGATGACTCAAAGCAAAGTTGCTGTTACAAGTTAGAAATATTCTTCGGGTTGGTTGAGATTTCACAACTTCTTGTTGGGAGGATGCAAATGAGGCAAGCCCGTAAGTGAAGAGGAGTTGATGTTACGCGCTGCTGTCACTGCTTTTAAATTTGGCTTAAGGCATAAAGTAACAGCTCGAGCAGCCCGTGCAACAACCACCAACTTCTATGATTCATTTACAGTAGTCACATTTTTAAGCATGAAGGAGCTTTTTTGAGGCTACGCTCTTGGTGTTAAAAAAAACCCCAACAAACCACCAAAACATTAATAGGAAAATGCGCCCTTACACGCACGTGTTTTTTCTGCCAGGTGCTGCTGTAACAGTGGTGAGGGTTTCATGGAGCAGGAAAAGAACCTCCAAGCTGTGGGGGTTTTAATGTTATGTTATCAAATACCAGTCCAGCGTCATTCAGTGCTGAGTTCTGGGAAAATAATCTGTTTGTTTGGCAACTTGTGTTATTCCAAACCATACTCATCTCAGTTATTAGCTGTTTCTGGAGGAGAACCAGAAGGTGGTGTCCCAGGAAATGAAATGCAGAATTGAAAAATATTGGGGTTTATTATAATTTCTGTGGGAATTTTTATATTTTTATGCCCAGTTCAGATCTTGAATATCTTGTAGTTTGAATAAACATCTAAATGTTTGATTGAAATGCAAATACGCAATATGCTGGAAATGGATTGACCCAGACCAATTCCAGAGTTTCTGTGTTTGCTCTGTGGGGAACGTTGGCAATGGAGTTGCTTGGAGCTCCTTGATGACCCTCTCCCCGAGGTTTCAGGCTGAAAAAACAGAAAGGTAGCAGATACCCTACTCTTCTTTGCTCCTCCTGGTGTATCCCACCCACCTCCGCTCTCCCTGTGCAGGGGAGTTGGGGGGCGATGACAGGAGACAACTCCAGGTGGCACCTTCTTTTTCAAGTAGAGGTTAGAAGCTGGTGCTGGGTACCCACCATGTGTGGTCTGGGGCTGCTGCAGGGACTGTGCAAGTTCATTTTTATAACATGCAAAGCATGGAAAACGTATTGAAATTGAGTTGTTGGGGCCCCTGAAGTTCCTGGAAGTGCGGGATGAAAGCAGAGCAACCCCTTGTGGGGGTTGTGGGGAGCCCCCTCATTGGTGAACAGGGGTTTCTGCCCCAACAGCTGCAATGGAAAAGCCGTTATTGCTTCACATTTTGCAAAGGTATTCACCTGATTATTGCCTGATCCCAAGACAATATTGGTAACTCTTTTCTCCAAGTCCCCTCCCTTGCATATTCAGTTAGCAGTTACATGAAAAGATAGTGGGGGAGTGGACAATTAATGTGATTTTGATGAACAGGTAACCCCATAAGCAGCAGAATTAATCAAATGGGGCGTGATGTTTCTGGATGTATTTCCTGTGTTGGTCACTGTGTTGAGGTGATCAGAGCTCAGTCAGATGCTTTTCATTCGCTTTGGCCATGGCGCGTTGCAGGATTCTCTCTGGGGCCTGTCCCATGGACGGTGAGAGCTGCCTCTCACCCCAAACCTTCCCTTCAGCACAGGATCAATGTGCCTTTTCTTTCCTCTACCGGGTCATTCATTTTCATTAAGTATGTGAGGAGGTAACATTTGTGTGAGTTTGGGTCGGGGGGAAGCTGGAGTGGATGGGCATCGATGAGGTCTTTTTTTCCCAGCTCTCACTGGAGAGACCAAACTGACCATTTTCCCATAAAAACACAGTAACAGTTTGAGGCTACATGGCGTTTTTTTGAGAATACACTTAGTTTGTCCAGGGAGAGCTGACTTCAAAAGAGTGGTGATAGTAACACCCATGTTCTTCTGCCATAAACATGCATTGTGCTTTGCAAGGAGGAGATGAGTCTTCCGTCTCAAGGGTTAACCTGAACAAAATGCAAATCACAACATACTCAAATCTGCTTGTCACTTGGGAGGTCTCTCCTCTGTGAACAAGAGCAGCATTCCTGTGAATGAGAGGTTTTCTGGAGAGACAAACGTTAGGTGTCCCTACACCTGCTGCCTCATCCCTGGTGATGAAAAAGGTGATGAATAGGACAATGAGAAATCACACCCTCGTTCTTCTACCAGCCCGGAGAGAAGTTTATGTTAAGCACCGATGGTGCTTTCTGCAGAGTTGCCAGCACCAAGAATCATAGAATTGCCCAGGAGGGAAGGGACTTTTAAGACCATCAAGTCCAACCATCAACCCAACTTTGATAAAACCCATCACTAAACCATGTCTCTAAGCACTGTGTCAACCCTGACCCCAATTGCCGATCTGAACCTCCCCTGGCACAACTTGAGGCCATTTCCTCTTGTCCCATGGCCTGTTCCTTGGGAGAAGAGACCGATCCCCCCTGGCTACCCCCTCCTTTCAGGGAGTTGTAGGGAGCCAGAAGGTCTCCCCTCAGCCCTCTCCAGGCTACCAAAGAAAACTCTCAATTAGCTGGGTGCCTGCTGGGCTGCAGGGGGTGGATAACACGAGGAGCTGCCAAGAGGGCAGAGCACTGGGCACCGCCTGGACCAGTCCAGATATGTGGGGTGGGTGGAGGGGATATTGGGGAGAGGGGCTTCACACCTTCTAACACCTTCCAGAAACGCTCCTCGGGGAGCCGATCCAGCCCTGCTGTGGAAAGTACATTATGTTAGATTGGGCAAATACTTCAAACTGTGTGGGAAAGAGAAAAGATTACTACATATACTCAGTATTTTGTGCAGTAAAAATAAAAGAACACTTGAGTGCTTTTCTTCCATACCCCTTTGTCTTCCACAGCAAAAGCGTAAGCATCTGATGTTTTTCTTACTGAATAGTACCTTCTTTTTATTCATTGGGGAAATGAGGCTTTATTAGTCTTGAACGGAGCCTTTCCCTTAGGTAACTGTTCTGTAGGAAAACAGTTTGGCTGTTCATGTTTGAACTGTGCTGAATAAACTGGGTTTGGAGTAAACGATTTTAGTTCTAGATCAGCCTGTTTTGGTACCAAGCAGTGCAGAGCAACTTTGCTGATCTGCGCTACACAGAACGTGCAGTGTCCTGCCTCAGCAGGGTGACGGGTGGTCACAGCTCTGGGTTAAATATACATCGAGGTGGAACACATCGTTGTTGATTATTAGAGTGTCATTCACAGTGTTGGTGGCAAAGAAAATCCCATATGGGTGGAAAAAACTTTCCAACCAAAGTGGCTTTGTTTTTCATGCCATGGCTTTCAGGAGAATGATGATTTTTAAGATCTCCTGTTTTCTATGGCTGATTCATAACTGTAACTGAGAAGTACTCTTTCTCTTGTAGCTTTTATTGCTTTTTTTTCTCCCCAGCTTTGACTCCAGCTGGTTCAAGACTAAACCCTGGGTTTGGGTGTACAAACTAGTGAGGGCTTTACAAAAATACATATAAAAGCAATGGATGGGATTAAAATTTCTAGTCTGAAATGAGAGGCACACGTCAAAAATCCCGAGTGACCAAATGCCCTAGAAGCAGCATGGCTGGTGGTGGGTAAGGTCTGGCTGGTCAGTGGGAATGGAAGGTTGTGTGGCTGGGAGCAAAGGCGGTGTGCATCTGTATGAACTAACTCTGCATCTCTATGAACTAACTCTGCATCTCTATGAACTAACTCAGTCCTAAACTTGGCGGGCCACTTAAATGTCAGATTTGCTTGGAATAATTCCCGTACCTGAAGTTGAAAAAGCAGCAGTACTTTTGCTGGAGGCAGAGGGGTTGAGAACTGAGGTTACAGGAAGGCTCAAACGCCGTCTTCTTGAAGAAGAGGTCACTGAAAGGCTTGGATGGGAAGGACGCTCTTGGAAAGAGAACACTTGTGCTGGTTTGGGTTGCTTTATATGGGTTTTTCCCCCCCCCCCACTAGAGAAAGAGCCTCACTGCGTATCTGAGATGAAGAAGAAAAACAAGCAGCTAGAACGAATGTCTAGCATTCCGTTTTATTCTACATATACTTTCCTTGTCATTTTTACAAAAGAATATTGGCATTTTAACAAGGCCGTTAGTAGCATTTTAGGGATACTAAAGAAAAGAAATTAATGACAGAGCATCCGTTGCTGGATCAAGAATTATTCACTAGATCCTCGTTATTTTGAAGGACAAGAGCAGTTTCTGAACAACTTCAGTAAACGCCGTTTATCTGTTATCAGCAGCAAATGTGCAAGAAGTTAAAGTCTGTGTCTCTTTTAGGTTTCTAAGATTTGTAGAGTTGTAAACATTCTAGCAAAATTGCAGAATGCCAACAGAATCCTATTAAAAATATTATTATAAAGTTCTTTATAAAAACTTTTTTCCTATTTATGTTTTTCTTGGCTCTCTGTAGGATATGGGTTCATAACCCAGTCATAATCAGTTCCACTCTGAAATTAGAAATGGGAATGAAGCCACTTTTCCACAAGTTAGAGAGTAAACGCTGGGTTTGTGCCAGCAAAAATGCAACTAATAGTGGCTCTTCCTAAAGACCTGAAGTACAAGAGGTGATGTATAAAAATGGTGAGCTTGATGAAACGTGATAAGAAAAGTCATTAAAAATATATTGTGAATGAATGCAATTCACTTCTGTCTGCATCTGTAGAATAAAAAATTAACTTTGTGCCCATTTGTTTTAAAATACTTTAAATACTTGAAACACATGCTGATTGATTTATATTGTTGGTTAACATTTTATATGCTTCTACCTCTAGAAATTCCCAGGGATTATTTAATGTTTCTGGACTTCTAAAGCAATTTAAGCTGAAAAGAAATTTAAAAAAATGTAGAGCAGACATTAGTTATTTCTTAGAATTCATGGTGGGTTGGGTTTTTTTGGAGTAAAACCCTAGAATTTAAGGGAACTGGAAAACTAGATGGAGAAGAGAATTCTGATCTTAACACGCCACAATATGATCTTAAGGGCTTGTGAGAGTCATTGTAGTTGCGTGTTCAGGTTTGTGTAGACAGTGAGGACAGAAACACTCCATTGGAGTTGAGCTGTAGGGAGGGACGTGATGAGGAATGCGAGATGGGATTTTATTTTAGTTGCAATGGATGTGGGAAATGGAAGACGAAGGGTAACGAGCGTATGAATTTCTGAGTGTTGCTGAGCTGGCAGCTGTGGGGCTTTCACAGACATTTTGGGCCAACGTGCAGATTATTGAGGAAGGGGTTTGGTCATGCCTGGAACGTTGCTCTCTGAAGAAATGAAGAATCCATTTGGTCTCAAGCATCTCAGGGCAAATCAGTCTAGGATGGCGTGATTTGAACTAAATTTTTTAAATAAATTATATGTGCTTAAATACTTGCAATCCTTGTATTTTTAATATCTAAAAAGGTATACCAGAACCAAAACCAGTGTCTAGAGAGTCTAGTTTATGGCATCTTCGTCAGTGGGGATTATGGAGATTATGATTTAAAAATTGTAAATGGATGAAAACGCACAGACTGCTGCGTAGTGCCTGGATATAATTCATGTGTCTTCGGCAAATGCAAAAAGATCCCTTCAAAGAAAGTCCCAGCTAATAAGTTGTTCAGCAACAACTGGAAGCAGTGGGGGTGATGCATGGGGACGTTAATGGTGCTGCGAGCGTGGCCACCAGCCCTGGGCTTCTGGCCATGCACTTCCTCAGCCGCCTTCAGCCCTCCCTCAAGAAGTACAGGAGGAGCTCTGAAGTGCATCCTGCTGATCTGTCTGCTGTCTGATAAATTTGAACTTGGTGCGCTCTTCTGAATAACCAAACGGCACCAATTGGCAAATGATTTAAACTCAGACCTTCCTGTGTTTTGTGTTTCTTCGGTGTTACTGGGACTACTCATTTCCAGGATGAGGAAGCTGCCATTGATGAAAGATGACATGCCAGGGTGTGCAGAGAGGAAGAATTGGAGCTGCCTGTCTCAGCCGCGCCAAGAGCAGAGGCTGCGGCATTGGCCGGGCTGCGGGGGGTTACTCCTGGCCTCAGCTCGCTCCTCCAGACCCTGCCTCGAGCTCTTGGCTCCAGCCTGTGAGGCCACCACTTTGCCCACCCTGTGGACCTTGTCAGCAAGTTTTCGGGGTAGCACCCAGTGGTTTGGCTTCCAGAGTATTGCTGAGAAAGTCAGATGCAAACTACTACAAGCCCAAGGGCTTGTGGGTTTTCAGAATGTGTTGTAGGTGTGCCAGGGCAACGAAACTGGGGTTTGGGTCTCCTCTGCGAGACAAGGTGTTTACCCTCCTTTGGTCCCAGCAGACACACAAGTCTCAGCTGGACAAAGGAGTCAAATGTAAAATAAAACGAGGAATTCCCAGTATCTGGGGAATTGGCACGTTTGCATCATCAGAGCTGTGCAGAGATCCCCAGTTCTCGGGTTAGGGAAGGTCATGTAGTTGTGTACAAGGGCCACAGGTAATAACAAAGGACAACAAGTGACAGTGCACACACATCGTGTCCTGGGAAGAAACAGCAGGGCTGAGCTGGATAGACGTGAATTGTGTCATTTACCCCATGCCAAAAGGTTTGGGGATGCTGGAGTGATTAAGACTATGAAAGAACATGTTCAAATTACAGTAGAATTTATAAACTGACGTTAATGAAAAATTAGCGTTACCTGTCACATAAATACTTGCCACGATGAATACAGATTGTAAGGTTGGAAAAATATCTTGCTTTAGAAACCAGCTTTCAATCATAAAACATGCTGAGGTTAATAGAGTGTTCCTAAAGATAGATATTTTTAATTGAAAACTCTGTTGCACCTGTTTCCTCTACCATCAATGTCATGGTGAAAAATACATTTTTCTTCATCTTTATACTCTTTTTTGCCTTGATTACATTTACAAAAAGAAATCATCAGAGCTAAATGATTAAGATATTTATTCTTTCAAGAGGTGGAAGATTAGGTAAAGAAAAAAAAGTATTAATTCAGATTTTAATGAGGATTCTTGAAAGTGTTGATATTGAATATCTGTGTTCCCTGCATTTTTTAAGAAATTATTATAGAGTACAAAGCAAGCTCCTTGTTCCTTTGAAAACTGGGGTTGTATTTTATAGCGTGGTGGTAGCTTTTTTTAAAGAAAGTTAGATACTTGTTAAATCTCAGTACCTTTCCACCAGCAGCATTTCCCGCGGGGGAGTGAGCTTTCTCCCCTCTGCTTAGCTCTGGGTGAGGGCGACACAGGAGAAATGAGTCTACGTAGGTGCAAATCACAGCAAAGAGTTTCAGGATCTCAACAATCTTCCAGGTGTTTGAGGGGTGAGTGGTGGGTGCGTATTTGAAGTTTGTGCTGCTGAGTGGAGGGTTTTGCTTCTTCCCTGATGCTGTGACTTTTTAACAGCTACGGGCTCAGGTTTAGCAGTCACTAAATTCCTTTTATCTTTTGTTTCCTCTTGGATTTGAGCTCTACCATTAAATCATCTGCTTCTGTAGTCTCAACAAGTCGCATTGGAAAGATTTTTGCCATTAAAGACTGGATCGAGAGTCGTATTGTGAAAAGGCAGGTTATTAATCTGCGAGGAGTACCACAGTACCACTGGTGCCTGTGAACTCGTGTCTGACAACCTGGTGAGCTTAAACACCAGTAGGCTGTGGCTTTGAGTATCATTGGAGCTGGGCGTTTCCAGATTGGGAGGAGCGGTGCTAACACCCTGGGGGTGATCTCTGCTCAAAAGCTGTCTATGCTATATAACCTACCAGGAGGAATTAATAAAATGAAAAGACCATTGCCCACGTGTTCTGGTGGCAGAGGTTTACAGCCAGCTGTCAGCACCCACGGAGCTGCCTCCTCTTCACCCGGCCGCTGCGTTTTCTGTCCCTGTGGCATGGAAACAAAATCAGGATAAATCTCCGGTCTAGGAATCCAGACAGCCTCCTTTTCTTTTGTTGTTGGTGTTTATCTCATCACTGAAGCCCTGCTCTGTGTTTGTGCAGGGCTGGGCGAGGGGGGGGGAGGAACATGCGTCAGCTGCTTTTTCTGTAATTTTGAGGTGGATTTGTAGCACTTGCCATGGAGCAGCCTTCCTGAAAGCTTTCTTTAATTGTGTCTAAACCCCCACAAAAGCATGTTCCCTGTTTTACAAGCCAGTGGTTCGGAATCATTAACTATTTTTGAATGGTAAGGTTTTCTGAATGGTCAGGGAAAGGATACAAGGAGGTAAGTTCCTACTTCATAGTCTCAGCTTGCTGCACCGAAGGTGTCTTCTTATGAGACTGGTGATCTGATGAGAAGAGAGAATGGAATGGATTTTCACTGCAGAAGGTCCCAGGGGTGTTCTAGCTCAGCAGAGAAATCCGGAATTTGAGGAAAAAACTTTGGAAGGACAGAAACATCTCTGAATTCACAGAAATATGCCTACTAGTTACATATCCTAAAGCAAATCTTCATGCAGGTTTCTTCTGTGTTGTATATAATATTCATCTTTTCAGCTAATAGGCCTTTTGTAATAGTGTTTATACCTCTGCTGTACTTCTGGTTGTCCCACACCTTGCCTTATGTTTCTGCTAAAACAAAGGGCAGAATGATGTTATTTTTCTGGGTTATTAGGAAAAGGCATTAGTTGTTATGAAACCTTACAGCAATTGTTTGATAAAGTACAGTATAGTTCCTTAAGCAGCAATAAAATACAACATTTGCAACTGTGGAACAGTACTTGGAGATAATGCCTTGGAAGAGCTGTCTTGTGGTTCACTTTCTCCCAAAGCATGAGTTTGGTTTCTGGTTGCTCACACAGATGAAGTTCAGGTGGAACAGTCACACACAGACCTTTTCCTTCTGATCAGGGCTGTTCCACAACCTATGGCACTCTCTGTCCTCTGTCCTCCTCAGCAGTTCCCAGGGCTCTTTTCCCTCTCCTGGGGTTAAACCTCCTGGGGTTCTTGCCCCTGTATCTTAGGGGCCCAGCTTTCATCTGGTGGGCGCTGGCCGAAGGAACCGTTCTGCACGGCCACCCATGGGAGAGCTCCTGAAACAGCTGAGGAAACAGCTGGAGTGAGTTTTGTGAGTCTTTGGGGCTTTTGGTGAGTTTGTCCTTCTTCACTTGTTGCAAGCAAGCCCAATTAGGACCTCATTAACTCTGCATTCTTCCACTGCTCTCTTCCCTTTTCGATATTTAAAAATAAACCAGAACCAAACACTGGCATTTAAGTTCCCGGCCGGCTCTGCAGCCATGGGGCGAGCGCTGCCTTTATCTGCAAGTGAAACCTCCAAGCGCTGTGGAAACGGGACTGGAGAGGCAAAGTCTTGCTGTGCCACATCTCCCTCAGTGACAGGGAAGGAGAGGTAGGTAGCCAGAAAACATGCACAGACTTCAGGCATTTTGAGCATGACATTTCCAAAAACAAAACAAACAACAACAACAAAACAAAAAAAAGAAGAAAAACAAGAAGAAAGAGAAATGACACTGGAGACACAAGGATGTGTGGCACTTGTCTGGCGTTTTCCTGTGGGATTGACGAGTTGAAGTCTCTGCAGTTTGCAGAGAGATTTAACCATCTGTACCCTCCTGTCTCTGTAGATCACAGCTGGAGCCTAAAAGACGTAATGGCGCCAGTGAGAATTCAGGATGTTGTTTAACATTTTGATTGGCATCACATCCTACAGCCACGTGGAGAAGGGTTTATTTCAGCAGCAGGCCACACCTGGTCTGAAAAATAGCACTGGATACTAACAACGGCGCAGAAATATTATTCCAAGTAAGGTCTAACTGTCAGAGTTGGGATGAGTTTGCTGGTGTAGGAAAAAAACCCCGATTGAAAGGCTCGTGCCAAGTTGTTTCAAGTCATTATTAATACTTGAGCTCCATCGTGGTTTCTTCACTGTGCATTCTCTATCAAATGCTTTGGTAGGAAAGGCTTGTTACCACTAATGACTCAGACCCCGTAGTCCCTGGTTCCTACAAGAAGCTCTTCCCAAACTGGAGAACAGCGTGGGAGTAAGGATGCTCCTGTGCCTTTGGCTTTGCAGAGCTGAGCTTTAATCATTTGAGTCTGCAGCTTTGAGGAGTGTTTCAGATTTCTCAAGTTTGTTTGAAGATCTGTGATTTCCTTGTAGCACGTGTTCCTCTTAACAAACAACAACAAGGAATATAGGAATATAGAATATAGGTACTATATTCTGGATTTTGGGCTTGCTGCAAGTTTCTCAGATTTCATGGGAATTATTTTTAGGAAGAAGATTAATATTTGGCAGTTTGGTGGAAGTAAGCAGACGAGGGGTCTAAAAAGTGACATTATATTGAACCAGATAAATGCTGTAGTTAAAGTAATTCTTTGATGTCGTGCTTGCACAGAACATCTGCAGTTGCAGCGCCACTTGGAAAGCTCTGCGGGAGAGGGGCTGGAGGCAGAGAAGGGGGGCTTGAAAGCTCGGGCTTTCTGTGTGATGCACTGGGACAGACTTGGGAAAAGCTGAGTGGGCTGAGATCTTTTTTTGGAGGAAAAGGCTTCTCATATGTATGATGTGGCAAACCTATGAGAAAGATGCTTAATGTCACTTTGTATTTTATGCGCTTTCCCTTGAAGTTGCTTATTTTCCTTCTCTCTTTTTAGCAGAGCTATGTGGAGCAGGGGGAGACAGAAATGTTCTTGGGACTGGAGATGCATGTGAGTTGTGATAGTGTGTGAACAGTCCCGAGCACTTCCCTGTCTGTTTCTGGAGTCAGAAGTGATTAATTCCTCTGTGTGGTGGTGTAGATATGGCTGGGTTGAAATGCAGCATAAACGTCAGGGCAATGAATGCTCTTTCTCTTTCCTGTCCCTGGGTTGAGCTGGTGTCACCGCCTGATCTCACATTTGCCTGATGTTTCCCATCCATGTCTCAAGGATGTGTTTTCAGTCATAGTTTGTAGATGTGGGCCATATTAGCTGAGATTTTTTTCTAACCACATGTTTCCTTTCACCTGAATTATTTTGAAAAACATCAATTAAAACATTCCAGCATACTTTTATTAAAAAAAAACAAACAGAGAGAGAGAGAGAGAAGGAAACACAGATGCTTTTGTTTACATTTAGCTACTAGAAATATATGGAAACAAATGAAGACAAGTAACTGGGAAAGAAGCTGTCAGAGTCACTGTAGAGCAGAAGTTTGCAATTGCAGATGGGTCTGGCCTTTGGGATGGGCCCTGTGAAAATTTGGTGACATTAGAAGCCTTTGAAAAGCAGGTTAGAAGGCCCTGGGTTGATTTTGTGGGTTGGTGACTGCAGGATGTGCCGGCCGGGGCCAAATGGGGCGTCCTGAGCCTTGTGGGACACAGGGAGTTGGGGGTGACCCCCCAGCTTGTCCCTGGCCTTTGCTGTGGTGGTTGTGGTGGAGGGGCCGGTGCTTGGCAAGGCTTGGACTCGGGGCTTGTAGGGAGAGGAGTCCAAGGGGATGGACAAGCGAGGTGTCTCCTTTCCAAAGCCCAGCTTCTCTCCAGGCATGTGCCTCTCAGCCAGGACACAGCTGTGAAACGATGTTCATGCCTGGAGTTCTCTCTTTCAAATGAATTAACAAGGGTAATTTAATTTTTTTTTTTGATCCATCAGGAGATAACCAAAGAAAATGGGGCTAACCTGGCCATGGACCTTTATGTTGTGTTCCAGGTGGTGCCAATGGCATTTGCACATGTCTGCCTTGGCTTGGTTCCTTAGTTAATTAGTAGCGCAGTGGTGTTAGGAGATTGGCTGGGTTTCTTTCCCTTTCCTGCACTTCCTCTGGCACGAGAGCTTTTCCCTTCACGTTTCTTAGGGTGAGATGTTGCATTTCCTTCAAATCTGGAGTCCGTAGCAGGGTCCAGTCTGAGGTATTTAACTGCATTTTGAGCCTGTACCTTTCCTCCCCTGGGTCCATGTGACGCATGACACTGGCTCTCGTGAAACACATTCATGTAACAAAATCATTTCAATCATTCAATGATTTAAACAAATAATTTCACAACAATGAGCATACATTGTGCAGACGTAGTTCCCATCTAAATCAGACCATGCCCTAATTAAGATAAATGGGCTTTTCTCCTTATTTACAGGAATTGGGCTGAGCGAGGCTTTGTTCCCCCCGGCAAAACCTGGATGCTCACACGGTGCTTTCCATCCCTCCATGGGTCCTCTGGAGCTGCCGGGTGGCTTTGCCACAAAGGCAGGGGCAAGAGCAATGAGGAGTCTTCTGCTGGCCTGACCTGGCTGGAGGAGAGGCTGGGGATTAACCCTTGGGTGCTGGCAGGAGGGACCTTGCTGCCTCTCTGGCTGGGCAGGGGTTTCTGCGGCGCGGTGGGAAAACACTGACTGGGTGACAGAGGCAGAATGAATCACTGCTAGTGAGAAGGCACTAGTTCCTGTCATGGGAGTGGGTGGAGTCTTGGAAAAGCCACCCATTAAGTGTTACTGCTATTAAGTTTTATCTGAGGTGATTCCGTGGGTCTGCCTGGTTAGGCAGGTGATGAGAGCGAAGCCATCTGCAGCTGCACAAGGTGATGAGCCCGTTCTCTCCTCCTGCCCTGATTGCTGGTGGGCATAAACCAAAGCTGTCAGTGTGGTGAGGTACGCCAGTCCTCGTCCTGACAGTGCTGAGGGAGAGGGAGTCCTGTTCGTTTGCCTTCATCCTTTTGCCGTGTACTCCTGCCAAAAGGAGGGGATGAGACTGCAGAGTTGGAGCGGTTTGGGTCACTGTGACAGTTTTTGCAGGGTATCGAGTTGTTAATGGGTAAGAATTTGTTCTAATTACCTCCTTTCCAGCTGCCTGCTGACTTGAGTCTTATTTCCCCTTACCTTTCAGATCAGGCCTTCTTTATTTTCTTTTTTTGTTTTTCCCTTCCCTTGGCCTTCAGAAAGGTGCTTCCTGAATGAGTATTTAAAGAGGCCCGTTGTGGATCTGTGGGTGAACCTCGACATAGGGTTCCATGGGTACCCAGGGATTTGTTTTGGGGGTTTCCTCCTCCCAAGGCACCTGAGTGGGGTCTTGATAGGAGAAGGGGGAAGGGTTTGGCATGGAAAGAGGGGAGATGGAGATGGGATCTGGGGAAGAACTTCTTTGGTGTGAGGGTGGTGAGAGCCTGGCCCAGGTTGCCCAGAGAAGCTGTGGCTGCCCCATTCCTGGAGGGGTTCAAGGCCAGGTTGGAGGGGGCTTGGAGCAACCTGGTGTGGTGGGAGATGTCCCTGCCCAGGGCAGGGGGTGGTACTGGGTGGGTCTTAAAGGTCCCTTCCAACCCAAACCATTCTATGATACTCACTTGTTTTTGCTGCTGATCCCACAGAGGCTCCCGTATAGCGCCCTTGCTTGCCTTTATGGCCAGTGTCACACAGCAATACCTCCCTAAAACCATCAACCCTTGTTAAGACGTGCACACTATAAATCTTAAATGTGCCAAACTTAAGATCCAGTGTTAAAATTAGCCCAGAATATGCTGAACAAAGGCACCCCACAGAAGCGCCACGCTTGCCATCCGCTCACGTGTTGCGTACCGTGCTGGAGCTGCCAGAACTGAGCTGGCTTGTAAGGGCTGAGGCTAACACTGCTTGTACAAATTGGTATTGCTCTGCCTCAGTTGCTGAGCTGGAGCACACAAACACTGTTATAAATAAACAATTCCTCGTGCCGCGGGGAATTCTATGAACATCTTTTAGCAGCTCCTGTTTACACATGTAAATGGTGCACACTTGAGTTATGTCCCGGGTGTTGGTCCCTTTCATCGCGCGTCTTCGAGCCTTTAAATGTGTTTGGAGGGTACGTGTTTTCAGGGAAGATACATATCAGTTTTAAACAATGCAAATCAGGATTTCAGTGTGAAATATTGCTGTTTCTCACTTTTTACCACCAAAGCGCACAGTCTAAAAATAAAAGTGCTGGCAAGTCCTTAGCTGCAATAGCATAAGGAAGTGTCTCCAGAATAAATAAATAACCCAGCCTTTCGCTACAGCCCTGGGGTGAAATGAATGTGTAATTCATCTGGGAAGGCACGTATTTGGAGGGTGGTGTGCTGCGGCTGGGCCCTACGGTTTATCAAGAGAAAACGTTTTCCTGGATGTTGCTGGAACCGCTCTGGAAACCCTTAGGATGCGGCGTTTTCCACTGCGCAGGGGCCGTTAAAACTACATGACTGGGAAAACCAGTGGCCACTGAATTATGGCTGTTTCAGCACCTGTAGTGAAGCACCTGCTTTAGCACCCAGTAGTGAAGAATGCAAACTTTGTAAACAAATTATTAATTTTCAAACAAAAATGAGGATTTAACTACAAGATACTTCCTATAACAGGATGTGTCACAGTAACCATGACAACAGCCTGGGCTTCAT
Source organism: Nycticryphes semicollaris (assembly GCA_013400055.1). NCBI lineage: Eukaryota > Metazoa > Chordata > Aves > Charadriiformes > Rostratulidae > Nycticryphes > Nycticryphes semicollaris. The sequence continues at coordinate 277,040 of VXBJ01006615.1, read as the reverse complement.
GTTCGCGTGCTGTCCTGTTTCAAGTGAAAAAAAAGGGTGTGAGGGACGACTGTGCAAGCACTGATGTTAACTTACCAGTGAGACTAGAGAGATGCCACTGGCGATACATTCTTGTGCCTGTCAACCAAGTTACTGCATTGGGAATTTTTCCCCTGTCAGTGTCAGAACTGTTCCTTACTCACAGTGTTGTATCCCCCTGACAAACTACAAAATGTCTGTTTTCCTGTTACAGAATCACAGAGTATCAGGGATTGAAAGATCATCTAGTCCAATCCCCCATCAATACCATTGGATGTTATAGCAAATATTTTTTGGAACTGGAATTTTTCCTTCAATTCCATGAATGTTATGATCAACGAAATAGACCCAAATTACATACATATAAATGTTGGTGTTTGAATACAAAGATAAGGGTAAACTAATGCTGTGATTTGTTCTGTTTATAATTAAAACGAGATATTTGAAGTTAAACTAAAAAAGACTGTTTCCTGGGACAAATGCTTACATTTTGCATCAAATTTCTTAATTCTAAAATAAACTTTGTGTGAAAGTAAACATTGACATATCATTGGTGCTGCATCCAAAGATAGTGAAATGTTTTTATTTTTGCTCATCCAAAAGTAAGGCAGGAGCTGTAGCACAGGGCCGTGCTGAGGCTGGGGCTGGCCGAGGTGTCGGGATGCTCTTGCAGTGAGAAGGTGACGTGGGGGCCCCGAGGAACCCGTGGAAGTTCCCGGGCAGCGGCACAGCCTGCTGAGCTGTGACACGGGACTGACACCAGGCTGAAGCCTTCTCCCTGACAGCCTGAGGCCAGAAGGCAGGAGAATCTGTAAATTCAGCCCCATAAAATGATTGTTTTGTGGCCCTAGAGCGTGAGAAGCCTTTCGCCATTTTGGCATACTGTGCATAATAAATCTCCCGCTCTGGTTGGCAAATTATCAAAAACAATGTCCTACAAGTTGAAAAATTCACCAGATTATTCCTTTACTATGATGTGAAGTTTTTCCATTACTAACGAATTAAGTATTAAAATGAAAACAACTCCGAGTTCCCTGTTCAATCTGGAGTACACATTTCTCTGTGAGCAAGCAGCAAGAATACATTCTTTTTTACTTCTTTCTCTTTTCCCCCTTCTTTGGCCAAGTGAGAGGGGAAAAAGGGGGGAAAATGAATGCAGACTGTGTTTTGATGATGATCTTTTATTTTACTTATCTTAAGGAGCTACTGTCCCATAGACTAAGGAAACTTCTAGTTAGAGGCCATGCTAAAGATGCATACGTAAGTGCTCACATAACAAAAGTGGTTTTATGCTTCTGACTTCAGACTTCAAGTTTTGCTTTTTAAAGCAGTATCTCTGCTTTGAGCAATACAACTGCAGACAGAGTTTGTTCCCATGTTTTAAGCAAGAGCTTAAAGATAGAATTATCTCTAATTAAATGTTGATTTTTTAAATTTTTTTTTAAATTCTCTGGAGTAATTACAATTTCTCCATGCTTTTTATGTATTGGTTTGCTTCTACATTTTTTTTCAGGTTTGTGTATAATACTTCCATTGTGTATCTGTGTATTTATTAAACACGCGACCCGTGATGTTTCATAACGTTCAAAGCAGAGTTCAGTTGCTCTGTAGGCTCCCTCACCGTGGCATCTCAGTCTTGTCTTCTTGTGACTTGGTGGTTGCCCAGGAGGTAAAACATCCCCCTGAGGCTATTTGCAGATATGTCCCCGATTTGACAAGTTGTGCCATCAAGGAGGCTGGTTGGGTGCAGGTTCAGAGAGTTCCCCGGTGGAGGGCTGAGGTTTCTGGTTACTCACACTTTGGTCCTTGTATTTTCCTGGAGTGAACTCTGAGCTACAAGTTCACAAAGTGTTTTTGGGGGAAGTTCTCCATTTCTCCTGTGCCCTCTCACATTTCTGTATAAATGATTATCCTTCAGGGAAGCTGCCGTGTCCTGCTCCCAGGGTGGGTGCGCTGATCTCTTTATCAGTGATTTTTGAAGTATTTTGTGTCCCGTGGAGCAGCTCAGGTGATGCTGTTGCCGCTGCTGGCTGCCAGGGCGTTCACTGTGGCTGGGGGGAAGCTCAGGTGTAACGTCCCCGTGTCCTCCCTGGGGGTCTAGCGAGAGCTGCTGCGCAGGTGGGACACTACTGCTGTTCCACCCGCACTTTACAAATCCAGTCTTTTCTTGTACAAGGTATTTTTATTTTCCAGAAACAGAAATCGTTGGGGTGGTTTTGTTGTTCAGCTTGGAAATGGCTTAAAATGTCGCTTCTCTGTCTTTGAGCCATGAGCCAAAAAGGTTTTTTCCAGTTGCCACAAGAGATGGCTGTTGACTGAAATCAGGGAGCGGAACTGAAGCTGTGCTGGAATATGCCTCCCTGCCTTCAGCTTATCATTTCACTAATACTACATTTCAGAAAAAGTGCTTTTGCACCTTTTATTCCGGGCCACTTTCATCGTACCCACCCTGCTTTTGTGGCCTGGATGCTTAAAACACATCATCTCAGTGTGTGCTCCGACCCCAAACAAAATACAATATACGCACCTTTTTGGTGTGTGCCACGACAGAAGCACTTTGCTCTGCTTCTGGAAGGTATCCTGAAAAATGGGAATTAATAGGTGGATCAAAGCCTTGTGAGAGGTCCAGTTTTGTCCAAACAAACAGACATTAATGCTCATTAATGTCCTCCTGACGTTGCACTAGCTCTAATTAGGCCCTGCTGCACTATGTGGCGTGTGCCTGTAAGACCAGCAAACAGGAAAGATTTCCTCTTCCTCCTGTCCCAGCCACGGGGACAGCTCTGGTTGTTTGGAGTTGGATCTCAGGGAGTGTGAGGTCTGGGGTGGAGGTGGTGGTTTCCCTGTGTGTGCACAGCACAGCCATGCAACCCACATTTCATCGCCGGTGTGAGGTTTTGGTCAACTTGGCCGAAACCCTGACAGGGATGAGCTTGACGGCCACAGTTACGGAATTCCCAGAGGTTCCTGGGAGGTTTTGCTCTAAGTCTGGGGGTTTGTCACCCTTTCTGCATGTGTGTGTGTGTGGGGTGTGTGTGTGTGTGTATCATTGCTGCCAGTGTGGGGCTGCCCTGGGGTTATGTGCCATTTGATAGGACTGTTCAGGGTGGCCCTTCTGCCTCCAACAGGCGCTGAAAAATCAGTATAAGCCCCAAATCCTTACTTCTTAGCGGCATGTGTTGTGAGGGGGTCTGTCCTGGATCCGGGTGGTATTCCTGGTTAAGTGCTGTTAGGCAGATTACCTAAATGTAAATGTAATTGTACCAGAACAGGCTTATTCCAGAGCTGTAGGAGTTGCCAAGAGCTGACAAGCAGCGCGGGTCCCTTTGCCGGATCATTATCGCTCTGATAAGGACTATATGTCCTCTTAGGTTACGGACTTGGGGAGGGTGATAATTACTGCCCTATCTGTCAGCAGCCTTGCAGGGCTCCGATAAAGGGCTATTCTGCTCACAATCAAATGACTAAGAAGTTATTTTTGGCTCTGTTTATGGAAAAAAGACATTTTGCGAGATTATAGTTGGAGTCTGTGGAGCAGAAAAGACGAATGGTTTCTTGGTGCTGTAACTGGGAGAGAAGCAGCAGCCGGGGGACCCCTGAGGTCCCCCCTCAGTGTGGGGAGATGCTGCTCTGCTCTGAAGGTGCGAGCTGCTGTATGCAGATCCTCATCAGGCACCCTTAGAAATTAACCCCTTTTACACAGTGTTCTGCCTCAGCATGGAGCATCCCCTGGGAAACAGCTTCAGCTGTCATTGCTTCCCGGCCCTGCAGGATTGTTCTTCCTTTATTCATTTCCAAGTGAATTGACATAAAAACCATGTCAGGAATGAGGACTCCCCATTCCGGACAGAAACTGTAGAGGGATATTATTAACACTTGTGGTAATTTAAATTAAAAAAACCCCAAGAGTTAGTCTGTGTGTTGCAGACGTGAGGTGTTTTTAAGTGAAGGGAGTGTGGTTTGCCCAGGTGCTGTTTCAGGAGTAGATGATGCTCAGGCTCATCCACGCTAATGGGGCTTCTCCTCGGTGTCCAGTGGCCTCTGAAGAGAACACCAGTACCTTATTGGAAGTACCCAAGAACTGAAAGACAAGCTGTGTTGAGACACTCTTCAGCTAGTTCTAGTTAGGAGAAAACTTATATTTGTTATGAAATCATAACGCTTTAGCATTTAAATAAAATTCAGGGCAAAAAAAAGAGAAAATAATGTGCCTGGCTTTTTGCTGGAGAGCGTTGCCCCGTTAGCAGATTTTTCCCTGTCCGTAGTGCCATTCCCTTCTGCACAGACTGACCAGCTCCTGTGCTGCCTTTCATAAACTGCTTTTTGATACTGCACTGGTTTCATGAGGGCTCTCTTTTTTCTGCGGTCAGTGGTGAATGTGTCTTTGGCTTTGACGCGGCTACGAGGCTGACAGAAAGCAGGGAGATCTCCTCCCAGGACACAGCTCTGGTGCTGGGACCAGGAGAAGATGCTGGGATGCCAAGTGAGACAAATTCAGGATGCCCAGGTCCCGGGCAGTTCCGGAACGAGGACAGAAGCTGTTTGGGTGTTGTGACCCCACTTGCCCACTTTTAGTCTAGGGCTTTTTTGGAAACGAGGTGCTTGGTGACTCCAGAGAAAGTCTTGTGTGGCTGCTGCTGTCTTGCTGAGGAGGAAGAGCGGTGCCGATGGGGAGGGTGCGGGGAAGCCGTGGGGTTCACACCGCGCTCGTGTCTGGCTCAGGAGGGGGATGCAACGTGTGAGTGTGTGTGTGTTAACAACTGGGTTTGCCTGCTTTAGTCCAGTAAGTTGTTCTTTCCCCCTAAAGTTTTTCTTCCTGTTTAAAGTTGTGACATACCAGTCAATATTTGATATGAAACGTTATTTCTATTTTATTTCAAGAATGATTAAGTGCTATGAATTTCAGAGCTTGCATGTTTGACGTACCACCAAATACCACCAAACGGGGAAAGTTCCTGGTTTCACCTCTCCGTAATTGTCTCTCTTCAGTTCAATACCCAAATTGAAATGCAGTTGTGTTCTCTCCAGTTTTATATCTAAAAAACAAGTACCTTTTACTCTCTTAAGGATGTGACTGTCAGGAGTTTCAGCTCGTTTAGCTGAAAATAGGACTTCCTTTTGATTTGTAGATTGTTTTCCTTAGCTGTGTGTTAATAATGCTGGAGGGGGAGGAGATTGTGTTTGTGTGTGTGAATCCAGGAGTCTCATAAACGTCTGTGACTATTTTTAGAGCACCATTTCTGCATTTTGTGATTCTAGTTTCCATCTGAATGCAGTTTGACACAAAACACTAAAAAAATAGCTTCATAAATTAAAATTCAAAACAGCAAATGAATACATTTTCTGATGCAAAGCCGTGTAATCGTGTTTTCATTTACATATAGTTTCTCTGTGTGTGAAAATACATATAATCTGTGTAGCATCCTGGTTAACAACAAGCAGTGCCAAGAAGTTGTGTTTAAGTGGAAACCCAACAAATTTTAGTAGGTGACAATCAAGGAGATAGATTGTTTATTAGGAATCAAATTGAAAGAGCAAATATTAAGAAAGTATTTTAATAAATTTAAATGAAGGTTTTTTATTAATTAAAAATCATGCTCTTTTCAATGGTTAAAATCAGTTCTTTAAACTGATGCACAAGGGTTATATTACCTTTAACTCTTTCAACATACCATGTAAGGAAAATGTTCAGATGAAAAAATAAGAGCGTAGATGGAGTATTGAAATTCTTCTGTAATTGGTGTTCCTGGAAAGTAATTGTTTCAGAAGCATCACAAGAAAAATCCATTTTGCATTTGGATAAGCTCAGCTCTTGCCAGCTTTTTTCATTGACTCTGAGCATGGGACTCCTTTGATTGATAAAAGGTAAATCCCAACATAACAGCAAAAGTCCTTTCTTCAGTGATTCCGCTGCGACGTCTGGAGAGAGAGAACAGATTGTTTCCCCTTTTTTACGCAGGTTGGCTTGTGCCCCTGGTCTGAGTTACTATCATGGGAAGGCGAGATCACATTGGGTTAAATCTAGGCTGTTTTCCAACAAAGTTGTGCTTTCTCAGCAGGTCAGTGTTTAAGGAGTCACGCTGCCAGGTACGTTCTTCAGTTTAGAGGAACAGCGAGAAGGCAGTTGGTCAGTAGCCTAAGGCAAACTTTCAGAAAAGCAGGTCGAAGCAGCAAATGTTTGTATAAAAAGCAACATCTGCCCAATGGAAAGTGAAGGTGCCTTGATTAAATCCTAACGAGCAGCCGGTGTTTCCCGCCCTGAGTTCACTCCGGCAAAAGCTTGCCTTGTGCTTCCCTCTTCATGGTAAGAAGTCCAGAACTGTAATATGTAAGTGAGTCTTCTGTGTGTCCCTGGCACTGGCTCTGGGGTGACTTAGAATGAGTCTGTTTCCCTTCCTGGGCAAAAGGGGACTGGACTGGATCCCATCCACCCAGGCTGCAGTAATTCTGCGCCGGCGCAGAGCGGGATGTGGGGATGTTGGCCCTGGGCTTCTGGGGTGTTCTGAGACAAATCCTGATTTTCTTAAGGATCCTGAGATAGAGTTTTACAGAGTAACTAATGCTCTAACTGTTAGTTTGTCAGGAATTTGTAATCAAAATTACAGAAATATATTTGTCACCTACATTTGTCTGTCACACGTACCTGTGTTTGTCTGTCATATGGGTGTGATTGTCACCTGGAACAGGATAAAGGAGCATTGGAAGGTGAAGCAGAAGCACAAATGCGCTTCTAATTAAGAAAAAAGCTTCTAAGGATGTTATTTTAGAAGCAGATTCTTCTCAATTGACAATAGAAAATTGTAATACTAGGTAAAAAGCCCACTGGTTTACACACTGGAATCATGTAGAGTTTTATCTACCTTAATTTCCAACCTCCCAGTACAGACCAGTAGAGGATCCTTAGAGAAGGGGCGAAGGAGCCGTGGTCCTCCTTGATGCCTCCCTGAGTGACCTCCTTGATTTCTGGTAAGGAGGGGGTCAGGGCTTTCTGAACTGGGAGGTGAATTCTTTCTGTTGTGCTGGGTGTACCCAAAGCGGGTTCCGCTGCATAGGGTCCTTCGGTGCCCCTAATTTTCGAGCTGTGAGAAACAGGAAACGTTTTCTTTTCACATCATGGTTGTGTAGACATCCCCACTTTAGTCAGGCTTTTTCCCCCACCCTGAAGACCTGTAGCCTGTTACCATACAAAAACCACTGTGTCATCTTTCCTTGCTCTTTTTCTGCACAAAAAGGAGAAATGTGAATCCCCATATCTGAATTTTTAAAAGTGGGCGTTGATGAGGTTTCACCAGGGAAAAGTGCACTTGGCTGCAAAAGTGAGTATTTATTGCTGGTCACAAGTGGGTAGAAATATAGCTTAAATATAGCTTACTAATTTTATCCTAATGCACTTGAGAGGGAGGAAATCCAGGAACTGAAAATACAAGCATCACGTGTTCTCCATTATTTGCTTATGGAAGCAATAATACCCAGTAGATGGTATTGCAGGCACAAACCAATCCTTTTTCCGTTGAAATCCGCGTCAGTTGATTAACTTCAGCAGGAGCAGGTTATGCCCAAATGGTAAATGTCGCGTGTGCATTCTTCCAACACTCATGAAACAAATAACTGCACGTCCTGATTCTATTTTTATAAAAGCAAATTAAAATAAAAAATAGCAGTTGATATTTTTTGCTGAACAATCTTGTCCTATGCATGCTCGGTCAGTAATTGCCATGCTGCTCACTGACTGAGGCTGCTTCCTTGAGAGAAAGCAATTTTTAAATTCTATTTTTCCATGTACTTTTGGTAAGTGTAAATAAGAAGCTCCTGTCTTTCAACCTAACTGCTCCCAGCAAAACCAAAGGGGAGGTACAAGGACAGGTCTGGTGGTGTAACTGCAGTCATTGGCCATGACTAGGTGTAGCTGAAGTATCCAAAAGCAACGATGAACCTAACTGGTGTTTCTGGAGTTGCCTTCTTTTGAAATTCCCTCATCCCATATATAAAGAGTCAGGAATCTTAGACTTACAAAATGGTTTGGGTGGGAAGGGACCTTAAAGCCCCCCCAGTGCCACCTCCTGCCCTGGGCAGGGACACCTCCCACCAGCCCAGGTTGCTCCAAGGTCCAACCTGGCCTTGAACCCCTCCAGGGATGGGGCAGCCACAGCTTCTCGGGGCAACCTGGGCCAGTGCATATTTCTGTGATCCTCCTCAGCCAGTTAAAAGAATATGCAAGAGGTATTTCAAGAGAATTTCAGAGGAGAGAGAAGGCTTTCAGTTTCTTGAGGTGAACCCATGCTCTCTCTGACTTTGGAGTGGGCATTATGTCCCCTGTGGATGCCACAGTGGGAGACAGTCACCCTATGCCCCCTTAATAGCTGGTGGAGAAGAGCAGGAATTGGGGGGCAGTTCCTGTGCCCTGCTGTGGATCTCTAGATTCTAGCCAGGTGAGCCATCTTCTAAAAGTACCAGCTTTTCTGCACCAATTTGAAGGGCCAGAGGTGTTTGGCAGCATCTGCCTTCTGTCAGCCACATCTCGAGCTGTGTGTTGCTGTCACCTGGTGTCGTTTCTGCCACTGCCCCGCCGTCGGCTCCTTCTGCTGTGGCAGCATTTTCAAGGCCACCGGGTGCATCATGGATAACAAAACTTAATTGTGTGAAACCCACCGTCACCACAGGGGGGTTGTTTTTCCTCCTGGTGCTGAGAGATTTTGCTTCAGATGATCCAAACCAGGCCAGGGTCTCGTTCCCAGCCTTGGCAGAAGGTAGTCACAGTCTGTTGTGTTTCCATGTCTTTGTGAAGACGCACACGTTGTGGCTGCAGACACCGCCATCGCTCTGCAGGTCCATGGGCTGAGTCTCACACACCTCCTCTATCTGTTGTTTTACCATTTTCATTTGCTGTGGGACCCCCCTTGAATTCCATGTTGGTATTACTTGGTCCCAGGACTACTTTGTGTAAACTTGGCAAGGAGGGCACGCAGGGACCTCGCTGGAGAAGAAGGCTGGGGCACAGCAGGGGTGTACGTACCTCATGTACCTACACCCAGGTGTCTCAGACACGCTGGATGTAAAACCTGTGTCACTGTTCCCAGCTTTTGCAACGAGAACCCTGCGGTTCCTTCCCAGTTAAATTGGGTCACTATGTGTCCCGTCCACCCTTGAGGCTTCTTCCACATTGGAATGCAATGCCCTTGCGACCCTTGTTCAAGGGAGCGCCAACATGTCGCTTTTTAGGGGGTTTTCCCCCCATCATGTGGTATCATATTGTTTTTTTTAAAAAACCTGATCTCTCTTTGACATTTGAACCCCACAAATGAAGCAGGGCCTTTATTGGGCGTTTTTCAGGCATTTGCTTTGCAGTTGACCCTTTAGTCCTGTTTTGAGTTACCAGATGAAAATAAGGTTTCCCTTCAAAGGTTGGTTGCCGGGGTAACTGGCACTGACGCCAAAAGATGAATACTCTACCTACTTAGGATAATGCCTACTTTGTGAGCTAAATAAAGAGCTAAATTGCAGAGAAGGAAGTCGGATAAATGTGAAACATCAAGGGAGAAAAAACACAAGATTATTAGGGAGGCAGAATTCAGGAAGGATTAATGCCTTTGGCGGCAGCCGTGGTCTGGCCGTGTGTGCGGCTCCCCGGCCCCGCTGGTCCAAGGAACAGCATCCACTCTTTTCCCTCTGCCTGGATAATGCATGGAGCTGTGGAAGGGAGAGGCAGGGAGGCAGAACGTTTTGCACAAAGTCGTTCTTGCGAATTTACAGAAGAACGATGGTTCCTGAGATTGCAAGAAGTTTAATGTTTTACGGTTGAGGCTGTGAGGCTCAGCTGCTGCTGGGTTATGGTTGGAATTCAGAATTTCTCAGCAAAATTCATGCAAATGAAGGGGAAAAACCTCTCTGTATTTAATACTGTATAATGGAAGGAATTTATGATTTTGATACCTGCTTCAAGTCTAGAAGTCCCTGTCCCCCCAAAAAGCTGCTGATGCTTTTGGGGTCTGTGGCAGAAGGAAGCTTTCAGAGTAGTTCAGTGATAATACTGAATGATATCATCAGAACTTGCTGTCTACTGATGCCGTATTTGAGTAAAGACAATGAAAACACATCACCCAGGTAATTTAATATCAAAATATGTAAGCTCTTATCTTGTTATAGTCAGTTAACACGCTGAATAATGTCTCAGTAACCAAGAGTTACACCGTATGCAGTTACATGCACAGATGCAATTTTCAGAAATGGTGTTTCAGGGGATTTTGCTCCAAGAAATACAGCAGCAGTTGGGGTGTGGACCTTTGCGAGTGACTCGGTGGGCTCAGCAGTCAAGACTTTCAAGTTGTAGGCTGCTGTGGCTGTTGGGAATTTTCAGGCAGATCCAGCAGCTCGTTTGTCAGATTTGTCCCAAAGACACAAACCTGTTCTCCTCCCCCCAGCCAATGCACTGCTGGTTTTACCAAAGAACACACATGGAGCTGTTTGACCAACCAGAGACCACAAATGCTAGGATGGCTCAGACTACCTTTATGCTGGAGCTTGCTCAGCTTTGTGTTGGATCTCACCTTTCTGTTGGAGCTCTCTCAGTTGCTCCCTGCAAAGGCTGTGAATGCCCATCACAGGTCTGTGAGGAGAAGGATTTCTGCAGGTTGGCACAGGATAGCAAACAAGCTGCTGCCTTCACCTTCCCTGAGCTTTTTAATGATAAACCCATCCCACTCTGGAGGCAATAAAGAAGGGTCACACCATGGACCACAGCAGCAGCATCTAAAGGTGACTGACTGACACTTCAGTGAAATGGCATGGGCTAAGTCCCCCCACCTGAAGTCAACAGATGGAGCAGGGAAAAGTCTTTTCCTTTTGGATGTGCCTTTAGTGTTTCTTATAGGCCCCGTAACAGTCTGCTTTGGTTTGGGCACTTACTTGGGTTGTGGGCATAAGGGTCCAGCCTTGGTAGTGTCGAAGAACACATGGTCTGGGGAACCTGAGCCCAGGTAAGTGCTGTTTTTAGTAACTGTGTAATTTCCTGAAAATAATTTGCTGTATTAGCTTTGCCTAACTAAAAAATATGCTAAGAATTAACTTCAGGATATATTTGAGCACTCTCAGCTCTGCTGTGCGCTTGTGGATTTCGGTGGTTCCTCTGAAGCCACCAGCAGAGCTTCTCACGGGTGACAGTGGCCACACGACCGTGTAGTTTTTCTCTGTGAACTTCAATTGCAGTTTGTGCTCGTTGGAACAGAGGGAAAATTCTCCACCTACAAACCCATCTGATGGATTGGAACCATCTGTCTTTAAACAAAGCCAAACACCCAGTTCTTCACCCCATACCACACAGAGCAGTAGCAGCCTCCTGGCTTGTTTCCTGGGCAAACCATCCTCAGCAGCAGAGCCCCCGCTGTGGAAGTTCTGCCAGAGGAGACCAGGCAAAGGCTGTGATTGACTGTTTCTCCTTTCTGACTGCTGCTGCATTTTGCACAGCAGGCTTTCCATGGAAGGTCCGGGAATGAGAATTAAATGTAGGTATTTATGCTTAAAAAATACACCCTAACCACATGTAAGTAAGAATTGAGCATTCACTCAGGACTTTAGACCTTATTCATCCAAGTAATGACACTGGTTGGGATGCTGAAACAAAATGTAGAAGGTGAGAGTGGTAATTGCAGAAAGTCGGTTTTCTGGACTTTTCATGGATGGAGGTGAAATTAGAGCAATCATCCAGAGCCCTTTGCCAGGTTTTGTGCTGCAGACAAAGCTTTAGTCCCTGCAGTTCAAACCCTTCTTCAGCTTATACGTGTGCACGCTGAAAAGTTGACTGACTTAGTGTCTTAATTAAAAGCAACTGTAAATATAGAATGCTTTCAATATGAAAGAGTCTTCTCCAGTTTCACATGTCAAAACGTTGAGTGTTTTTCCGGTGTTTTAATTGTGATCTTATCTTTGTAAAACGATGATCTAAGGAAAATTCCTCTCGCTGTATCAAATGTCTGTGGATCTCATGGAGGGACCTTGATTTCTTACACTTATCACCAGGTTTACAATTAACTGAAACAGCAGATAATTACTGGAGTTGAATGTGCTGTCGATGTCTAGTGAAACAAATGCCAAATGGCCCGTTATCTTTCTGGTATTACCAATGCAATGTGCCCATGTAGACTTTCTGATTCACTGTGTATTTAAAAAAAAACCCACATATTTATTTGTAATTCTAATTTTTCATTCTTTGAAGTTTTTTTTTCTTACTTCATGAACACCGTCTTTCATCTTAACCATATAGCTCCATAAACTCTGCTTAACAGCTTTTTGGAAAGGAATGACTCCTAAAATAGTAAATACAAAAACNCATTCTTTGAAGTTTTTTTTTCTTCATGAACACTGTCTTTCATCTTAACCATATAACCCTATGTGCAGGAAACACAAATTGTGGGACTGTTTTACTTTTGTTTTTACACTCATTTGCTGTAGACATCTTAAGGTCCTAAAGTAAAAACTTAGATTATCTAGTCTTCCTGTACAATTAGTGATGGCCATGCATGATGAATACGTGAATGAAGGCATCTCCTGGTTGAACTCACTGACACTTGCACAAGGGTGTTCCGAAATGCAGTTATTTTTATGGCTAGACAACTTGAAGCTTAAATTTCTTCGTTGCTAGTTTATCTGCACTTGCTTTTGCGCCAGCCATGTGCCTTTGTCTCTCATCCCTCCTCCCTCATGGCCCCCAATGCCATATGGATCATTCTCCCTTTGGCCAGAACGGCCATTCTCTCACCCTCCTCATGTAAGAGGTTCTCAGGGTTTTTGGAAAACAATAGACTAGATTTCCCCATTGTGTTCCAGACAAGCCTCTCACCTGCCCCTCTTGCAGTGTTCTTCTCTGGCTCTGTGGGGGATGCTGCTCAGGCTCAGGAGTGTCTTCATCTCTAAGGACATACACAGGGCTATCTGTGCTGGTCAGGGCAAAGCTATGGTCCCCGTGGTTGCACAGGAGGGAGAGATGATGTCCATGATGTCCTCCTGTGCTCCAGTGACCTACAGCTGTGCCTCGGTGGGGAGCTGCCCTGACAAATACTCATAATTGTGCTTCAACGCTCCTTGTAGTTGGGCATTCAAAGCCGTCCCAGCGTTAGGTTCTTCAGCTTGATGTTGCTTGTTGTCAGCACTTATATCTCTAGAAGTGCAAGACCTGATATTTCCTTCAATGCATGTCTCTTGTAGATTATGTTAGGAGTTTGGGAGTTGAATAACAATAGGTTAGATTTGTTACAGTATGAAAGTGCTGATTCGTTAAAAATTCACGCAAGAATATTGACCTTAGGGATTCACTGCGGTGAATGTTAGTGGCTCCGTGGACCCTTCTCTTCTCCAGGCTGAACCACCCCAACTCTCTCAGCCTGTCCTCACAGCAGAGGGGCTCCAGCCCTCCCAGCATCTCTGTGGCCTCCTCTGGCCCTGCTCCAACAGCTCCATGTCCTTCAGATGTTGGGGGCTCCAGAGCTGGACAAAGTGCCTCCCCCCCTCACCCTGCTGGCCACGCTGCTGGGGATGCAGCCCAGGATGGGCTTGTCCTCCTGGGCAGTGAGCACATGTGGCTGGCTCCTTTCCAGCTGAAGTTTCACATTTCCCTTTTATAAAATTGCATTTTGCAAAAATCAGAAATGCTAAACATATCACTCAAAAGCCTTAACTTACATGGAAAACTGCTGGTACCCTTGTTATAATTGTATTATGGTAATTTTGTGTGCATTAATAGTCTTATTTGAGAATCAGTAACCTTTTCCAGTCTGTCCTGTACACGCAGCAGAGCAAAGGTACGATATAAAAGGGATATCATCCCTTTGTGACTTGGTTTTAATATAACACGGTGGCAAGAGCGGTTCAGATGCTTAGAAATAATACTGATTTTTTATCATTTTCTTTTTTTTTTTTTTTTAAATTATCCATCAGTTTCTGGAAGGCAATTGGGAACATGAATCTGTTCCACTTTCTATGTGTGGCAGCTGTGATTCAGCGTGCCAGAACTGCAACCCTGAGAGTATTTCCTTGATTCTGTATTCTTTGGCAGGAGCATAATGAATAATAAAATACAATCTCTTTAGAAAAACACGTGCTATCTTTCCACCCTAATTTTTGTACGATTGTAACAAGAAGATCACTTGGTGCTTTTTATTGTCATATCGAGTTGGCAACTGCTGAAAGAGGAGGTTGTTGCCGTATGTTACTGCTGGGGAGGAGAGCAGGTATGTGTGTGGCCTGTTGTAACACTGCAGCTTGCCATCTTCTGTCCTTCCCACCATCCAGAATTAGCTAATTGGCACTGTAACATTTGCTTAATTTCTTTAACGAGTGAATTAAATTTTACTAAAGTTTCGATAAATAAATCAATCCATTTTGCTTTAGAATGAGGAAAATTTGCCAGTCCCATTTCTATAAATATTTGTAAATGTGTATTACTTTATAGAGTGCAGTATAATATCTACACACATAGAAGCAGTATATCTTTTCCCTGGGAAATTTAGTTCTGTCTGACACATAGGCTGAAAATAATTCTCAGCTTGTCTGTGTGACCCCAGAATAAAAAGTCTAATGGGTCTGCATAGAGTTGGGGGGAAAAATACTGTAAAACCATTTTTCCTTTTCTGTGACCCTCCTTTCCCTGTTTTCTTTTTGCTGTTGACGTTTTGAGTTTCTGTTGTAGTGATGAAAGGGACCTTTCGTAGCTTCTTCTCCAGGTCCTTTATTGCTGCATTCATGGATCATGTTTGCTACCAGAAGATGTAGGCATTTGAGCCAATAATTTAAAAACATGTCTCTGTTTAATCACCCAAGAAATTTTAGTTGATTTAATTTAGTCTTTAAAGTTGGCAATGCCCTTTCTGAATTTGTAGTTGCCTTCCAATGAAAGACAGCCTCTCCACTGTCCAGAAAGTTCCAGTTTGAACAATTCAAGTGACGATGGTAACAGGTTTTATCTGGTGCCAGGGTGGTCTGTGGGAGAAGGGAGGTGGTAGCACTTTCCTTGCTCCTTTCTGTTTCTTAATAGCCCAAAGAGAGACTCCACAGTGCGATCATGGGAAGACTGGTGGATGAGGTGGCACAGCAGCTGGGCTACCTGAATAGTATTAGACATAATTCACTGCCCCAAAGCATCCTGTTGACTTCTGTGGGCCTGAAACTTGATGGTCTTCCATTTCTTTATATATCCAATTAAAAACACTTCTAGTGTTGACTTTAACAGCTTATATGATAGGGATCTTTCAGCATTTAAATTCTGACAGGAAAAGTGCTTTTTTAATAAGCCTTGTTCCAAGTGTTTTAATTCCTGCTTCCTTCTTCAGGGTCTTTTCCTGTTGGGCTCATCTGTTGAAGGCATGGTCTCCAGGCACGGAGGTTGGGCCCATCATGTGGGTTTTGATGGCCTCTGTGAGTGTACATAATGGACATTTTGTGTTCTGAAAATAGTATGTTTGGGGAAATTGAGGTATGTGGTAGAGTTTTAACCATGACCTCCAGGTTGCCATGGGTAGGTCAGGTGGAAAACAGGTACAGGGAGTACATTCTTATTGGCTGAGAAGGTACTGGATGAGGTAGGTTTAGAAGAGATTGCAAAGGCTGCTGTCATCGAGTGGGCATGCATCAGAAGCAGAGATCACGGCCCAAAAGGCTGGTCAATAAACCACATGCAAATACACAGCAGAGCTGGGGGGGGCAGCTTGCTGGGTGTGGGCCCCTGGGATGGGGAGCAGGGCTGGAGCTGTCGAGGTGACCTGAAGGGCTTTGAAGGCACCAGACAGAGGTGTGTGTCAGCCTCAGACCCCAAGAGTAAGCCACCTCCTCTGGTGGGGCTGAGCACCCAGAGTTGTCTTGCCCTGCTGAGAGCCAGCTCTCTCTGGCACCATGATGGTGGTGGTGTTGGGGATGTGGTGGGCAAAGCCAATTATGCTCTGCTGGTTGTGAGCAAAATAGGAAAATACTTCCATAAAAGCCACTTGACGAGACTCTCACAAATTCTCATGTAATTTTAAATCACGATGTTCAAAGGCTGCTGCATAATTTAGCATTATCTTCTGATTTCAGAACCTATAAAGCGGCTCCTGTGCACACTTCTCTTTCCCCAGCTGTGTCGTCCCCTGCTTCTGGTGACTTGTGGGCCTGGAGTGACAGCAGGACATGCGTAATGTTATCTCTTGGTTTAATAAAATCAAACTGAGAATTACCATGGTAACTTTTGCATCATACGAATCAGTTGCCAGTCTGTGAGGGCATCGATGCATCTTTCTGGACTCCTTTCGTTACAAATATTTTGTAAGAAACCTGGGTTGTTTGCTGTTGGATTTGGTTTAGGATTTGCTGTCTCTGAAGAACTTCTAGTCTGTGGCTGGAAACCAGGCTATGAGTGAGGCTAAAGCCCTGTGCATCTCCAAAGCAAATTTAATTCCCTCTGCCAAATAATCTCTCCTTCCCCAGTAGCTCTGTAAGTAATGCCATTAAGATGTTTGCATAATCCTCATGTTTCAGTGACTGAGCTCGTTCTAGAGCACTGTGCAGTTCTGGCCATATTACCCTTGTTCCCAGCTAGGACTTTGGTAGCACAACGATGTCCTCTGGGAGAAGGAGCAGTATTGTGTCACTCCCAGCTACTGTGTCCTGCTGTCAAGTCCCCACAATCTCATTTTTACTCTCTTGAATGCTCCGGGAAACAGAGGCATCTACAGAGGCTGTAGGAAATAGTAATGATGGACTAGTGAGTGGCTCGGTCAATTAGCAAAATCTTCTGAGTGCGGAGCATTGATTTGCAGTGGTAGAAGTGCCATGTAGATGTGTGTAGGGCTGTGCAGAGGAACCTGAGGTAGCTCTGACCGCGCTGGCTCAGGAGGAGCAGCAGCACAACCACGTTACCCCAGCCTTTCTCGGGATGGCGCGGTAACACTCTTCTTGCCACCCAGTCACCCCACTGCAAACTTTAAACCAAAGCTTCCCCAAACAGCAGCACATCAGAGGGGTGCCTCGGGAACTGTAGTAAAACACATACAGGGGTTGGGGGGAATATTCCCCCACTGGCTATTTTGAAAATGCAATGGCAATCATTTCTTTGTATTGTTAATGACTGAAGATACTCTGAAGATGTGGTAAATACGGTGTTCGTGGGTAAAAACATCTTCCTTGATGGATGCCCACTACGAAATGACTGGTGCGGTTGTGCCCTTGGCAGCTTTACTGACGTTCTAGAGCTATTGCCAAGCTCATACCTGTGACATTTTGAAACTATTACCTGTCACAACAAATTTGAGAAATTCCAGAGTTAAAGGAAAGGTGGTATCGGAGTACCTGCCTTGTATTCTCTTACCAACCCTTTCCTACTCCTTCTATTGTCTTTGTGTTGGTCAGAGTTTTCCGTGCAGCAGTTTGCCGTGGGGATGCGCCTTTTGTGCCCCCATGGTCCTGGGGGTGGCACCCCTTGGGCGTTGTGGTTCTTCTGCCTCTGCAAAACTCTTATTATTTAGGAAACCAGCCCAAAGTGCTGGGTGTTTGTTGCACATCTCTGGAGCCTGCCCCAGAGGGACCAGCAGCCCCCCGTCTGGTGGAACCACAGCTGTGGGAGGGGTGGCTTTCCCACGGCGATGTCCAGGGGCTCTGGCAAAGGGTGAACGGGACCCACACTCTTGCAGGTCTGTGCCTTTGGTCTCTCCCACAGTCTCCTCAACAGTCAGCAATGTAAATACATGCGTTAATACTGCTGCTAGCAGTGCGACTGTGGGAGCTGACAGGGCGCTGCTGCCGCAGGGGATGCTCACACGAGCAGGTGACATCAGCGATGTTGTGCAGCGTGCACTTGTGCAGTGTGCTCGGGTGCTGTTTAGTGGTGATTGTCTTACACGGGGTAGGAGACTGAGACCAAGCAGTATATACAAAAATAACCCCTCAAGGACAAGTAACTTCTGCCATGTGCACCCCTGGGCATCTTTTCATTCTGAAAATTACAGGAGATGGAACGGCTGCTGCATATCTCCTCTCCAGATTTCAGCATATTCTCCAGGCCCGTAGGTGCTCTTTGGACTCATGGAACTTTTGCAGTTGTTTTGTAAAATGTGAATTAAAAGGAGTGTGGTAGCTGTTTCTGGGACTGGATAGCTGGTGGCTGTTTTGGGAGGTGCAGCAGAAGAGGAAGCCAGTCTTTGCCGAGCTGTTTGTCGGAGAATAGAATAAGAGGTTTTAAAAATTTATGCTACTGGATAAAAATATTACTGGAAAAAGTAATTGGAAAGACTGTGCTTCATTCACCTTCAGGCATCCTTTCAGATCCTCACTGGGCGTATGTTCCAGGGGCAGTCCTTGGGTTAGTTCGTGGCCATCCAGAACCCCAGTTATTACTTGTTAGTGCAAACTATGAATTTCTCTTGTGTGACAATACCAAAGAGAAGATACCCGTGCATAAACAATCAGACCCTTTCTAGGGAAGACACACAGAGAATGGCTCTCTGGAATTCTGTTACGAGGAGGAGCTGGACTTCCTGCTGTTTTAAATGGTCACTTTCATCAGAATTTCTCTTCCCAGAACTGTCCACTTTTTGCTTTAATGCACAGTGTGTCAAGTAAACTTAAATTACAAACTATGAGAAAAGGCTGTTCCTTAGGGTAACATTCTTCCAACATGAACTCAGTGCTAGAATATGTATTTTAATGACAGAGAAATTACAGGCTGTCAAACAGTCATTTAGGAAGGGTAGAGTATTCTGAGTTTCTGCTGCCATTATTACTGCTTTAATAAAAATGCATGTAACTAAAAAGGAACTTTTTTTAAAATACAATCTGGTAAAAAGATGAAAGTGTTTCAAAATCTAAACAGATGAACTATAGAAACTGAAAACAGGGTAATGTGAAATACAGTTTGGGATAGCAAAGCAATTTAAAATGGGTGTAAAAATACCATCTATAAAATACATAAGGGGAGATTCTGCAGTCTATCCCTACCCTGGGAAATAAAACCAAAGTTGAATTTCATCTTATGGTAGCATTTTAGTGGCCGGGTATGACAGATATATATGAGAATCTAATGCTGAACTTAGTAAAGTGTTTGTACAGGCGAAGGAGCGGGAGGGGAGACCATGGCTGGTCCCAGTCCTCTGGAAAAGGCGACCACGGGCTTCAGAGGGAGCAGCGACTTCTTCTCCTCCCTCAGAAGGTTGTTTGCCATCACAGAGAGCTGGGGGGGAAGGAGCCGTGGAGCTTCTAGACGCGATCAGTAATAGTTTGCATTTTTCCAGAGTTAGTGTATGGAGTCTGACAGCTGCCTGCACCCACTCCCTTCCTGGTGTGTCGTTATTACTGCCCGCGTGGGGCTACCGCACCATCCAGAGCTAACGGCTGAGCACGGACAACTCACATTTGTAGAGACAACACTGAGGCTACGTGACGTTTGTTGTATATCACCTACTTTTCTACAGAAACGGGATTCTTACAGGTTCAAGCTACTTTGAGGCACCTCCCTGGAGGTGACATGCGTGGGTAGGTGCTGTCCCACAGCCCCGCGCTGTGGACACCAGCTCGGCACCCCTCGCCGTGCCAGGGCCCAGAGCACAGAGCAGGGGAGGAGCGGCCTGGGAACGGGCTGGAGGCTGCGGTGTGCTGTGCCTGACACCCTGGGATGGAAAAAGCCTTGGGTTTTTTTCTTTTTGTGTGTGTGTATAATCTCCCATCACAGCGAAAAGTCCCTGGAGTCTTAACACCAGGGTGATTTCAGTGTTCAGGAAAATTGGGGATTATTTCTAAAGTCAGTTGAGTTTTGGTAGAAGTTCTCTCGGTAAATGTTCCATGAATTCAAAATAATGATGTTTCTCTCCTCAGAGAAACACCTGCCTTTAACTTTTGGACCAACTTTCTAAGACAAAGGGAGAAGCTCTTCAGGGCACAGGAGTGGTCCCTGCAGAGGCCTGTGCAGGGGTTTGTCTTTGTGCGGAGGAGCCAGAAAGTATGGTTAGATACCAGCGGGACCCTCAACTAGGCTTTGCAAGGTCATCATAACGTTTGGGGGGATGTTAATGAGATGGTAATGGGAAACATGAAAAATTTGAGATAATGAAAAGGAATGGGGAGAATACCTGTCTTTTGGAGAGAATTTCTGCAGATATTCACAGGAGGCTGAACTTGTATTCTCGTCTTAGTTTGCTTTTGGTCTCCACAGAATTATTTTAAATGCTGTATAATAATAAAGAAGTTAGCACTCCTTTATTATTATACAGCACTAGAAGAATTATATTCTTAAGAAGCTGATAACCTTGGCTTTTAGATCTTTTCAGGGATTTTGATTCATCTCAGAAGGGATAGATGGAGCTCTTGCTGTTTTTCTGCAGCCTTTGTTCTTTATCTTATTGAGTAATTGAAATTCAGATTTCACACGTTTTGATTCTTTGATATATATTTTCATTAAAAGCTTGCCAGTAATGTGAGCTATATATGTTTTTGAGATATTCATTAGATGAGATTTGTAACAGTTTACATGATATTCTGACAGTTTACCAAACCTATCAGTCAAAAGCAGATGGCCTGCGTTGGTAGGATTTTTCTGTTATAATGAATATATTTTCAACATATGTACTTCATTTATAATATATTTGCTAGCAAAGTTTTATTCTTAAAAATCAGTTAATCAACCTGTGATACCCTCCCACACTTGATGCTGGAATGCTCATATGTCCTCAGTCTGCAGTTCATTTCAGCAACGGGTGTGATTGATTATGCAACAAATGAAATTTTGTCATATAACAGACCTAGAACTGAAAATACATTTGTGACTTTTTCATGCCTGCCCTCCATGAACATATTTTGCTCTTAGACATCCAAGTGTCCTTGGCTTTGATGTTTTGCCATTTGGGGCTGCTGTTTGCCCCCTGAAGGTGAGCCCATCCTACCAGGCACTTGGCCATCTCACCAACCCGCCATCCCACCGTGCTGGTGCTGTCTGCCCAGGAGGGGAGGAGGGGCACAGAGAGATGACACAGACCCCAAGGGGTGGCTTGTGGCCAAGATCAGCAGTGGCTTGAAGAGCAGCCACCATGGGAGTCCACCCATGAGTCACCGCACTTGGGAGCTTGCGTGGGGGCTACCCGCACCCCAGTCTTCACAACTGTGACAGCGGTGAAACGCAGTGCTGGATTGCCTGGGCCCTGGCCTGTGAACATCTGACAGCTCTGATTGCAAGTGGGTTTCAGCCTTTGGTATACAAACCCAGCTGTTGCTCTTGGTAGCTGTTAAAGAGAGTATAGTTGAATTGTATACAAAATAAAAATGAAAATACAAAATGCTAAGTAACGTATTGATTAGACATTTTCATCCATTCATATGTGGTAAAAGTGGTTCTTGGGGAATAATTTTTTTTTTATGTAAATGATCTAAAATTACACAGCTAAAGTTATGGGGTTTGTTCAATGTTTAATTTGCTAATAAAACATTGAAACTTTCATGTCAGTTACAGTATATTTGCCATAGGCTACCACTAGGTCCGGCTACAGATTCTGCATATTAGTTGTCCAAGTAACAACAACAATTTAAATAAATTAAAATACAAGAAGGCATTACGTAAGTTTTTCATTATACTAAGGATGATTGTTCAAAGGAGAAAGGTTTGAGGTTTGGTTTATTTTAATTTAAGAAATCTTTTCTCATAACACTATGTGGGAAGTGGCTTAGTTTTGAGGCTTTGTCTAGAGTAGCATTAGGCTCGTGCTACCCTGGGTGTGAGCCTTATCTGTAATAATTGGGGTGTTGGTAAATATGGCTTAAGATTAAATTCTCTGTGCTCCTAGAAATACTACATTTTCTTATTAGGAAGTTTGCAAGAGAGTGTTTTCAGTGAACACACTTTCTTCATTTATATAGAAATACATAACATTGATGATTTCCAGATTTAAGTCAGATTTAAGTAATCAGAGTATCTGAACTAGACTCACAATAAATATGAATCAAAAGGAGATAGAAGTGAACTTACAAATTAATTCAGAGCCATGGAGGTGTGGGTGAGGATATCCTCTGCCACCCATACCCTGCCTTTTTACCTGGTGAAATGGGAAATAGATAACTGCACTTAATTATTTAACCTCATAGATGCCTCACATGAATGACTTTGTACTTGTAGTAATGTATCTGACTGAAGATACGGGCAGTCCTTATGGCTTCTGCAATATACAATTGGTCCCAAGAGGGATGCTAATGACACTGGTCTGCCTCTTGGGAGGGTGGATCCAGTACTGCGTCTTCTTGAGACGACTGTTAATTTCTGCTTTTCAAGTGATTTCTTGTCCCTTGATTAATAATCTCTGTGCTTAAAGGCAGGTATCATTCTTCTTGGTGTACTTTCTTCCTACTCTTGACTGATTTGAAGTCATCAGTTGCTGCATTAAAGCAATGAATACGTTGCTTGTGTTGGGTGGTAAGATATTTTACAGTGTTTTCACAAATTTGGGTATTTTTAATCACAGTTCTATAATTCCAAATACTTTCCAGTTAATAAACAAAATAAATAAATGTGCAATAAAGGAGTAAACAGACCGTGAATCTGAATCACTTCTTGTTTTTCAAGCTGAGTTTTTCAAGGAAATTAGTTTATGAAGTAGATTTTGAAGTCTGGACTCCATCAGTCTCAGGGAGAAAGAGCTGTAATTGCATTCTCTCTCAATTTATGCCTTGTATCTGCACTTCTTTTTTAGAATTCTTGTTTTTAATTCTTTTATATTGAACTTAATTTTAGATGACAAGCAGCAGAAGAACCATGCAGATAAGTAACAGCAGAAAGACAATTATTCTGCAAAGGCCCCCCAGTTTTGCCTTGAGGAGACGTGGAGGCTGAAGTCCCTCACTAAGATCTCAGCTCCTGGGGACACACCAAAGCCAGCTTAAGGCTCCTGGGCAGGGTCCTGCCAAGGGGAGCTTCTCAGTAACCCGAAACACAGGTGGACTAAATTCTCCTTGTTTTATCTGTTTTGATGGATTTGAATTTGCAGCTCAGGCTGGTCACCAGACCACTGCAATGGGTGCCCCTTCTCCAGTACGGGCTTGTTACTTTTGCTGTGAAGGGGCTGAAGCCCTAGGGGTGGGCTTAGTGTGGACACGCGTCTTGGCTAGAGGAATGACCTCAACACTTCTGTCAGTGCTTTCTCACCACCTTCTCTTTTGTGCTTTTTTGAACCTTGAAATACTGAACTTTCTGATGTTACTGATTAAAATATGTATTATAGTTGCATATTCATCTACAGGTTTTTTTTCCCAGTTTTAGAATTGTGGCTATCTTAAGTCCACTGATAAATTACTCTTTGTCTCAGGAGTAAGATGTTTTCATGGTATACTTATAGCATCAGTCTTTTCTGTGTGACGTTAAGAAGAGGTAAAGTAAACGGTGGGTGAGCAGACTCCATCCTTAGTTACAGTGAAACAACTTGCCCAGCTGTTTATCCTGATGGAGATCAGTCACTGGTAGCACCAGACTCAAAGACACTGACATTTTTTATCCTAACAAGAGCTTTTCTGCCATTGAATATACTGGAACTAGAAATCTTAATTTCTCATTACATCTCTTTTTCTTTCCATCTTATTTCACTCATAAGAGCCGCAGAAGTTCTTGTGTTCAAATTTAGTTTCTTTTTTAGGTGAAATGGGTCTTCTCTGAAAGTGTTTCCACCTGTTCTGTGGTACCACAGTTCCTGGTACTCCTGTCACGGATTTCTTATCCTCTCTTGCTAACCTTCCAGGAACTCTTCACTTTTGGAAATGAGAGGTGCATTTTATATACTGTAATTATACTATGCATGCCCCTCAGGCCATACCCACCAGCTCCAGCACTGCAGACACAGCCCACGAGGTCGAAACATCTTTTCTTCTTGGTACCTCCTGCCCTTTCCTAAAAGACTTCTCTCTTCACTCAGTGGGGACTCGCGGCTCCCGATGATGTTGATCATCGTGTGAGCCTTGGCCCTCACTTAGAAGGAGGGATGAATTCACTGTATCACTTTCCCTTCAGAACAAAAATCAAGGTGTACAAGAAACACTTGCACCTGGTCTGCCTGCGAGGAGAAGCAGTGATAAACCACAGTAAAGAATAAGTGTGGACAGAGCAAATCCCAGATGTTACCATCTTTTTATTAGCAGCCTGTAAAAGGCTTTGCCAAAATGACAATATGTCTTCTATTGGTTACTAGTGAAAAGATGATATCCATGATCTGCACTTTATATTTAGCATGAGATAACTTGCAAATAAAAGATCTGATACTTAATAAAACTGAAAGGAATATTACTCTTTCCCTGCACAATGGTTTTCTAGAAAACAAATTGCAAACCGAGGACTTTAAGTTACTAATATGTCATCCAAGAAATATTAGACTTGAAGGAGGATGAATAGCTTTAATTATGTGTAAATAGATTCATTAAGGGCAATGCAAAGGTCCAGCAATTATTCATTCTCTGAGATTAGATTAACCATATTGTATTTAGAGTCTTGTATCTTAATAGACCACTTTAATTTCTGTTTATACCTATTATTCTATTTCAAATGCACATTAATCTTCTTCTCAATGAAATGGATCCATTTATCTAACAAGAGAAAGTGTTATGTCTTCCCAGCAATTCATGCAATTATTTGAAAACAGTGGTGATTTTAATTTTAGGTTGGTGACAAATGCATGTTGCGTTGTACTTGGTATTGTTGCCTTAAGTATTTCTAGACACTGTTGAGAACGAGACGTTCTCTGCTCCACAGGAGGATTATTAATGGCATTTATATCCACCCTGTCAGTGTCATCTGCTCACATATAATCACCACTTTATTTCTAATGTTTACTTTCCCTGTTAAGTAATTTGGCTGAGTTTTAGTTTAGCTTGTGAGAAAGAGACCATTTACACATATCTACAAGTCACTTCTTGGATGTGATGCAAATATCTGTTTTCATACACATTTACATATGCATACAAGTTAACACCTACAGGTGAGCGTTCAGAAACACGCTAGAAAGCATCCACTTTGGAGCATTTTAATTTTATATATACATATGCATTGTAATACATATTTTATATTTACTATATACATATAGTGATATACAATATGTATATATCATATTGTAATGCAATATTATGTATTGACAAGTGATAGTAGTGGTGTAAAGACGTTCTGGTGAGTACTGTCACTTTTAATTACACAAGTGCCAATATGATCAGAACCAAGGCTATTGCATCTGGGCTTGTTAATTCGGGGTAACACTGCGGTCGCACTGGCCACTTAGTGTCAGTTCTAGTTCTTAGCATGTTCCCACACAGTTGTCCTGCATGTTTTTGTGTTTCTCAGGGGGCTTGAATATCATGGTTACCAAAAGACAGAAAACACAACACAGTAACCAAGAAATGAAAAGTATTTGGTGCCCCCAACCGGCCTCACAGGAGGGAAGACCATTATAAGAACACTCACTTTATTTTCCAGTATTAGTCAACATTTTGTGTCTGCATTTCATCAAAGAAACGGTGTCATGGTTATGCTGTCAGGTGTCACAAGGAAAAAAAAGACCAAAAAAAGCCTTCTGTTCTATATTGCCAGTTTTGTGGCATCTCTCTTTCACACTGTGCCAACATGAAGCCCGAGTCTAGGATCCCCATGCAACTCCTGCCCATGAATGCCAAGTTCCACCCACCTTTTAAATGCCGAGTGTGCGAGGGCAGTCAGAGAGCTGCCACAAACAAGCAATGGGATGGAAGGAGGCACCTGTGAAAAAAAAGGTCTCTTTCTTGTATTCTAATTCTTAGCCTTATAATTCTAGAATTCTGATCTTTTTTGTCAGATCTGACCACTGGCCTTCTGCTTTTCCCATTGAGCTTTCCAGGACGCTTGAGACAACACAACAAGTGTCCTTGTAATTGTTATCTCCCTTGGATTAACTGTCACCTCTTTTTCTGATGATTTCTGTCTCTTCCTCCCTAGTTCACTTTTGTGTGAAGGTGCCCAAAGTGTCTGGTTTTCAAGTTTTAATTTTTTCTGCTGCTGCCACATCAGTGGATGATCGTGAACGTGGACTCGATCGTCATCTCTGTGCTGATGACTCACAGATCTGCTCCAGACCTGCCTTCTCCTACCTATGTACGATGTACTGGCTGTCATCTCGTCTTGCCCAGTTGAGAAGTCAGCATCCTTGCTATCATGCATTATGAGGACTGCAAATTCACTTTCTCTTGCTGTGGTGGGTGCAGTCCTGCCCTTACACCATCCATGTAAAACAAGGATGACCAAACAGTCTGTCCAGCTGGTCTGCTTGGCAGTCTCACCTCGTGTCCATGAATCACTCCACTGGCTCCTGTGTCTGTGTTGTGTTACTTAAAGGTTTGTCTTCGCTGTTAAAGCTGTTTCTTAAACAGTCTAAACGTGGTTCATCAAACTTTGTCTAATATGCAGTAGTTGAGTTCCTTGATTAATCAGGGATCTCATCAGTTCAAAGATTTTACTTATGAGTCACAAATTACTTGTTTCCAAGAAAAAAAGAAAAATATTATTATAAAAAACTGAAAAGATCACTGTTCAAACTTTGTCTCCTTTTCCAAGCCTACAAAACCAGGTATAGGTTTTAATTAGGTTTTCATTTTAATTTAACAGGATTAATATCTATTAAACATGTGCTGTTGGTGTTGGAATAGTTGATGTTGGGATGGCAAAGTACACGTGTTAACTAGTCAATGCCCAACAGTAATTTCTTTCAGCCAGCTGGGGAGGGAGATACAGTTTTGCCCCTACCAGGATGCAGGGAAGGTCATGCCATTTTGGTGCTGTACCCCTTGGTGGGCATGGTGAGGATGTCACCACCTCTGCCTTGGATGTTCGGTGGTGTGAAGCTCGTATCTGTAAGGGCTTTGCCCACTAGCGATGGTGCTGAGCTGTGTACTAGAGATACCAGCAGACGGTGATATTCACGTAGTGGCACCGTGGTGCCTTTGTACAAATTCTGTCTGCTTCCTTGCTTGCCCCCAGCAAAGCTGAAATGTCATTTCCTGTGCTCCTGTGGCAGATGGTCAGTGTCAAGTCCTCACTGTGTGGCAGAGAGAACTCAAGGAGGTGCAGATCTCCAGGCACCCTGTTCTCTCCTGCAGCTGGATCTGCAGCATCCACATATTATGGATCTGCATATTTGCAAAAAATACATAATTAATCTGAAGTGTAAGAGGATTAGAAATGAAGTAGAGCAAGTACAACTTGCATTTTACAAACCAGGTGTTTTATTGCATTAGGTTTCTGCCTATCTGTGGACTGACTGTGGACAGGTTGTTATTTGCTCTCACGTGGTTATTTATTTATATGTTTTGCCACAAACTTTTAACTCCTCGCACCTATTCAGAACACTGTGGGGTAGCACTGGAACCGATCCGTGCTGAATCATGGTGGCTGATGGGATGGGAGAGCTGTGATGTTGCCCATCCAAACGGCCCGTGGCCAGAAGAAAGCCTTTCTGCCACTCGCGTGTCACTCGCCTACCCAGAACCTGCTCCCGGTGCCACTCCGTCCGTCACTGTCACCCAGTGTCTGTAGTGGACAGCAAAGGAAACAAACTCGTCTGAAGTCAATACTCCTAAAAGCCTTACAGCTTCTTTGCCGTGTGTGCCACTGGCTTTTTGTTCTCTGCACGTTCGCCACCTCTAGCGACCAGAGCTAGTGCCAAATTACTGTTTTGGCTTTAAAATGACTTCCAATTATGTGGGCTGGAATACCTCCCTAAAAGTCTCCAAACAGCATATGTAATCACTGCTTTATATTTCACTGTAATTTGAAATAGCTTGGATATTAAAATGGAGTTTATAAGGGGAACTGTGATTGCCCTCAACACCAGAGGTTGTTTCTGTGGATCTGGAAAGTTCTGCTGAAGGAATTCTTCTGCCGTCATTCCCACATGCACCTTGTGAGCTGAAGTGACAGAAATATCTGATACTGCACATCAATTTTCTGGTTATGCTTTGCACGTCCCCTATTCTGACAGTAACTCATCAAGTCATATGCTTATTCCGCACTCCCCTCCCCCCCCAAAAAAAAAAATTGCTATTTTTCCTTGTTTATGAAGGTCTTGGGTTTTTGATTGTATTTCCTCCTCTTATTGATGCAGTGTGTCTTCTCTCTTGTTGTACACCCATGATTTTAGATTCTATTCTGGACTTTCTCAAACTTACTGAAGTTATTTCTGCAAACTGTTGGCTGGTATTAGGCATAAACAGACATTTCCTCTGTTTTGATTTGTGCTTTACAAAGAAAACTAATGAAATTAGTAATGTGGCAGAACAGTTAAAAAATGTTTACTGCTCACGTCTCCATTTAAAACCTTGGATGAAACTTGATATTTTTAATAAAACTATTTACTGTAGATTTTGCCAGGGAGAAAAAGATCTGATATTATTTATTAGAACTTTGAATATTTTATTTGACTTTGTTTTCCAAGTGTATCTAATTCTTGTTAACTCGTACAATTTCAATAACAAATGCCTCGGAGCATTTGCCAACCAGCTCTTCGTCTGCTGGTTGTAGAGGAGCAAGTGGAACAAGCCTACAGCAGAGTTTTTAAAAAATTGGGAAAGGAAGAGGAATCCTGCAGAGATTTGTATCTTTAAATGTGTCCAGGGAAGGAAAGGGGCAAGGGCACAGTCTGGAGTGGGGTCTGAAAAAGGCGTGTAGTGAAATCCCAGGTTGGTGCTTTGCTTGATTTGCACATTTGTGAAGTAGAGGTTAAATTGGACATGTTTCTGCATCCAGGCAGAGCAGTACTGAATTATGACATGCCACCCAAGATGTTCTCAGTCTGTAATGTCCCAGGGAAGTATCTTACACGTTATTTAATTGGCTTACCTATGCACGGAGGCATGAGATGGTCATTTGTCTTGTGAATTTTTACCAGCAGGTATAAAGTAACCATTACTCCTGGCACAGTAAAAATGGAATTTTGATGTTGCTTCCTTGCTGAACATCTTCCAGAAAATGTGGTGTTTATACAGCTTTTTGAAAAGTGGAAAAAAAAAAAAGTTATGTTTCTTATTTGTTCTGAGGAGCCTGTTGGTAGTTTCCTGTTTGTGGCTTTTGAGGCCCAACTAAACTAGTTACAGTTGGTGAGAGGATGTAAATGCCCTTAATCATACAGAGCCCGTCTGTTTCTGGAGCACTGCAGAGGTGCTAAAGAGTGAAAAGTTGAAAATGCTAGAAAATAAAGCTTCAGTGTGGCCTGGCTGCTTGAATGAGGGAATGTTCATTCATACAGCGTTTCCTTTGCTGTGACTTCTTTCTCTGACATAGAAGTCAGCAGTCAACTAGCACAGTCTTTAAGATTTTACAATATTTGGCTTTATTTTGAAAGCAGCATAAAATATAAATATAAATTTATACTATTCTCATGCTCGTCCCTACTTTTTGTTTCCTCTTTTTTTTTTAGTTGTCCAGCTCTCCCAACCTTTTGCAAAGTGGGCAGATACCCGAGGGAAGCAGGTGTGGCAGAAAAACCTTTCAATTTTCTCCTGCAGGTTTTAATTTAGAATGGCTAATTCGGCCCATTCCACATGCCAGTGTTTTAGCTGCCAATGAGAAATTAGCAAGTAATTATGGTAAGGGTTTGCCGTCTTTCAGAGACTGGTAATGACAGCTCTCAGAGAAGATGAAGATAGTGCTGCAATAATAAACTTCTTCCTTTCAGAACTTGCCCAGTTTAGAATCATAGAATCATGGAATGGTTAGAGTTGGAAGGGACCTGTAACGATCACTGAGTTTGAGCCCCCTGCCCTGGGCAGGGACACCTCCCACTAGGCCAGGATATTTAAAACTAGACCATTTATTTAAAAATAAGTGTCATTGGACTGAAAAGGTGATTGAAAGGTACCTGTGAAGGAAGTGAGAAGTGGCAGTGACTACATCATTGCAGTAAATCAGTACCATCCTTATTTCTTTAGAAGATCTACACTTGGGTCTATGTGAAAGAAAAGCATCTTTCACATACAAAGAAATGGTGGAACAACTTAGCTATCAGGTGAAAGAGAATAGCACTGTGTTATTTTTGAATGCTGCACTTCTTGTGATCCAGGCCCTCAGGAAACTCTGCTCCTAAAGAGAAAATCCAGTGAAACATCGGGATGTTTTCTGTGTGCCACGTGTGTTCGCTTCTTGGTGGGTATTTAAAATCTCCTTCTGTGACTTATGACCATTTTGGGAGAGGAGAGTGCAAGGTCCCTGGTAAAATATTTTCTATGTTTAGAAACTCCAAAGCAAACACATTCAATGTAGCTCATTAATGAGCTATCAAGCTCATCAGCTGGGAACTGTTATGTATTATGGGAGCTGGCATATAGCACACAAGAACACTTTAACAGCAGCGCGGCCGCTCTTTTTTGCTTTTGGACCTTGTTATCTCCGTGTACCAGCACGAAAGATAGAGATCGGGAGGAGTACAGCTCTAATTCTGCACTTCTGCAATCACTTCTGTTCCTTGCTGGGCCTACAATTGCTTAATGTCATCCCTGGCACCACACGTTAAAAATCAGCTTTACCACTGGAAAACTATAAAAAAGTGCAGAGCAGTAGAAATATTAGTCTAAGCCCTAGGTTACCAATCCTATCCATCACTGCTGGAGTGAGTAACACGAAGATTAACTGTAAACCTACAGCTTTTAAAACTCAAGTGGCTTTGCCTCATTTAGATGCAGATCTAAGAGAACAACAAGTACTGCTAACTTAAATAATTTTATCTCTCTGAGATATTGATGTGCTTTCCTACAGAAAAGTCAAATGCAGTTGTTTTTCTGATTTTTTTTTTTTTCAAGAAATGCTAGCATTAAGTTTTTCAGTTGGCTTCTGATTTCTAAATTTTCCTATTATTCATGCCACTTAGCACTGCTGCTTATTTTCACTGTGGTCTGCCTCCTGGTTTCTCCAAAATAGCCAATATTGTAACTGCCACGTCGTTAGTGTTTAAACTTGCTGGCTCCAGCTTTGAAGCAGATGAAGCAAAACCCGTTCTAGCACCTTGAATATTATTATTTGAACTGCTCTGTTATTACATTGTAGGTAGATTATTGGTTCTTCTCCTCCTTCATCCTTTCTATATTATGTACACTTTTTAAATTAGGATTGCTTTTTTCTTAGTCTTTATGATTTCCTCCTGCCCCTAATTCTGATAAAAATTACTACCTAGACATAAATGTGTTTTCCTGAAGTTATGTGTCTGTTAGATGTGTCTGTTCTGTTCTACTTTGCATGAAGTTGTAAAATGACAAGGGGGGGCCTTCCATGTTCAAGTGCATCTCGTGCCCAGACTTGCCCCACAGCCCAACATAATTCTTGCAGAAGACCGACGTTCCTCGAAGGGAAAGAGACAGAACATCCCGGGTCACTTCAACCTGTTAAATTTTCTCCAATAACTTGCTTTTCATGTGCAGAGAAGCACTTGAAGGCAAGAGAGGAAAAGCTATGACAGAAGAAGTCACCAAAGACCTGGACCATAAAGACACGTGTAAACTTGTCGATTTGATGTCTAATTAACTGGTGAGGTAAAGGCTAAAATTAATGTCCAAATAAATAGACTCCCAAACAGACTTAGTAGAAATGTAGTCAACTACAAAGGGCATCCAAATCTGGGAAGATAAATCCCCTTGGATACAGGAACAAAGTGAAGCTCAAGCTCCTGGGGTCAAACAGAATCATTCATTTTCTAATTACACTATGAAATGTCATAGCTCTTTCAGCTCTCTCTTTGCAGTTCACGTTGTGCTTAGTTCACAATATCCCACATGGTTTTGCCATAGTTACAAATGTACTTTTAGCAATATTCATAAATAACCACTGTTCCCTCTTCATGTTTTGGTTTCAGACTTTGGTCTCGTAAAAACATCAGCTTGTTTTATTAGAACAAATTATCTTTAGAGATTGTCAATTTTTTCTTTGAAGTTACCAGAAAAATGCATATTCTACTACAAAATTGTACAAATTCAAAGGGTTTTTTTAAGTATTTAGGCTTCATTCTGTTTACATAGCCCTTTCCTCCTGCACTTTTAGATAACAGGAGATTTCTATGAACTGTTCATTTACAGACATTGAGAAGTTTTATTTATCTGGGTGTGAGAATGCTCTTTATCTGACACTGAGTTCTTCTATTATGACTTAAAATCTTCCTTCAGCACTGAATTAAACCAAATGAATATTTGTGCTTATGGCTTACAGCTTGTGCTGCTGGATTTAAGAGACAGAGAAGTTAGAAAACTGCGTTAGGTAGGAGTGAGCGTTCACTGAGGTAGAATAGTGTGTTCTAACCTGTAGGTGAGACTTGTCCAGCAATCTCTGTTTCTTTATGAAGGAATAAGTTGATAAATCTGAAGTTTTCCATGTAAAAGCCTTCATTTGTATTTAAGTGAATGAAACTAATTTAAAAATTTACATCAGAATTTCACACATTTGTATGGGTCTTGGATGATGTCTGCAAGGATTGCCTTCACCTCCCCAGGGATATATAGGAATTCTTGGGGAGAGGAAAAGAGGACTTGTGGTGGTATTTTCTGTTTGTAGAATCACTGAATGGTTTGGGTGGGGAGGGACCTTAAAGCACCCCCCCCCAGTGCCACCCCCTGCTCCGGCAGGGACACTTCCCACCAGAGCAGGTTGCTCCGAGCCCCCTCCACCCTATTCTTTTTGATTCTGTTCTTCTATATTGCTATATAAGATAGCAAAGTCCACTCTGGTGGCATTTGTTGTACTATCATGTCTACTTCTGCTTCTCTGCCTTTTTTAGACAGAGTCTCAAAGCTGACAGATCGGTTCCAGCAGATCGTATGTTGTGCTGTGTTAGGAAGCAGCTGATGGGAAGTGATGTCCAGGTACCCAGCTGCTCCCCAGTAACGGCTGAGAAATGCCCCAAAGGTCATGTTTTAAAACATCTCCATTCCTTACATAAACCGAACCCGACAGTCGTACGCCCAGGAAATGTTCTTTCACACGAATGAAGAGACAAGATGTGTGAATGAAATGTTTGCCCGTTCTGGATAAATTCATTTTAGGGTGATGTTTTTGTTAGATGGGGACATGTGAAAGAAAAGAACTCCTTATACTAATTTATGGATCCTGAGGAAAATTTAGCTCTCTCTTTAGTCTGCAGTAATTGCCTTGTTGAACAATAATTTCGCAAGCATTTAACAAGAATGTACTTATCTCTCTCATTTGATGGGTCATATAAAGGCGCTATTGGTGCCAAATTTGTTGATTTGCTGATTTTCTGAGATTAAATAAGAGGTAGATTAATGTGTTTGTCTCTTGATGAGCATTTCCAGCTTTTTTTTTCCCCCTCCACATCTATTGATGGGAATGTTGTAGTTCATTTTTCACTGCTGAGGGCAGTCACTGTATGAGCCTTGAACATTTGAGCTTCCTGAAGGATTTTAATTTTTCTATACAGAAAACTGTCAGCCCAGTTAAACTCTCAACAGTATAGTCACAGTTTGACAAGCAAGGATGGAAGAGAGGAGGAAATACAGCATCTGTGGAAGGAGTGGTCACGCTTTTGGTGCTCAAACAAATGAAATATGCAAAGTATAGCTTAAAGACTGGAGCTTATCCTCGAGTGTTCCGTCAGAAATCAGTTGTTATGCCATTGTTGAAACCAGATCTTACTGTAAATAGGATATTAATTTTGATTAGTGCCGTGTATAACTCGCCTGCTAGCAGGAATTCATTCCAGCATGCATTTGGTAATGAGCTTTAGCATTATCAGCTTTGAAGTTTGAAGTACGGTTTTGCCCTACCTAAAGCTGCTTATCTCTTTTACTAGGTGCTGTAACACCAAGAATTATTCTGTGTTGAAGTATTACCTTGTCTGTTTATCTCAGCACCTGGATGTAAAAGAACGGAATCGTGAACATCCTGAAGATACCAGAAACAGACCCGAAAGTGCGTGCTTTAAAAATCTCCTGTACCACTTCATTAAAATCTTTGAAACGTTTGAACTCATTTGAGGAAAGATGCAAAGTGCTGAGACAGGCGAGGAAAAGAGGGAGCAAGGGCTTTGGCCGGGTCTGTGGTGAGTCTGGGTCCGGTTTGGATCAGTGTGGGTTGTAGTGTGTCAGTGGTGACTGCTGGCTGAGCGCCGCAGGGCAGCGAGCCGAACCCTTCAGAAGTGGGGCTTTTTGAGTATTATTTTCAAGTCAATACATATTCTATCTGCAATAAATGTGAAAATGATTACTGGGCTCTTGTTGTCTGGGGTTAGAATGAATAATGCCGGTTTAGTTCCAAAGAACGGGTGAGGAAGAAAAATCTTAAAAGGCAGAACGATTTCTTTTCATCTGGCTGGAAATTGTGCCATTAGGATTATAAAACAGTATGTAAAATGTTCTGGTTCTATTGTAGTGCAGGTTTTTGTACATATTCATTATTCTTTGTATAAGCATGTACAAGGAGGTGGAACTGAAGCAGACTGTCGTGCGTTCTGGCTGCTGTGTTTCACCAGCTGCACTCTCATTTAGGCGGTACTTACCCTGCTAATGATTATTTTAATGAAATTGCAGTCTGAATTGGTGGTATCAGGGAGCAATCCAGGAACAGCCAAACGATTTAGTACCAAATTAGCAGACAGAGAGGGAAGCAGTGAGAAGTTTGCTTGCATGGTTCTTCAAATTCGTATGTTCTGCACAAATAATCAGGCTGAAGTGGAACCAGTACATAATCTTTCTCAGCTCTCGTCCACGGTACCCTATTCAGCAGGAGAACACTGAGCCCTAAAATGACTGAAATCAAGGGAAAAATGGAACTTGAGGCTGCCAGCATCAAATTAGCTACAAAATCAGCTAGACAGGGTCAGGCGACCTTCTCAAACCATTCCAAGTGAGCAAAAGGTGGGAAAGGTGGTCCCACTTCCAGCTGAACTGGAAGTTCTCACTGGTGCAGTGCTTTTGGAACGGCTCTTCCAAAAGTGTTTATGCTGAGACCTCTGGCGAGTTCAGTCAACAGCCACATTGCCTATCAGAGAGTTTGCTTTTGGGAATTTTCTGTGGAAAGTAAGAGGAGAGTAAAAATTGTCCACATACACACATGTAACAGTAAATAACCAGCCAGACCATCTGGGGTGTGTTACAGGGCAGTGTACGGGGCCAGATCCCACCTAATGCTAAGTACATAACTAAGGAGGCTAATTTGGGGTTGCTGGCCATCTGCCAGGAGTGTGTCCATAATTTACCAAGGCAAATCAGCAATTCCAGCAGACAAGTTGGATTTTAGCAGGACGGAATTTCTTTGGGATGATTCTCTGTCTCTACCCACTGGAGCAGAGGATGCAGTGCAGCCGTGCCCCCTCCTCCAGGCACCCCGGTACCCAAAATTAGTTTTAGATGAATCTGGGCTGGAACATATTACCCTACAGACAAAGACAAACTAGCTGTATTTAGTGCCACAGTGTTCATTGTTTGTGCTAACACGGTTTTGTCTTGGTATGTCTGTAATCTGAGGGCACTCTTAAATCTTTGCCTTTTGCGAAAAACACTCCAAAGAAGATGCACTAAAGTAGAGAAGAAACTAATTCTGATCAAGTCTGAGTCGTGATTTTCCAGTGGCGTGTGTGTTGGCCAACAGACTGAGATGGCTGCTCTTTGCTGAACTTAAACCAAAAAGGGGTAGAAGAATTGATTGAAGACTTTGTTTAGAAGGGCGTTTACTCATGGTTGTGTTGCTTGCTCACAGAGATGGCCGCAAGTAGGATTGTTTTCTGCAGCATTTACTCTAAGCTACAGGCTGAAACCAAATGATGCCCCACTTCAATTTCTTGACAGGGGCAGGAAGCTTCCTTGTTCAGTTATGGCATAAATGGGCCGAACAGCACTAGGCCAAAGCAGGATTTCAGAGCAAGTAAAAATTACCTCTGTGTTAAATATGCATTGATTTTTGCCTTCTATTTCCTGCTGCACGAGTGAACTTGATTATGTGTCTCTTGTGTTCTTAGAAAAGTAAGGAGAAATTTTAGTAACACAAATTCCATCACTGTATTGTTCTGTCAGATGATCAAAGATAGCTGGAAGCAGATACTTCACTTCTTTCTCCATCTGAGGCTGGTAGCGATTCCAGCAGGATGGGAATGCTGCTTTTGTGGCTATGAGTAGCTTGATGCTTATGTAGGGTGGGCATTCAGTTAGAGGAGGGCAGGGGAGTATGAGTTTCTTCTGGCTGGTGGAGTAGGTGCACATTCCTGCTGTTTATACAAAGGGTGGAAGAATTGTGGTCAGCTTTTGCATCCATCCCCTCTGCCTCCTGCACTGCTTTATGTGCCTTTTGTCTGTCTTTCTGCAACAGCTTATCTGTAGAGAGCAAAGGAGCTGCTCTGATATCCTCAGGTTACTTCTGACCTCCAGAGCTCCACATATCTCCTGTATTTAGGATTGTGTGGTGCTCGGTGCCCAAGGCATCAGTATGTCACTGCTTGGGCACTGGAGTCAAAAAAAGAAAAAAAAAAAAGAATAATGTGATATTAGGGCTAGATGCCACCAGGATGCTCCTGAACAATTCACCAATGATATATTGGAGCCTGGATAAACTTAGGGTGGAGTTTCTTCCTGGGTTCATGTGATAACTGTCAACTGAGGCCAGGGAGGAGGCAAGAACAGTTTCTGGCATTTCTGTACTTGAATTTCTTTTATGATTTTTCTTTTAAAAGTTCTGTGAAGGACAACCAGAAACCTGGGCTGAAGTTTATCTGTGTGGAGTCTTCAAATATAAATACAGATAAAGGCTCAGCTCTCAGGGGCTATGAAGCAGTTCTGGTAGTTTTTGCAAAAGCAGGCTCAGGTGTTCAACCAATATATTCTAGACCTGTTGGGACTTTTTCAGTGCGATACGAACGCCACAACGTGCCAGATGTTTTCATTTCTAACTGATGGGTGTTTGAGTGCTTGGCTGTGTGTAGGAAACAACAAAACCTGCTAACTATAAATTCTTGTGATTATGAATGATGCCTTTCTTACATTTGATGATTGATGAGTACATCGATAGTTTGAAATAATGGGCTTCGAAATCTTGAGTACTGAACATCAGGTAAAGTGCAGGCACAGTCTGGGGTTGGGTAAAAGCCTTGCTTTGAAAAGGAAACCACCACCTTCTCCCTTACTACAAAGAGCTCTGAATCCGATATTCCAGTTGTTGAAATAAATGAACAAATCAGTGTTGAATATTTTGGAGTGGTCGCTTCCCTCTGCATTAGGAGCGAGAGGGGATCTGATCATCTGAAGGCATTTATAACGGTGCTCAGGTAAGATGCCAGTTCAGGTGGCAAAGGTAACACCACAGCTGGAATGCTGTTACCTTTCAGGTACCAACACTGCCGTGGCTAAGCAAGGTTCTGCACGTCTCATACCATTTCAGTCACCAAAAGACAGCAGATAGTGCAATTCTCTTTCCCCCACAGCTGGAACTCAGTTTGTGTTCTTTTCACTGTTCCAAAGACGCTGAAGCTGGACACTGGGTCATGAACATCTTTTGTAACTCCAGCTAGAGATATATGGCTTGTAACGTTACTGAGCCCTGTAATGTGTGACAGAAATAGAACCTTCTTTAGTCCATATGCTCAGTGATACCTTATTCCAGCCTTCCTGCTAAAAGAACTTACAAGTCATCTCCAGTTTTCATTCTTCCTTCTTCAGCTTCCAGTCATACAATCTTATGCCTTTCTCTTCTGAAGAACTGACTGGTATCAGAGGTTATTCTTCTTCTTAGGGATCTCTCAGCCTGCCTTGTGACGAGCTGTTCA
This sequence comes from Nycticryphes semicollaris, assembly GCA_013400055.1. Taxonomy (NCBI): domain Eukaryota; kingdom Metazoa; phylum Chordata; class Aves; order Charadriiformes; family Rostratulidae; genus Nycticryphes; species Nycticryphes semicollaris. The sequence goes on along the minus strand of VXBJ01006615.1, from coordinate 239,286 downwards.
GTGCCAACTGCCACTAAAGATGGGTGATGTAACCTGGGCCTTCTAGAACCCTGAGTTACTAGTGAGATTTTAACCTTCTCTTAGATCATCTGCCTGAAAAGAATAAAAAATACCACGTTGCACTCAGCCTGCTGGCAGAAAGCATAAAGAAGACAAGACCTGTCATTGTTATTTTCTTTTTAAACCCAAGTAATGTGTCACCTGCACACCCCACCTCAGAAATAAGGTGCATATCCATTTACAGTGACATATCTATGTACATCAGTGATGAAAGAAGTGAACAGCACCGAGGCAACAGGCGGTTCCTGCAGGATTGGGCTGATTAGACCCTGATTTGGTACTAAGTCTGACCTTTAATTTATCAATATGATTGTGAATGTTGTGTCACAATTTTTGTAACAGTTAGGCTGCTGTGAGTTACTGGAGCAGCGTAGAGACTAATATATCTAATTCTGGTGCATCAGGAGAGCTACTTCTCTCACCCAAGCACATCCATTTTTCAGGGGAACCTGTAGTGTGGTGTAGGTGTAATTTCAGTGAAATGACTATAACTAACATTCCACTATTTCCATAACTTAATTATTGAAGTCTCTCTATCAGTTACCCACACAGGTTTGGGGGGTGGCGGGTTTGTGAGCTCAAGACCCCTTCCAGCCTGTAATTATCTATGTCAGCTTTCTCTGGTCTCTCTGGCTCACCTCCAGTCCCCTGGAACTTGCTCAGTTCTTCAGGATTTATTAAAAATAAATATCAACAGCCCAGAGATATTTTTTTTTCAGGCCACAAATTTGTTTGGACATTTCAGTTGCTTAATTCATGCATCTGAGAGAAAGGGCTCTCTGCTAAGAAGGTCTTGAAAATATATGGGTTTGAGGCTGGTTTGGTTACCCATTTGAGCTCTCTGACTTGTTTTCACCCCGGTTTGGATATATGTAAGGACAAAGGCAAGGGCTGCTCTGCAGGGAATGGAAGCTCACTCTGTCAGTGCCACTCTGGAGCGCCTGCAAGGCATCCCCATGCATCACACCCTTCCTTGGAACGCTGTACCCAATACCAACATAGATAATATAAATAATTATTGTAATAAATAATGGTATGAATAATATATAGATCATTAATATAGCTGTCTATGCTGCCGGAGTAGCCAGAAAATACAACGCTTAGAAAGTCTGAGAATTACCAGGAGAGCTGTGGTGAAAAAGGAAGCAGATCATTTTTTTTGTTAATGAAATACCAGTCCGTTTCTTAGGTCTTAAAATAACGTTTCACTTGAAAAGGAACAGAAAAAGAAACAGCATTGATTCCAAATGAGAAGGAACTGGATTTGATTTCCAGTCCCCAGTACTTCAAAGAGCTGCAGCGGGGGCACACGGAGGGGTCTCCCCAGCTCTAAGGGACAAAGCCACCTTCAGAGCAGCCCCTTTGTCCCAAGACCCCCAGTCCTGCAGGGCAAAGTGCTTTGTCCCCATGAGCCCCAAACCGGAGGGAGCTGAGCCGCAGCAGCGTGCAGGGCCCTGGGAAGGACCCGTCACGGGTGCTGTGCCATGGGGAAGCCTGGCTCCAGGCACCCTGGACGTGGGGACAGAGATGTCTCTGTCTTTGGAAAACAGACTGTTTGCTAATCCGTCTCCTTTGCCACAGATTCCCAAAGAAATAACCCAGGAGAATAATGACTGAAAACCATATTTACTGGTTGATTTTTGAACACTTCCCTTCCTCAGAGATGTAGAATTTGGTGCAATTGCAATTGCTGACAGTTCTTAGTTCAGTAAAACTGAGTGAAAAATAACCTGAATTACTAGAAAAATCCTTGCATTTTTCATTCAACTTTTTTCCAGTTGAATTTATCCCCAAACATGAATTTTTGTTCTGGAATAAACACACAGAAGGCAAATTTTGAAATATAAGAAATTTTGAAGTAAAGAAACTATTTTCCTGAGGGGAAAAAAAAAAAAACCAAACAAAACCCAACAACCCACATTTATTTTAAATATATTTTGGATTGAAGAGGTCATTCAGCTGTAGCTATTATATGAAATCTGTGTCCCTGTTCAGTTTCTTTGGCCTTTATAAAGTACTTGACATAGTTGTTCAGCATCTAACATTGGACTTGGAAACCACCAGGTCTACTTGACATACTTAATTAAAGTCTATTTAAGAATGGGATTTTGTGATACATTGTGCTAGAAAAAAAGAACATTCCAGTATTCAGCCCCCTTTTACCAGTGAACATTTTGATTGCTAAAATTACTGAAATGCTTGTGTCATGCGATCTTCACTCCATCCTCCTGTAAGATAATGGTTGTTCTGTTGGAAGGGAGGGGGAAAGGTACTAAACGTCTCTAAATATAGTCCTGACTTCTCTGTGCAGCATTTCAAGACCTTTATTAAATGCCCTTCTGCACTGAAGTCTTGAGAGTCCACAGCTCGTCATACACGTACTCATGTGCTTGTAATCCTTCAGCCACTTCTGTGGGCACAGAAGGAAGGTTATTAGCGTTTAATTATGTATAACATCAGTTTTAGAAGCTGGGTGGAAGTTATATTGGCAAGTGAGCTAGAAAAAGAACTTTTGCACATTATGTGAGTGGAGGTACCTTATGAATCTATAAAGCAGATGGCCACTCTGCCATCAAATGAGTCAAATATAGCCCTCAGCAGCTGGTGATTAGACATGAAGAGTCAGTAGGAACTAATTTTTCCGGCTCTCACAGACAGTTTTTGTTTAATATTAAAACCTTCTTTTTAAGGCTGAACGAGTTACTCTTCAATTCACTATCCTTGTCAAGATATAAATAAAGATCCTGTATGTGAATTAAAATGAGGCACCTTTGGGGATATTAAAATTCTCCAAAAATAGTCCTGGATTCTGGACCACAGCTAAATTCTTACCTAACGTCCTTGAAGACTGGATTTGCATTAATTATTTTTAACTTACTTTGTTGTGCTGACTGTACCCCCTTGGAAACAATCTATTAATTTGTGTTGAATCCTCAAATAGATTTGGCTGAAATCTCTTTCAAATGAGTAGACACCTCTGAAAAGATTAATCATGCCATTTCAGTGGTTTCTAAAACAAATGTTTCAGCTTTTCATTTTGAAATAATGTGTTTTGAAACCAAACTAAATTTTAAAGACTTTTTAAAAGTGGATAAGTAACCCAAGAATAAAAGGAATCATTTTATTGACTGAAAGTAACATTAAAAAAAAAAAAAGTGGTGTTTTCCCATTTGATTTCATCAACGGGGTGGAAAAAACCCCCCAACTATCAGAATTTCCATTCAGAGTCAACCGGAACTGCTTTTTCCACTAGCCTTGCTGTGGTTTGGCTGCCTCTGCAAGTCTGCTGTTTACACAGGTTTACTCCTGGGTTGTTGACTCCAGTCACCAGCTCCTGCAGGTAACCACGATGTACGATCATTGGAAACTTTCTTGTTCATGAACTCCGTCTTCAAAACAGGTCGGGTTTTCCTCACTTCCTGCTCCCACTAAGCGTTCCTCAACTTTGACTAGAAATCTCTTTTTCAGCCTTCATTTTCCTAAGAAGTTTATGATCATACAGTGTGTACTGCATGTGAGAGCACTGGTTATTGGTTAAATTATTCACAGTTATTCCAGTCATGTTTAGGAAAAAGCTGTATCCTTTTTCGGTCGTTGCTCTCATGGGCCCAACAAGTCAAGCTCTTTCAGCTCCATCTTGTGTGGGACCCACTTCCATGACTTGCTCATTCCAAGGGGGTTCCTTTTCCATGGATGCCTCAGATGAATCTCTCTCTGTTGAACAGTGGCCAGAACTGTCCACGCTGCACAGGATGTAGTGTCCAGACAGTGCTGCTAATACTGCCCCGACTATACTGGAAATACTTCATCTATTAAAACCCAAGGTCATATTTAACATTTTTTCCACAGCAGCAACCTGACACTGATGGTTTTTAGCCATTCTTGACCCACCCATGTGCCTCCTTTTTCTCCTCTGCTATTTCAGTTGAATAGCCTCAGCTTAAAGCCAAAATTATTAATAGAGTGTAGTCTTTTAGGCCTTATATCTCGCTCCTGCTCAGTGGTGGGATATTTCTGAATTGGCATGGACATCTTTCCTCTCTCTGGGAAATTGCTGCTTTCAAAAAATGGAAAAGAAAACTCTGGATTTAGTCTGCTTTCACCTCTCTAATTCCAGTCAGCTTTCATGTATTCCCCTTCTCCTTTCTTTTCCTCATATATGTTCTTCTCAGATACTTTCTGGATACTTGCAAAATGATGAAATCTGGCACCCCAGATCGGCCTCCCCCTCCTCACTTTTCAGAGAGCCGTGCACACCACCATTCCCTCGACATGAGTGGCATTATTAAATGTCTGTGTGCAACCCTGTGTGCTTTTCAGGTGCCACTTCGTGCTTTGCAAGGGTTACCAAAAGCTCCACCACGATGAGGGCATCAGGTTTTGCAATTGCTTCCGTGTCAGATGTGGTAGTTTCTGAACGTATTTCTCATTTCCTATTAATCACGCTGTCTTTCACCTTCTGTTCTTCAGCAAAAATTTATTTAGAAAACAAGTCAAATAATAATTTAGGGTTTTGCTTATTTTAAATTGAGGTCCTTATCTCACACTTGTAAATTCTCTTTGTTGTCCCAGTTCCAGGAGGACAGGGAACTTCTGGAGAGGGCACAGCAGAGGACCACAGAGATGATGAGGGGCCTGGAACATCTCTCTTACAAGGAAAGGCTGAGGGACTTGGGTCTGTTTAGTCTGGAGAAGAGAAGGCTGAGGGGGGATCTGATCAACACCTAGAAATCCTTGAAGGGTGGGTGTCAGGAGGATGGGGCCAGGCTGTTTTCAGGGGTGCCCAGGGACAGGACAGGAGGGAACGGGCACAGACTGGAACATGGGAAGTTCCATCTAAACACGAGGAGGAACTTCTTGACTTTGAGGGTGTCAGAGCCCTGGCAGAGGCTGCCCAGAGAAGTGGTGGGGTCTCCATCTCTGGAGATATTCAAACCCCACCTGGACACATTCCTGTGGGACCTGTTCTGGGAGGACCTGCTGTGGCAGGGGCTTGGAGTGGATGATCTCCAGAGGTCCCTTCCAACCCCATGGATTCTGGGATTCTGTGATTCTGTTTTGTCCGAGCCCATGTGCAGACCCAGTGGTTCTCTGGGGTACCACGAGGTCCCTCACATTACAGGGGAGACAAACTCCAGAAATTTTTTACCTGTAGTTTAAAGAGATTTGATCTCAGCAGTTTGTCTGCTCCACTGGGGCGGGGGGAAGCTGGGGGACGCAGGTTTTCAGCTCCATCTCTTTGCTGGCAGTGTTTGCTCTGGGAATTCATCCGCTCCTCAGCAAAGCCCTGAGTCCAGAACTCGGAAGATCTCTCTTACTTACATTGTGTAGGTGAATAAAGCCAAGTTGCATTTAATCTTTTAATGTAAATACCACTGTTTAAAATTTAAAGCACTTCTCTTCACCATTCCTTCTGCTCTGTGCAGGTTTAAAAAAAAAAATCAACTGCTAAATAAATTTTGCATATTGGTTATTTTGGGGTAAAATGAGTAAAATTAAAGAGACTGGACAGATGCAGTATTCCTCAGTAGCTGAAGTCATACATTTTGTGCCAGGCTTCCAAAAACAGTGCCTCAGAGAAGCATCCCTAGTAAGTGCCATGGCCCCACAACCTCTTCTCTGGAGGGGGCTCAACGGCCCCTGTGTCTGTGTGATTACATCTGTTATGTGCTAATATTTCTATGTATGCTGTGCTCATAGCAAAATCAGTCCAGGTTCTGTAATTGGTTTCCGTGGCAGTTTGATTAGTGTGTAACAGAAAATGGATAACAATAGGTATTTTGTGATTATGGAGGTCAGGCACCAGCTGTGTTCCCCCTTCTGTGTAAAATCAGTTTAATTGCGGTGGCCTCTGACAGCCCAGTGTAGGCAGAGCAGGGAACACCACTGCAGCATGGAATATCCACATCCCACCCAGGAGGATGCGTTCCCTTGGCCTTCCTGAGGGGAGCTTTGATTCTGGGACCAGGGGAGAGGGAAAGGTCATTGCTGTCCTCTCCAGAGTTACAGAGAGGAGGTTGGAGGCTTTTATGAGGATGAAGAAAATCAGATTTCCCTTTTCTCCGGATACTACTGCAGCCCCCTCCCTTCTCCTGCCTGCAGGGGTAAGGCTTGAGGGTTTTGCCTTGCTGAGTGTGTTTCTTTCAGGAGGGCTCTTCCCTTCAGCAGGCAGAGGTCTTCTGCTGGCCTTCACACAGGGGATGAGAAAGACCCATGGAAAGCCTATCTGATCTCAGCGTGCCCTGTGCCACAGAGACTGTTCTGCTGCCAGGCCTCCCTCTTGGTCCCCTTCTGGAGCACCACATCTCTTCACCTGAGGCCTGCAGCTGCTATTGGTGACCTCTTCTCATTAGTGATACCCTTTCTCCTCTGCTTTTACTGTCACCCTCCTGGTAGACCCAAAGAATGGTCCAAGGAGTCACAGACTGTGTCTGCGTTAATATTATAGTTCAGATCCTTTGAAATAAATGTCATGGTTTCTGCTTTGTGGATTGCACCATGAATGGTGTGGCAGCACCTTCAATGCTTTTTTTCTGGAGGGAAAGAAACTGGAAAGATGTTTTTGCGTCTAGTGCAGTAGAGCCACTGAGAGCTGGCATCCTGTCCCCAGGGCTAAGCTTGAGTGGGGCTGCAGATAAACCTCAGATTCCAATCGGGTGTATCCCCAGGTCCCGCACACCCACAGCGTTGCTGCTGCCCTGCATTTGCCCACTGTGTGTCTCAGCACAGCTGGGTGGCAAAGGGAAACAGCCCCTTTCTCCACGCTCCTCAAGTGAGTGATGGCACAAAAGAGAGGTCCTCATGGCACTTTACAGGCAGTTACTATTTATTTCAATTGCTCCAGAAAGGAGTTTATTTTGATTTCCTGAAAGCGTAATAAACTACCCGCGTATTCAGTTAGTTATTGAAGGTATGAGTTTAATCCAAAGCACTTCTGAAGGGAAGGAATGTAAGTAGTGGGTAATAATGTGTAGCTCTGAAGACAGATACAATATGGACACGAATAACATTTTAATTTCTTAGGAAGGTAAAAACCGTTTAGGATACAAATACTAAATTAATCATAAATATGTGCTATGTATGAAAATCTGAGCTGGGGGAATCACCTCCATGTTTTCAAGGGCTGAGCTATTTTTGGAGATTGTATTGGTTGGATACATTCAACTACTATTCTTGCGTGCCTGGTTCCCTAATTGGTAGTTCCTTTACACGCACTGACACAGTGATAGTTATCTCGGTTTGTTGCTGAACGGTGGTTGAGCAGTTGCGTACGTTTTATCTGGATTTGTAATTTGGTGGATCCAAAAATTGGAGTGTGGGTCCCATCCCCCGTAGTAAGGAACTTGAATAATTCTGGGAATAGCTTCATGGAAGCCAGTGAGACTGGTCAGAGGAGCGTCTGTTTCTTGACACTATTGGCTCATCATCCGGATGAAAACTAGAAGAAATATCCTGAAAGTCAGCCAACTGTTAATGAACACGTACCAATAAGTATGACACGATAGTGTACAACATCAGTGGTGTGGTTTTGCCTGCACACTTGCTTTTTCTGTGACTGCAGGGCCCATTTGGAACGTGCCGACACTGCACTGTAGGGCTGTAAGGGACTGTGCGTGAGCATAAATGAACATTTTGCTTCTTTGCCACCACACTTCTCCCGAAAGAACTGCTCTCTTTCTGAATCTGTGAATGCAGCCAGATTCTCTAAGATGTGTACCATTTTGTGGCAGTAGAAAATAAGCTTAATACTTAACCACTCTGAGGATGTGTCGGCCTTGAAGGGATGAGGTATTATAAACACTATCACCACAGACAGTTGAAAGAAACAGTGTGGGAGTCACAATTATGGGTTCAAGAACCTATTTTTCTCTTTTCTCCCACACACGCTCATCTCTTGTCATATTCTCTTTCAATAGTTTGCAAATTTCAAGTGTTTCTCAGGATGTCCTTCTGCTGAGGAGATTAATGAAATATTAGCAGCCTCCCAGAATCTGCTCTTTGCATTTGCTGGAGGCTGCTCCACAAAGCAGGGCCATTACGAGGTGGAGGAGAGCAGCCCAAGGGAAGGGCCTGTAGGACATTAAGAGTCTTCAGCATTTCTCCTCTGGACTTAAACTGTGCGGTTTGAGTTCTTCAGATAAGGGGGTTTCAGAATTTTTTTGCTTGAGCCAAGTAATGCTATTTTTCCAAGGCTACGTGCTTTCAGTTCACATGGCTAAAGTCTTCTCTAGTTCTAATTAAAACAGAAATACCTTCTTGTAGCCTTGCCAAAACTAAACCAAGACACCTTCTTATGGAAAATGTTTGACATCATTAATCACAATCAATAATAATTGTTGCAATCAGTAATTAAAAGAGAATTTTCCTGCATTCCAGTGTGTCAAGCACGTAACTTCTCTTTTGAGCACAAAACTTAAAATGAAGAGGCCATACCAGGTTACATTTCCTCCTGCCTTTGCCCCAAACGAGCCATTAGCATTCAGCAGCAGAGAGCTTGGCCCCACCAGTTGCGGTTTGCTTAGGAGAACGTTTGCCAATTAAGCAAAATGAGTTTTCAGCAGTGCACTGAGAATGCGGCAAGTGTTTTCGGTGAGGTCATCAGCTCTTCTAGGAAATACTCGGTGTGTGAAGAACATGGTCTGACAGACAAGGCAGGGCTTGGCGGGATCTTGTGCAAAGGAGTAAGTCAAAAACTGGAAGTCAGGTGATGAAGCAGAAGTAAACCCCATCATCTTTATGTGCATGGTTCCCATCCTGAGCTGCAGTTGGCCACGTCTCTGCAGAGCCCAGGAGCCTCCAGTCAACGCCTGGGAGAGAAGGAGCTGGGACTTGCTCAGACGTGTGGCCTCATGGCTGTTTGTGTCTGTAAAGCCTGAGGAGCCAAACGCCTGGCACTGAAGAGGCATCAGAAGAAATGGTCTGAAGTTGGGGCAGGGGAGGTTTTGACTGGATATTGGGAAGAATGACTTTACTGACAGAGTGGTTAGGCACTGGGACAGCCTGCCCAGGGAGGTGGTGGAGTCACCATCCCTGAGGTATTTAAGAAACGAGTAGATGTGGCACTTCAGGGCGTGCTCTGGTGGGCGAGACTGTAGGGGTTTTGTGTGTGTGTGGTTGGACTCGGTGATCTTGGATCACGGTTCTTTCCAACCATGAGAATTCTGTGATTCTGTGATCACAGACATGAGCATTTGTCATCCTTTAGAAAGGATACAGAACAAGTGACCATGTCTCTACTGCCAGTTCCATGTCTTATCCTCATCTTTTAAATAGGGAGACAGCACCTGTACAAGGAGATCCCTCCACTTTCTCCTTTTTGCGTCTCTCTCTTTATTTTTTACTGGTGTAAGGCACTGGAATCGAGACAACACAGCAGCTCTTGTAGAGGTGGAACAATGAAGAGCAGCTGCTAAGTTGATTGAAATGGGAATGTGGCCAGAGATTTAAGGAAATAATTACCGCAATTGTTCTGGGAGGCTTCAGGCTGTCCTCAGCTCACCAGGAAACACCGAAACCCCCATGAGCCTGAGCTGGTGTAGCCAGGCAAGGAGGGCTCTCTGAAATGTGTCACTTGAGTCACCGGCATAGTTTTTAAAAGAAGAAAGGAAGCTGGAGGATATATCTCACTTAGTAATTATTCCTTTTGGGTTGGTTTTTTTTTGAGTGCTTTGACATGATACTGGAATATATAGTAATTAGAACTTAATTTAAAGAGTTGCAAGGTCACCGTACTGCTTTAAAGATCTTAAAATAATTTTATGCAGCTTCGGAAGAAGACACAGGAGACAAAAAGGTGGTAATTTACTCACAGTTCTGAATCCTGTAACCCCCTGGGTAAGGAGCGCTGCGCCAGCACCTCGACACGCGGAGCCCCGAGGTCTTTTGCAGGGATTTATTTTCTTCCTGTGCATGTGGCTGCCATCCGCCTTAATCACGCTCCCTCGGCAGGAGGAGTCGACTGTTTTGTATTAACTATTGTTCTCCTGGCTGCGGTATTATATAATAGATTTTTAAGATCTGCACTGACTCACACAAGGCATATCTAATCAAAAGTAAATTAAACCTCATACGCTGGCTTGATATGAATGGCAGAATAGCATTTACGACAGCAAAACAGTGACGCTTTTTATTACAGAAAAGAAAAGAAAAAAGTCCAGTGTTTTCTTTGTTTTCTCAGTATTTATTATTTTGTGTCCTTAGACTGGCCTTTCAATTTTTAATCACTGGTTTTGTTCAGGGTGGTTTAATATACAGCAGAGACATGGCTTTTAATCTGAGTCCTTAAAAGAAAACAACTTGTGTGTGCTACAGCCACTAAAGAAAGCAAATCGTTAGTAGATATCAGTATTTGCTTTATATTAATTAATCTAAATCATTATCTGAAGGAAATAGCAACGCATCGTTGCAACTAGATCTCCACCAGAAGTTGTCTCATTTGCTCCTGCAGCGGGTGACAGTCTGTGATTTACCTTCAGCTCAGCTGTGCTGGTGGAAGGAGCAGGATCACTTCCCTGAGTTTATGGAGAGAGGACTCAAAGAGGTGCCACGGCTGCTGCTCTGGTGCTTCTCTTGTGCTATGGTGACTTTAGAAAAAAGCACAAAGCACAGAGGAGTTTTAAAAGCCCCGTGGCCTCATGGCAAGGTGTTCCTAGCACAAGCAGTAATTCCTGAGGTGGAAATACGTGACCATGTATCCGGGGAGTGTCGGCATTGCTCTGGCAAACTCTTTCTCATGATCATAAAAAAGGAACTCACTACCAAAATGCTGTTGAAGATGTTCTACAGTCAGACTGCTTCCTTTCCTACCTGAGGGAAATCCCATGGGCTTTTCTGCCCGATTCTCTCCGCAGCCTGTGATTGTGCCAGGGGTTGGTTAATCCCGTCCCGTCAGACCCAGACCTGTTCTTCAGGAGCTCCTCCATCCTCCAGACTCCCGAGGGGTTTGCACCCACTGCACCACGATTGCACCCAAAGGACAATTTGGCCTGGCAGGTGTGACCCACGTTTTCCTGTGATTTGGTCCAAAGGTGCCGCTGCAGTGAGTTCCCAGTTCTGCACTAATCAGTAGTAGCAACACGGAAATGTTCTCACTATGCTTTAGTGTTGCACTCCATCTACCATTGAGCAGGAACTACTTGGACCAATGTAGTAGGAGAGACTTAATTTATATCGCCATTTTAAAATGTTGTCTGGGTGTTACTCTATTAGAATGCTGGGAACACTGGATCTCTGAGAGTTGAGAGATTTTAATGTAAATTCAGCTAGAATATGTCATGTCTCGTCTTTAAAGAAATAGCAGTGCCCTCTTCACATTATCAAAATCCAATGTAAAGAAAAAAGCCAAACTTGAGCCTCTGTGTTTTTTCTGTTCAGTGCTGTGATAGGCTTCAGGCTAAGCACCAGCACTTCCTCCTTGCTTCCTAAAGGCTCTTTAAGGAGGTTATTTGATGCCACACACCTGGAGATGAAACGCTTTTCCATTCCATACTGAGAGACATTAACTTGCTATTGTTTGTCCCCTCTGTTTACTTAAGTGGTGCTTAATGATTATTATTATTACATTTACACATGTATGCATGCGGATTTATTGCTCCTTTTTAGCCCTTATTAACTCTGTTTAAGCAACTCAAACATCAGAGAGTAATTTGGGGAGGAAAAGAGCGAATATTCATGCAGATATAATTCAGAATTGATAATGAAGAAGCTTTTGCACCTATGCCAAGTTACTTAACTGGTAGTTTTACATGGCTGTGGAATATTCTAGACTAATCCTTAGAGCAGGTGAAATGAATGCATTTCTTTGAGAAAAGATTCCGTACTGTACAGTTGTTTTTTCAATATGCGGTTTCAGAAACAAGAGAGTTTTAGAAATCCCATAATCCTGAACAGTCAAACCAACAGGACTGAGGTTCAGCTCTGCAACACGGGGCAGCTGAGAGTTCTCCTCCCGAAGCACAGAAACCCGTGCTCTATAACAACACCTCTCTTGCTGTATTCCCACTTGCAAAAATCCACCCTTCGGGCGCAAATTCCTCTTCTGCCAGTGAGCGAGGAATGGAAACCTCGCTGCCCGGGAGGGAATGCATTTTATTTGGATGCAGTTTTATTTCTCCAGGACATTTTTGAAGCTCACTTGTATTTTTGTAGACGGAGGAGAGGAAGAGGAGAACTTCTCCAAACAGGGTGTTTCCTTGGGCTGGGTGTTGGCCGGGGGGCCCTGCACAGAGCAGCCCTTCACAGGTGCCTCAGCCAAGCTGGGCTTCTGCCCGGGGCACTGCTAGCCCCCAGGCAAAGCATTCCCCTGGCAAAACGCTGCCAAAGTCCCCCCTTGCAGAGCAATTCATAAATAAGTACCTTGTTTTTCAAGAAGCAGAGGAGCTGTATGTTCCTGGCCCAGCCAAGGGCAGGAGAACGTATTTCCTCTCACCATATGAAGCTAAATGCAGGTTATTTTCATTTAGAATTTTTTAATTTTATATGTATATATATAAGCAAAATATGCTGTGGGATGAATGCTCTACATGAACAGAACACCCTGCATCAAAGACGAAGTGTCCTTCCCGGGTGTGACACCTGAGGGACAGAGCCAGGCATTGCAGTACAGGGGTTCTCCCATTCTTTTGTAGGGGTTTTCACCCAGCCCTGTGCTTGAACAGGGAGGTGAAGAGTTAATTGGTCTTTCTCTTTGTTTTTCTCTCTTTTGGATTTACAGTGTGTGGAGCCCAGAATTTCATTTTGCACGATCAGAATGTGGAGTTAAAGCGTTTAAGAACACAAATTCAGTTACAAAATCAGTACAAAGACAGGGTTTATTGAAAACTCCGCGATGTGTAAAGAGCAGCAAGCTCTGTCTGCGCTGCTCACGCCTCTTAACAATATCAGTCCTATTTCTGATTTTATGTCTTTTGGGTTTTAGTTACAGTGTTCTCATCTTGACTTTGAGGGTGGAGCTCTCTTTAGGTGAATATTGAAGCAGTTCCAGTGACAGTGTGCCTCACACTGTGGTACAGAGTGTGTATCTAGAGGTGGAAACCTATGGACGGGATGGGTATGAGGTTATCATTCCATGTTAATATTATACGATCAGATGGATCATTTTGATTTGAGTTTCTATATACCCTTATTTTATTAAATATATTTTAGCAGCTCCTGTATAGCTTTATATCCTATATAGCCCTTGCAATATACCGAGACAGTTAGGACAAAGTAACCAATAGGATGCATTGGTTTGAGTGCTCTCCCGTTCACATCGTCCTCCACCGCATGGGCGAAGGTGTTCAGATGCTTTGGTACAAGGCCCTTGCAATCTATGGGTCTGTAGTATTATAAATGGAAGAGGATGTTGGTACAAGTTTGGGGTTTTTTGGTTCGTTTTTTTGGGGTTTTGTTTTTTTTTTTTAATTCACCATTTGATTGCCATAAGTTATCCTTGATCTGTCCTGGAACAATGATGAAGGGATGTGTGTCACACATCTGTAGCAAGTTCTAGAAGCGGGATGGCTTTTTCAGGTGGTACCAGCACTGGGGTCCAGCTTTACTCTGCAAACCTTCTGAGGGTATTTGGAGTCACTGGAGTTTTGTACCCTGTAATCCATAAGATAATTTGGGGTGGGGAGAGGGGGGGGAAGGGATCATGATAGGGCTGTGAGACAAATGGGGTGTGAATTGGAAGCGGGTATTTCCACAGGAGGTTTTCTCACCGTGTCGGTGCAGTTTTGCTTACGGTGTGGATTTCCTGTCACTGTCCCAGTCCTCACACCCTCATCTTCCCGACTCCTTGTTCACTGATAACTAAATTCTCACTTCTTGTCTTCTCCAGCTTCATCCTTATCTCCCATCCCTGTCGTCCTGTGTCACCCATCCTCTGTGCTTCGTTAACTCTCCCTCTCCTCAGCACAGCCTCTTACACATTCCCAGTTTAGCCCCAGCTCCCCCACTGCTCTCTCTCTTCTTTGTCTTCCAGCTGTTAATTTTGACACCTCAGAGATGATTCCTTTTAGGATTGAGGATTGTTTTTGTTTTGTAAAATGCAAAAGAAATGGGAAAAAACCAAAAAGCCATTTGTTACCAGGGGAAGCTTGCACTCTCTAAATGTTGTGGTAGATACCAGCTGGGAGCCCTGTTGTGTTTGTCGCTGATGCCACTGGCTGCAGCCTGGCACGAGGTGTCACGGTGCCACCCCAGCACTGGTGGCTCCCACTAGCACCATCCAGAAAGCTCCAGCCTGACCCCTTCCCGTGGTCGGACCTGCTTCCCACCCACCTTCCCTGCCTGCAGGGATGCCATGGTGCCTGGAGCAGGGCTGGTGCCCAGAGCTCCCGGGGGCACACAGCACGGCTGGAGCCCTCTCCTGCAAGGTGGGTTCACCCCCTGGCAATATCAAAGGGCTGGGGTTCAGGCTGCAGGACCAGCAACCTGCAGAACCCTTTTAACTTCACGGAGGGGACAGTTGGTGGTGAGAGGCAGGCAGGAATGCCACACTGCCTTCCTCAGAGCTGTCGGGTGACATTCCTCATAGCTCTTGGGGCCAGAGGTGGGCTGGGGATAGAAGCTGCGGTGCCACATTCTCTTCTCCCACTCCAGACTCACTGCCTCTGCTCCGTTGGAGTGCCCTCCGTTGGAATTGCATTTCCTCTGTCGCCATCCAATACCGCTGTATTTCAAAAGAGCAAAACCAGACACCGTTTCTCTGATGTAACTGCCTTTGCAGAAGGGTCCACGAGGGAGTCAGGCTGGTTGAGGTCTGAACGTTGCGCAGTTGCCGTTGAGAGTTCCTGTAGTTGCCAGAGCTATTAACTCTTCATGAATTTTACACCATCCAAGTTCCTGCGAGTCACTGACGTGCTTTTACAGATCATAGAAGCGGTGATTTTGCTGGTTCAATGCATTCTGGGTGACGTTCATTACTCTAAAAGGTTTACAAATACACTATCACTTTTCATTAAACAACATATCCTTGGGAGGAACTGATTTACATGTGCTTATGTGCTTAGCCATACACTGGAATTGTCAGTGTGCATCTATGAGAAATGAGTAAGTTCATCATCATTATCTTAAGCATATCAGCATTTATTTGCTTACTCATTATCTCCTTGAAATGGAAAACGCTTCTGAGCAGTACAAACAATGTCAGAGACAGCTGATACTCACATAAATAGCTGTGTGTGTTACTTTTTTACCAACTCCTGTCCCTGATGATGTGGATTGACTAACCCCTGCAGCTGGAAATTAATCACGAGGGTATATTGAATGGCACCAAGGCAGGACCAGCATCACAGGGAGTGAACTTGCCCTCTTCCACTGTCTGAGGGGTAATTCCTCATTATTCCTCTCACAAGAAACAGTGTCTTGTTGTACAACTTGGAAAAAAAGTGATTGCTTAGTAATGCCCCAGTATTCCCTAGAGTGGTGTGATTAATGATTTTCTCACTGGCTCTGCTGATGGAAGTCAAGTCTGACTCAATTTCCCCGTGGAGACACATTGAACCAATGCCTTTGGCAATAATTTTTAAGCAGGAAACTTTCCACTTATCTCAGCTGTATCGTGGAGTCATTTCAGAATGCACATTAAATACTTGGAAAGAGGGTATTATGTGGGTGGATTTTCTCTAAATCACAGAGGCTTCTTTCACTGACTGCAGGTTGTGGTGGAGCTCTTCCCCTTTCTTCCATCAGAGATCTTTTAGGCTTTTTCAACTTTATTATTGTTTAGTGCAACTAATGCCAGATAATGTGACACTTCCTTAACAGAGTGGAGGTAGTTCTGTGTTCTTTGTGCCTTTTACTGGTTTTGGCCAACCACCTGCTGCAGAGGGGTGTTTTATCCACTGCCAGTATCAGCTCAGATAGCTGACGGTTCCCACAGCCTTTAATTAAATGCTTATTGCAGGCCACCTTCTTGATTCCTCTAGCTGGCTGGGGGTTTTTCTGTGAGAAAACGGGAATCACAGAAACACAAGGTTGGAAAGGACCCACAGGATCATCCAGTCCAACCATCTCCTATCACCAACACTACCCACTCAGCTACTAAATCATGTCTCAAAGCACCTCGTCCAGATGCTTCTTGAACACCACCAGGGACGGGGACTCCACCACCTCCCTGGACAGTGTCTGACCACTCCTTGAGAGAAAAAGTTGTGCCTGACATCTAATCTAAATCTCCCCTGGCACAACTTGTGGCCATTCCCTCGAGTCCTGTCATAGTTATCTGGGAGAATTAATTGGAACTTCCAGAACTGATCTGGAAGAAACATTGAACAACTCTTCTTCTCTTTCACATGTCTTTATTCTAAGCACGTGCCACAAGAGATGGCAGGAAACTTTTTCGTATTTGGGAATTAGCTGTGGGATGCTGCACTAGCACTTGCCCTTGCATAAACCCCGCAGTGGGTGTTGCTGGCTGCTGGGGCTGTGGGTGGGCTGCAGGCAGCCGCTGGGAAAGGCGAGCAGCAGCACAGCCCTGTCCCCCCTCCGCCTCCTGGGCTCCCCCACAGACCCTCTGGGCTCAGGGCTCTGCCCGGCGCCTTCTCCTCTTTCCCTTCCTGGTTTTGAACTCTCTGGGCTGCCCACTGCACGTACAAAAACAAACCAAAAATGACCAAATCCTCTTTCTCCGCTTCTTGCTTGCTTTGCTGGGAGTCAAGGCTGTAGGTGAAGCTATCATGTATGGCATTCCAAAAAAAAACATCCTTTACTTTTCAGAAGTAAGAAGTCCCTTCCCATCTGCTCTGTGCTGAGAAGAAATCAAGCAGACACTCGCCAGGTGGAAAACACAGTATATGTCGGGCAAACTTTGTAGAATGGGTCAGCTTTTGGATAGGCTTTCAGCATCCTTTGCAAAAGTGTGGTTGTTTCCCGGCAAAGCTCTGCGCAGCCTGAAGCCGAATGCAGTGTGGCAGGATGGAGTGATACCTTTTTTATTTGCACCTCCCCTAGACCTGCGCTGCCCCATGGCACGGGGTCGGTAACTCAGGCTTTTCAGGCTCGCTCCTGTTATATTATAAGCAGCTGGAAAATTTCACACACCCACTGAAGGTTCTGATGAACACAAAATACCGCTGAGCAGATGCCAATAAGAGGTATTTTTAGCAGCTCATGCCCCAGTTGGTGTTTGCCGTGACAGCTCACGAGCTTCCAGCCGCCGGGAGAAGCCCTGCATCCCACGGCAGGCCCGCGGAATGCCTCTCCCTCCTCCGATGCCGGTGCTGGATGCTCAGGGTGGGACTGGTGCTGGGGAACAAACCATCGCAGCACATTGTACACCGGATAAAGGGGTTACACCACAAAACTCCCCTCCACACGTTTGTTTCTGTAAGCATCTGGCGTGGCAGCGTGTTGTTTGTTTGCTCTGTATCCGGGGCTGCCAGAGGTGGTCTTACTGCCAGCAGAGCTTGACTTTATTAGTTGCTGGGAGTTAATACTATTTTCTTACATTTTCTTGGCTTTGGACAAGGAGCACTTAAAGCGTAAGGAAGCCCATTCTGTGCATTCTCAGCTGATGCTGGAGCTGTTTATCATTAGGCAATGGAAAAATTCTACAAATGTCACCGTCTGAGTGAAAGCACATCACCCTTGTGCTGGGGCTTCGTGTTCTTTCGCCCCTACTTTGCACCCTTATATTGCAGAGGGTGTAACATGCTCCATTCCCAGGAGAAAGCCAGACTGATAGGGAGTGTGTACCCAGCTGGGTGCTTACCCTTCATCACTCATCCTGACAAGGCACGAGAGGAAGAAATGGAAAAAGAAGGAAATCCAAAGTAGTTGTTCCTTTGTGTCTTAAAACACGCCAATTTGAAAATTGAGTTCGAGTGACAGGAGGGAATCTCCTGCATGCTCTTTCAGCTTACCTGCTGTCCTTGTGGTGTATGTTCATGGACTGTCACACTGAGGTGTGTGCCCAGTAGCCCTTTTCCTGAAGAAATGGGTTTATTATTTCTCTGCTCCCTGAAGAACGGGCACTGGGTGTGCAATTACAGAGAGCACTGGCTGGACCTTCTTTCCTTCGTGCAGAGTGAACGTTGTTTGACAGTCAATAGCCAAGTGTAAAAACCCATGTAAACCCAGAGAACTGGATTTCCTAAGTGGAGAGGGGCTGCCCAGCCTCTGCCACGGGGTGTTGAACACACCATTTATTTTCTCTCAGAGGGCAGAGAAACAAATTGTATTTCATATTGATTTCATGTATTGCATGACAAGAATTCTTTAGTGCAAGAAATATATAAATTTATGCTAAACAGCCTCTATGCTCCTCAGGTCCAGTGTTCAGATTACCCGTGAGAAACATGTAAATAGGACTGTTTGCTCTCATTTTGTGGTCAGGAAATGAAGGCAGAGTGGCTGGGGGACTCCCCACTGCAAATACCTCTCTGCGAACCGTCAGGTCTGAGACGTCTTCCTCTAACCGTGACTGCACCACCTCCCTTACTCATACCCAGACATTTTCTCTTTGCATCTATGTGCCATCTCTGCGTTCCTTGCCTTCTCTTTGCGATCTGCAGAAACCTGGTTTCTGGTTTCTGTTGATTTCAAAGGTCACGGGCTCACCTGTGCTGCGTTCTGAAATGGTTTGGGTGGGACCAGTTCTCTTAAAGCCGGTTTTCCTGGCTGCCCACAAGCAGTAGGGGAGCCTTAGGTGGTCCCGAGCACCCGTGCCAGGCTTCAGCTGCAGAAGTGAACTAAATCCACCAGGGGAGAGGCCAAACGTTGTTTCTGGATCACGTGTGTAATTAAATATTTGGATGGTTTTACGGTTCCTGGGGTGTTTCTGCCAAGGCCAACTGGATCTCCTGAAGATGTGTAAGCACGAACCCCGTTCAATGCAGGCTTTGGCTGCAGATGTGTGTTCCTCATGGGTAGGAAGTGCAGGAGGAGAGTGGGATCCCACTGTGGGTCCTTCTGGTTGAATGACAGGAGAGTGGGAGACAGCAGGTACATACAACTGAGGTCCTTCTGAGAGCTTTTCTTCCAGGCATCTGCAGGTTTGCATTTTTGCACCCACACAGGTGGTCCTCCAGGATGGCCTCATGCAGGCAGAGCCCTGCTTTTGGATGTGACATTCCATGACCATGGCTCACCATACCACTGGGAAGTGACCATCTCGTGAGATGTGCTGGTGGGATAAGTGGAAAATTGCAACATCAGTCCCTTTGCTCTGGCTGGTAAATGTCTCATTGATACCTAGAAGTGTCTCGATCATCTCCTTGCTCAGAGTTTTCAATACACAGCTAAAACCGAGCTTTTGCCTTCTTTTCTGCCTGAAAAGATTTGTGTTTGTTGCTGAGTGTGGTACCAAACCGCCCCGTGGTCGTTGCTGGGAACAGCAGCGTCTGATGGCTCCGGTTCTTCCCCACTTTGTCCAAGGCTGTGGACCATCGGTGCCAACCAGCTCTGCCTCTTGTCTATTTCCTGGGATCACTAATGATTCTTTAGGCTTTCATTCTTTCATTCTTCTTTGTTATTCTGTTGCTTTTTAAAATGTTTCCTGTTCTTTACCATCTGCGACATTCAGCCATTTGGCTCTTTTTTCCCGTATCATTTATGGTGCTCTAAGATGAGGTCTCGATTCTCACTGCAAATTACCAGTGAAATGTGCCAAACCAGTGACGCTCTTGCTGGAGACGCTGATAACATTTCTGTAATGTTTTCAAAAATGTTTTTCTATACATTCATTATCACTGCCACTACCTTCTGGTTTAGTGACAGGAATATTAGCTATTATGAAGGCTTAACTCCTGCATAAACCGGCATACCTTAGAATTTTTACTAAACCCTGGAAATGACTTTCCTGTCTGCAGCAGCCTATTCTGTTGGCCCCCTGTCAGCATCTTGAGTTTTTCACAGTTCTTCAGATG
This sequence comes from Nycticryphes semicollaris, assembly GCA_013400055.1. Taxonomy (NCBI): domain Eukaryota; kingdom Metazoa; phylum Chordata; class Aves; order Charadriiformes; family Rostratulidae; genus Nycticryphes; species Nycticryphes semicollaris. The sequence continues at coordinate 219,376 of VXBJ01006615.1, read as the reverse complement.
CCACATATTGGCAATGAAGTGATTAGTTCTCTGAGAAATCCGCTCTTGGCCTCTGTAATGAAGATAAATTCGCTGTATTTCCATATCTCTAAAGAGGAACTTTTAAACGAAGGATAGAGATTCTGGTGAATTCTGTTTGGATACAACTTTAATGACTAATTTCATAATTCAGTAGCATTTCCATTTAGCAAAAAAAAAAAATCTAAACTTTATAAAGAGAGCCACAGATCAAAAGGGAAAATGCAAACAATGCTATTATTATTCCCACCGTTAAAACTGCTTTCCTTTGAATAAATGCAGTCATGCCGAGTGGGAGATACAGCAAACATTGGCTGTGTCTTATCAGAGAGAGTTACCGGGTAAAACTGCTACTTTTTGCTAACTGTTGGCAAATGTGAGTGTTCTGTGGAAGGAACTTTGGTGCGATTGTCTCCTCGATGGTTTTCATTTCCCACAACCCTTGTTGCACAGCTCTTCACCTTGTGTGGCTCCGAACACCCTCGGTGGGCTTTGCTGGGGAGCGTGACGGGAACAGAACCGGGACCATGACAGAGACCTCTGCAGAAACCCCACTCATCTTTCTCCTTTCCCAGAAAATGAGTTTTAAATTTAAAACCAAAAGATTTCCCCCTTTTTTTTTTCTGTAAGGAGAGCCAATCGAACCAGCAGAACATCCACATAGTCACTAGGTGTGACACTAAATGACAGCCTACCTCCAGCATCACGTCGTCACCAGCGTTTTACACAAGTTGAACCCAAACACCAGGACTAGTCCAAGGTTATTTTCAGAACCAGACCCTGTGAAGAGAATATCACCTTTGTTTTTATGTTTGCTTTATTTATGATTTCCCACCTAAACAAGGGCTTTGAAATGCAGAGAATGCAGTTAAATAGAGCAGGGCCTCAGAATTTTAGTGCTTTTCTTTCTTCCGCAGCAGCTGGCTGCCTCCTCTTCATATTCCTGGGGAAATGGGAGCTAAAACTCTCACACATAAAGACTTTTAGTTTTTATAAGGTGGGTTTTCTTAGCCTGCACACCCGAGGTTTAGCATCTACTTATGCTTCTATGGAGTGAAATTTATCTTTGGTATTAGCAGTGGCCTTGAATGTGCTCGGGAAGAGGATTAACAGTTGGTGCGTTGTAAAGGGGGTACCTGAGGGGCATCGTTGCTTAAAGACAAGGAGCAGTGGTGGCTGTGTTTCCTTCCTGCGGGGAGAAAATTGATTTGTCTGAATTTTCTTTCCAAGTAACTTTATGAAGTGTAAGGAGAAACAAAAAATGTCAGGATATTAGAAATCTGCAGGAAAATAAAAGTACACTCATAAACAATATAATAGGAACAGGGATAGAAGAAGTAAGATGATAAAAGCCTTTTATTTTTTTTCCCCTTAATATTCCGTGGAAGTGCGTCAGCGTATGTTTGCAGAGGAGGCTCCAGCACCTCCCCACTGAGGCTCTCCTGGTGCGATGGTATTTTATGCGTTTTCAGTAGGAGCTGAAAACTGCTCTCTGTCATCTGCAACTTGTGAAACACGGAGCAGACGTTTCGGCTGCGTGTGGGGCACGAGGACGGGCTGGGGCTCTCCCGCCTTCTGCCCCTCCAGCCAAAACAGCCGGTTCCGCCACACACGGACTGGTCTGGGTAGAATCAAGGTGGGTTCTGTAGTAAAAACATCAGAACAGTGATTTAAAGATAAAACAGAGTAAACGTGTATTTCTTCAGATTCAGCGCAGTTTGGGCACAGCACCATGATTTGCACTGGACAAGAGTGAGGTGAGGTTGGTCAGTCTGCTCTGGGGCCTGGGGGATAATTTAGCAAGAAAAAAACAAAATAGAGATGTGAAATCAAATTTTCACACTCTGTGGATGATGTATAAAGGCGCGATTCTATCTAGAAGCAAGATTTATGTATGCAATAAATGCTTCCAATATTTCTTACACAAATTTTCCTCTTGGGATGAAAACCAGTTGGAAAGGTATCTTTTATAGGATTCTGATATGAGAAAAAATATTTTTCATTATAAACCACTGAAGTTAAAATGTTTCACTATAACATCAGTGGCAAGACTATTCTGGTGCACCTTCTCTAAATTCTGTTCTTGTTTCTGATCTTGTTTTATCACTCAGAAATCAAAATTGAATTAAGTTAAAAATGCCTTACTTTTTAAAAGCTGAAATATTCACGGAAATACGTGGATTTCCTTCCAGTTTGCATTTATCACTTTTGGGTTTTTTTCTTTTTATTGTGATGTTGGACTGGGGCTCTTTTGCAGGGGCTTTCTGCGCTTGCTTAACATGGTGTACAATTAAAGCAGTTACAGAAAACATCAGAAACACAATCAGAACCAAATGAAGAATTTAGTGACGAACAGGGAAGGACTTTTCTGATTTTCATTCGGTGTCTGGTGAGCTCTGGTTTTTCAAGGTCTCAGTGTTTGCTGTTTGCCCACAGACTCTCTGCAGTGCTTTACCCTGCAGCAGGGATGACTCCTGAAGTGCCTGAAAGCGATGTGCAGTTTGGGCACTACGTCTCTGGATATCGAGTGCACTGGAAGCCCGGCAGGGTGCAGGTCTTCACACCAGCGAAATAAGCAAAGGGAGAATCGGGCAGGAGGGCTGGTGGATTTAGTTTTCCTGCTGGTCCTTCTCCAGCTGGCCCTATGGGACCCCAGTTCTGCCACAGCAACACCCCTTGGGACAACACATCAGAGGGCTGGAGCACCTCTGCTATGAAGACAGGCTGGGGGAGCTGGGGTTGTTCAGCCTGGAGAAGAGAAGGCTCCAGGGAGACCTTAGAGCAGCCTCCCAGTGTCTGAAGGGGCTACAGGAGAGATGGGGAGGGACTCTGTCAGGGAGGGGAGTGACAGGACAAGGGGGAACGGCTTTAAATTGGAAGAGGGGAGATTTAGATGAGATACCAGAAATTCTTTGGTGAGAACCTGGCCCAGGTTGCCCAGAGAAGCTGTGGCTGCCCCATTCCTGGAGGGGTTCAAGGCCAGGCTGGATGGGGCTTGGAGCCACTTGGTGTGGTGGGAGGTGTCCCTGCCCAGGGCAGGGCATTGGAATGATCAATGATCTTGTAGGTCCCTTCCAACCCAAACCATTCTGGGTTTCTGTGATAACACCGGGCTCATCGCCACCTTGTTGCTCTTCTCTTGGGGAAGCTGATCTCCAGGTAATGGCAGAAAGGGAATACCCTGAAGAAAAAGCCTCTTTCAGATGCCTGTTGTGGGGATAAAGAGCTTTGGGGTGTAGGTTGTTGTCCCACCAAGGGTTGTGTATTTATCATGAGGCTGAGCTGGTGAGTTGGAGATACCTGTTTGCAATGAAAAAGATTTTTCACATAAAAAGTATTGATAACAGAGGCCACAGCACAGTGTTTGCAGTGAATGCAGAAAAGGAAAGGATGTACACAGGCAGTGGTAACCAGGCTTTTTTCCCCGTGCTTTAGCAGGACCCATGGACACATCATGACCAGGTCTGTGCTCCGTAAGCACCGTCTTTTTTGGGGATCAGTCAGTGAACACAGAAGGGCAAAACACCCGCCCTTCCAAAAGCAGTGAGAGTAGCCCCTGCCTGATTCAGAGCAGGTTTGACTTGATTCTGAGAAACAGGGGCAGCCGCAATCCCCCAGGAAGTGTGTTGGAGCCGAGGGCTGGTTATTACAGCCACAAATCAAGGGCAGCTGTTTGGAGGCAGCAGAACACATCTCGGTAGGGCTGTACCGTCCCATCTAAGTGGTGACAGGAGAGGGGCTGACACTGCAGGAAAGAATATTTGAGGTAAGTTACTGTCTCACTGCACTCCTGGGAAGTGGCCCTGTCTGTTATATGCCTTGAATCTCTCTGCCAAGGCGCTGGTGTTACCTGGGCCATGGAATAAAGTGTTCAGGAGAGACCTGTCATTTTTTCCCCTCTTCTTACAACAGCGCTGTGTCTTTCCAGCCCCTCCACTGCACTTCGGTTGCACAGAGCAGATAAGCACTCCTTCTTTAAAATAAAGAATTACTAATATGAGTACTTAACCCCTCCTCTCCCTGCTGTGATGCCAGCCCGGTCACAAGGAGGGCTGTGACCCTGGAGCTGCTCTCATGTGGCCCATTCAGCTTCCCAAGTGGCCGTGCTGGGAAAAGGTGGAGAAGTGGAGTGGCTACAGGCAGGCCACTGGTCCCTACTGCTTTCTGCCTCTCAGGCTGATGTAAGGAGAGGCAACACCAGCTGGAACAGCCCAAAGGCAGTTTCCTTCTGCTCCTGGTAGGGTGGGATGCTTTGGAAGGTGGATTCCCTTCTGCCGCTGAACTGGCACATCTGGGAGGCTGTGGCCAACCACTGGGAGGGACAGTCTTTTCCAGAGGGCTGATGGAATTGTTTAAATCCCAGTGGGCACAAACCTATATAATGAATTAATAATTTATTTGATAAAATATTAAACTTAATAAATTTAATTTCATTGGGTATTATGATTTGGTATGTGGGAGTAGCTTTTGTCTTTCACCACAGAGGACCCATCCCACCACTACAATCACAGTGCTGCTATTTAAGTTACGATTTAGGAAGATTAGGAAGAGAGGGCAAGGTCTGCATGTAAGCTGTCCCAAAACCTGGCATGTTTTTGTGGATTTGAGTTAAAGAGGTGGGTAGGTCCCAACTGATATCAGAGCTGAGGAGGACCCCAGGACACCCACCCTGCACTGGTAGGATTTGTCCCGTAGAGGGTGGGAGAAGTGGCCAAGGATATCAGTGGCCTGAAGACATAACCCTTCCTCACCCCTCAGCACTGCCGTGATTTCCAGGTACTGCAGGGAAGCCTGAAGGAAAGTCCCAGGAAGAAAAGATGAATTTGAGAAACACTTAGAGCAAAAATAATGAAACAGTGGTTTCCTACAGGTGACATTTCCTCTCTGCTTACTGAAATGTTGTTAAACACATGGGATGGTTAGAGCACATACTTCAAGACTTAAGATCCTCTGCGCCCGGTGGGTGAAAAGCCTGTGTAATTTAACAATTGATCTTTGCCAAGCAGTTAAATGCAAATGAAAAACTCTCTAAACTAAATAGAAACTTAATGGGAGTTGCGATGTAAGTGTATAATCCTTCACTCTGTCTCATCAGAATAAGAATTTAATTTAACTTACACAGAATACGCAAATGGTTGCTCTGTGCTATCATTCATATTCCTGCTAATGGGAAGCTAATTACAAGCAGAGAGTAAAAAACCACCATAGATAAGTTTGACGTAAAATACAGGTTTTACATGTCAGGTTTACAGACTATAAGAATATTTCCATTTTCCATGAAAAGTAAATAGTGTAGTATTAGCAGTGCTCAAAATTCAAATGATTACAGACTGATGACAAATAAAAGAAATTAACTATGCTAGTTTCAATTATCAAGGGTAGAATTAAAAACTAAACTAATGACCTAAGCAAAACATAGTAGATAAATAAGATTCTTAGAGTTGTTTAACTTTTCCTAATTGAACATGAATAAAAACCTCTTTCATTTTATAATTGTGTTAATTAAGCCAGGCCTGTCCATGTTAGATTTACTTTGTAGTATCTTCTAGTAAGTGTTTGTAAATGACAACCAAAGGATAATGCAATGCAAGACATCTCTTTTAAAAATAGCAAGTAACTTTTCAGCTAAGTCTACATCCTTCACAGTTTTTCAATAAACTTGTCAGAAGTCATTCAAATCAGCAGTTTCACGTCTGCTTTGGCCTGTCACGTGTAGCTTCTGACTCAAATGTGAGCCAAAAAAAAGAAATTTCCATCTGCAGAACCACTAATTGTTAATTAAAACTCTTTTTTCTCATTTGCTAGAGTTGGACTAAGAAGCATTGTAATTTGGCTGGTGTTTCAATAATTAATACAGCGTTATGACATTAGATGTACAAATTTTTGGCTTGCCTGAGTCAATGGCTGGTTGGAGAGAGCATGAGCGAGATGATTAGAAGAGTGAATTCCTAAAGAGTCCACAGTCACGCGTGGCGTGGGTTGAGGACTGGCCAAATGGTTGGCCTCAGAGTTAAAATTAAGTGGCCTGTGATCACCACGGGAATGTAAGATTCTGTGGCAGAATTCCCCATGGCTTTTTCCTCTGGACTATTTAATAGTCTTATCAGTAAATAGATACTATGTGTGAAAATCTAAATTGAAATCAAGAAAAAGGATGTGAATAATTGTTTCCTCCTGTTGCTAGAGGTTATGACGTGAAGGTCGTATGATTTTATGGCGTGGATCTGTAAAGATTATTTTAATATCTCAAAATCAGGTGGATTGGTACATCTGTGGATACTGTGATTTGCTTGTTCATGCTACAGTTACAGCCATCTCCTTCAGCCGTGTTTATTCCCGTCTCCCAAGGACACCCACACTACTCATAGCTATCGTTTTCTTCCTGTCCTGAAGCAAGGAGGTTCACGTATGGAATGAACTTCGACCAAGAAATGACGTGGGAATCCTTTCACAGTATAATTTTGCCTGTGTTTGACAGACAGGCAGGGAAATCCAAGGGACTTGTTTTCTGCGCCTGTTGATTACTTGGAGTGCTGTAATTACATGTGCCATCCTTACCCAGCCTTTCCATTTCACTGAATTACTTTTTACCGTGGATGTCGTGTTAAACAACCTGATAGGAGGGACCTCTTTGAGTTAGCCTTATTTTTTCCAGAAATGTTTCACTAATAAGTAAATGTAAGGGTAAGCATTTTCCCTTTGCATCTCCCGCTGTTTGGGCCAGCTCTACTATTTCAAAGGTTTCCAGCGAGCAATGAAATAGGAAGCAGAAGGTTGGTGCTCACTCACACCAGTTTTTAAGGAAAAAATTTCTTTCATGATTTCTTCATAATTAGGTCTACTTGAAGGTTATGAATTATAGTATTGGACTGCTGCTTTTCTGTTTGATTTTGTACAGAATATCAGCTTTCCCTTCAGCGGTTAGTGGCATTTTTGGAAGCAGACAGCTCCATTTAGGGGACTCTGAGACACCCAGACTGGGGAGAGGGAGAAAGTTCTCTTTTGTCAAGCACATGTAAGGAATCTTAAAGAGTATTATCGAGTTATTCTTGGCTTTCAAACACTCCCCCTCCCCTTTTTTTTTAATTTGCCCCCAGCTTTCACTCTATGTCTTGAAACTGGGGAACTCGCCTGAGCGAGCCAGAGCGTGGGACCCAGTGGAGGAACCTCTCTGTTCTCCAGTGGTGACAGGAAGAGAGAAGGGGAGGTTGCCACCACGGGGCTGAAGTTTGCTTTTGGAAATCCCCCGCCGGGTGTCTCTGCTCACATCTACAGGCTTAGATGGAAACAGATGGTTTACCATTGACTCAACTGATGCATCCAGTTATGTGTGGGCTAATGAGAAGACTTCACCTTTCTGTCGTTTGCTGTTGAATATGCAAATGGTCTCTTGTTTTCAAATCACTCCTGGGCCACCACTTCCAGCAGAATGCAGCTGGGTGGGTGAAGAAGCAAGACAGCGTGTGGTAAACAGACGAAGGCATTTTAAGCAGATAAATAGAAAACGCAGCCAAAGGCTCAGCAGGAGAATGACAAAAGGAGAGGGAGAGCAGAGAGGAAAGGGAGCTGGTTCTGGTAAAGCAGAAAGTGTGAAGGGAAGCAACAAAGTGAAGACATTCAGAAACCAGAAAAAAAGCTGTTGGCACCTAGTGTGAGAGGCAGCATCTCCAAAATGCAAGTTAGTGTTATCTTTGCAGGGAAACCACATCAAACTCTAGGAAAAATATGTGAGTGCTGTTGCTAATTACTCTCCCAGCACTGCTCTGGGCTGGAGCTTTGCAGTAGAGGCTCCAGTGTGGAGTGTGTCTTGGAGAAGATCTGAAGATCTTCTTAAAGGAAGATCTGAAATGGGGCCTTTGACTGTGTGGTTCCCTGGTGGGGTTTTTTTGTCATTCGATGAAAAAATAGTTCAGCCCGTCTGTGGCTTGGTGATGGCATAGACTGTTCTGATCTTCTGAAGGACCTGAGTATTCTGAATTCTGAATCACGAGCTGTGGTCTTTGACCACTTGCCAAAAAATGCTCCAGTATTGGAGAATAGTAGAGGGACTTAGAGGGCAGTTATTTTTCAAAGGACTCCAGAAAAGAACCGTGATATCACAGATGAGTCAACCTGTTGTCTGCAATTAGTGCAAACAAATTAGAAGAAACTATAATAAGGAGTAAAATTAGTGCACATATGAATCATGTGATATATTTTGCATGATTTTGGAAAGAAGAATTGAGGTCTATAACCCATGGGTGCAGTCTGAGGGCTTTCATCATCAGATGAAGGAGAAGCGGTGGATGTGATGTGCTTGGGTCATAGCAAAGGCTTTTGACAGGATCCATCACCAGAGGCTGTTACAGATTTCCCCTGGGGTGAAAGGGGAGCCCCCACAGAAGCAAACAGCTGATTAGAAGGAAGGAGGCCAAGGCCAGGAATGGATCTTCAGTGTTTGCTCCATGGGTGGGTCACCAGCGCAGTCCCACGCACTGGAGTGTGTGCTCATCAGGAGGCTTGGAGTGATGTGTACGGGGGTGAATACGGAACCGTGCAATGCCCTGTTACTTAGAATAAGGGCTGTTGTAAGAACTGCAGAGGGATCATAAAGATACTGAGGGCCCAGACACTAGAATGGCAGGTGAAATTCAGGTGTGAAGCCAGACTTGGGGGGAAAAAGAAGCAATCCTTCCTCCAGGCACTGAGCAAGGGGCCATTAGCCAATGAGTACTGCAAAGAAATAAGATACCTGAGTCACAATAGTCTGTTCTGTGAAAAGAGGAGCTAAAGGTTCAGAATCCATCAGAAGAGGCAAATGCAAGGTTTAGAATTATTAGAAAGAAGAAGAGGACAAACCTGAAAACTTTCTGCAGCTGGACACACGTGTGAGTGCCTTGAATGCTCTGTCCCTGAGTCCCTGAAAGAACCTTCTGGACCTGGAGAGGATTCAGAGGGGGTCAAGAAGTATGTGAACAGCTTATATATGAAGGAATATTAAAGTGTACTGGGACTGTTTATGCTGGCCAGGGTATAAGGGTGGGTTGGGGCAGAGTGAAAATGGGTATGAGACTCAGTCCCTTTGACTGAAAAGTTGTAGGGGACACAGAATGAAAGCTGGGACATGGAGTGAAAGCAGGGACATGGAATGAAAGCTGGGACTGGGACATGGAGTGAAAGCAGGGATAGGAATGGAAGCAGGGACATGGAATAAAAGCTGGGACTGGGACATGGAATGAAAGCAGGGACATGGAATGAAAGCAGGGACATGGCATGGAATAAAAGTTGGGACATGGAATAAAAGCTGGGACATGGAATGGAAGCAGGGACATGGAATGGAAGCAGGGTGTAGGAAGCTGAGTGGAGCAGAGGCAGCAGCTCTTCAGCACTGAGCTATCCAGCTGACGGGTCAGATGGATCGGAGGAGTAGCTGGGCTAATGCATGGCGTTAAAAACACAGGCTGTCAGCTGTGAAGACGCTGTGTCTGGCTAAGCCCAGGACGGTGCTCTGAGGAAATAACAGGCATTTCGTTATTCATAGATAATTGCTTTGGCTTCTTCCCCGGGGCACTGCCGGACGCCGTGCTTGGACCTTTGCTGTGTCTCGGCACGGTCATTGTCATCTTCTTGCATCACTTTGGTGCTGTGTGTGTCTGCTCGGTGGCTGCGTTTAACTACTGAGCACAGGAGGGGTTATTAGCTGTGTGTCAGCCAGGAGTATGAATATGGTCCTGTGTCAGTGTCTGTAAAACCAGTGTGTAACATACAAAACACTGCAAAGTGATTTAGAAACCTAAATAAGGTACAGACCTTCCCTTCTTGTGCTGTCCAAGAGGCATTGATGTATTATGCAGGATTTATTGGCAATAATTTGTTTATTTATGGTATTCTTTGAACAAACTGGTAGACCTTCTATCCCATTGCATCACCACATTCTAAAATCTACATTTTAGAAAACACCCATGCAGGAACAAGCTTTTTGATTTGCCAGCAGGTACAAATAAGAAGCATGTTTGATATGTGGAAAATAGGTATATTAAGTACCTGTAGATATTTAAATTACAAATAATAAATAATTTTATACGCCCTACCGAACTGTAAGCAGTACCATTAACAGAATTGAGGTGCATTTGATATGTCCGTTTTAGAAAATCAATATATAAATACAGAAGGCTCTCATGATGCCATTGAGTTGCTCACTCAGAGGTTGCAGCTGGGTATCAAGGGAATGAAGAATTTTATTACCTCAGTGACATTTTTATCTTCTGAAATAAGAAAGTATTAATTGAATGATTTAATGATATCCATAATGAGTCTTTAGGAGATTATTTAAGTATAATTCAGTTTTTCCTCTCAGACTGTATCTCCTGATAGGATTAGCCTTTTCATTGCCATAGAAAACAGAATATTACCATATACTAAATTTAGGCACTGGTCATTGTTAATGGATTAGAACTGGGGAGAGTGAATGCGTCTGTGGGAGATTTTCCAAGGTTCCTAGCTAATGACTCAGGAGAAACCCCAGGTAGAAAATGGCCCCGTTAAAAAAACTTTCAGTGGAAGGAGTAGCTAAATTCACCTTGAAGTGATACCAACAGGCATTTCATGAAGTAATATAGGATGAATGTGAATTTATGAGATTTTGGATTTGGTTTTGTGGGAGCTTTTTGGTCCTACTAACTCAGCTTTGTCCCACTTTTGCCTTTTTTTTTTTTTTTTTTTAATATTTCCTAATAGAGAGCTTCTGAACATTGCAGTTTTTACATCAGGAGGCAGCCTGAATCCGTGTTACATCTGTCTTCAGCTCTGCGGACTTTTTTTGCTTTCATGAGGTGTATGAGGTGTTTATGTGCTTTGTGTCTCTTAGAGAAGGTTGTCATTTAAGTCGGGGAGAAGGTGACCCTCTTATAGATAAATTAGTAAGTGAAAAAGAATGGAGAACACGTACATGGCAGGGGCAGGGATGTGGCAGAGGGATGGCAGGAGGGTGTCAGGGGATCAGGAGATGCCAGAGGGTGCCAGGGGGATGCCAGAGGGTGCCAGGGGGATGCAGAGGGTGCCAGGGGATGGCAGGAGGGTGCCAGGGAGATGCCAGAGGGATGGCAGGGGCAGCAGACCATTTGTGATGGAGCATGGTCCTGTGAGAAATGTGCCAGAGGGATGGTGGGAAGCTTCGTTGGCACCAAGTAGGCGGGTGGCATGACAGGAATCAGGGCTGCAGTTTGTTTCTAACAAATTCACATCCCAGTAGGGGCCAACGTTGTTTTGTCTCCCTTATTTTACATATTTATGCTCCCAGCTCCTTTCACCTGGTGTCTGTGGTGTAAGCCATCCCAGACCCCTCCACCCACACTCTACGCTTGCTGCTCCTTGTCCCACAGCACTTGTCTCCTGCTCTTGGCTTCATGAGGAGCCTCTGTTGAAGGTGGTGAGAGTTCTGTATAGATAAAACCTGTCACAGATTGTCTTACAGGAAACCCAGCTCTCTAGTTACATATGTACGGAGGTTTTCTGCTACATCTTTGACTCACGGAATTTTCCTACTTTAGATAAGCTTCGTTCTGATAGTAATCAAATATTCCTCTGGCAGGCAATGGAGGTGGGTCACGCAGTGGCTACCAAAAATGTCCCCTATCAATGAGCACACCTTTATGTGAGCCCAGAGTACCCACCACATGGGAGAAACTGCTGAGCATTATAAACTGACAGGGTTAAACCTGGGAGGACTCTGCTCCGGTGTGCAGAAATGACATGGAATGACGTGGAAATTATTGGCAGAATTTAATAATGAAGCAATAATGTTTTGTTGCAATTACTGTGAATAGACACTGGTACCTTTTCCATGGAGATGTTGTCAACACGCCCTCTAGAAACCCACACAACTCAGTTCTGTTCTGTGGGCTTTTTCTGGCGTTGACTTCAAAGTAGATTCCCCACAGGTTTCAGCAGAAATTTTGCTTCTGAGCCCAAGAGAAAAAACACCATTAAAGAGATCTGAACTGAAAAGATTTTCTTTTTCTTTTTTTTTTTCTTTTTTTTGCTAGTACAGTGTGTGAGGGGATAAAGGGCAGCATTTTCACAATTACCTAAGCATCACTGCAGCCTTAGTTCAATTTTCAAAGCAATGTAAGCACTTTGGAGCCTAAAGGCTCCGACAGGTTCAGATAATGTCCTTATTGTAGTCTGAAACTGATGAAGTGCTCCAGGTGCCTAATTCACACCAAGTCCCAGCGCTTTGATGCTCTCATAACCCTGCTAGATACCTCTGAATCAATATGGACCTAAAGTCTCCTGAAAATCGGACACTCAGTTTCACCAAAATGGGGTGGGATGTGAGTGCTAATGTCACCTCTTAAAATAGCTCTGCAATCCTGAGCCACATGGGGCCTGGTTTTTGAAAACACAAAGTCACTGGCAGATGCAGAAATGAGTTGAGAGGAATTTTCCTCAATCTCTGAGGACCTCCTGAGGTTTCCAGAGGGGCCACAGAAGAGGAGAAAAGGAAGATGGGTTCAGCAGGTGCTTGTGAGAATAACGTGTAATTCTATATAACTCTTTGATGTGTAGTGAAAGGCATGGAGGTTAGTAACTATCCCCTCCTCTCACCAGCACACTTGTATCTGCCAGCAGCTCTTACGAGCATTTACACACTACACACCATCAGCGTACAGCTCGTTTGTGGAATAATTCATGTCGGTGCGCGGTAAGACCCTGGGATATTCCAGCTTGTGTCAGTAACACTAATCAACAGGGAAATCTTTTCTTTTTTAATCAGAATCAATGTGAGCTTAGGTTTTAGCCCAGTGAATTCCTTGCTGTGGCAATAAAACCCACCTTGGGAACACCCCTGTGCTGGGCGCTCTGGGCGGGCTGGGATCCCCGGCAATTAACAGGACCAGCAGGATGGAACTGGGCAGCGGGGGGGCTGCTCCTCTTCTCTCTGTAAGCACAGAGGACAATCACCTTGTTGTCCCAGAGCACCCCAAGTCATACAGACCTTTGCGCTTCTGCCCGCAGCGGGACGGGGGTGTTGGCTGAAAACATGGTATTTCGCTGGGTTTGTGAAGTTAAAAAGCTCGTGCCAGCAGTGGGGGACCTGTGCCTTGGGCACTTCAGCTGAAGGGAGGTTTGCTTTGGCTTTCTCCCGTTAGGTTAGGCTTATTCTGGTTTGGGTGGTATTTGGACTGCTGAATATTTGGATGCTGATGCTCAAATAAATGAAAATGCTTGCCCAGAGCAGGGCACTTGTAGCTCTAAGGGGAGGGGTTTAAAATGCTGGAACCCCCTGTTCAGCGTTACCCTTGTCATGCACGTATGTAGGATTTGAATGACTACCTTGAAAACTCTGTAAAATTAACTTCTGGGAAATAGATACTAACATTTTTCAGTTTGGACATCTCAATTTTGACATTTATGATGATTTTTTGCTATGCATGATTTTAATATGTTTTCACTTTTAAAACGTTTTTTTCAGATATTTCCTTATTCTGAGGAGTAAATCAATTAGACAGACATAGGATGTAGGAATAAATCTCTGCTCCCAAAATAATGAAGTGTGGAATGGATGCATTTTTATTTTTTCGCAGCAAAAAGAAATGCATCATGTTATAAAAATACCAGCTTCAGTAGGGTCATAGCAAAAACCAAACCAAAAGAAAACAACAAAAAAAGAGGTAAATGAGTCATTTGGTGTTACAAATGAGATAACAGAGATTCTGCAAACTTAGAAATTTGAGGATTCAGGTAGAAGAAAATACCAAATAAGGGATGGAACTGTTAAAACAACTGTTAAAAGTAAGCAAGGAAATAAGTAACTAAATACTGCTACTGACATCGAAGGAAGGTGTTAAACACCATTTGAGATCCCTTCATTGACATAATTAATACTTTTCTCACAAGAGCACATGGACCTTGGACCAGGAGTGAGGAGGGAGGGCATTGGTTTTTAAAGTAATAGTTGCTTAAAGATTATTTGTGCAGTTTTCATGCTCTTGTGTGTAAAACAATGTTGTTCTCCACAAGACTCAACTCTCCTCTCATTTTTGTCGGGATGGTGCCTTAAATGATTCCCTCCCCCTGACCCATCAGTTTCCCAATGGGATACATTTTGCTGTTACACAAATGGCAAACAGCGTGTGGGAATGGAACTTTTCAATATTATTTTTATGGAAGACAGAAATGAGTAATTCTGTATCGTGTGCCTCAGGCTTATCTTCTGCTCAGTGTAGTAATCCATTTTAGGTTTTTACATTAGTAATTGTTCTTATCCTGAGTGTGAGCTGTGTTGGAGTGACAAGCCATACAAATACACCGGTATCTACTATTATTACCTTGAAGTGCTGCACAATGGGGACTTCAATTCCATGGTATGTCATTGTCCTAGATTTGGGTGAGAAAAGCAGCAGTAAAAATCAGCAGAATGATGTGAGTTCTGCCTAGCAAGCTGCCCTCTGCTGCACTTTTACGAAGAGGGAGAAAAATGTGAGAAAGTGATTTTGGTGCCAAAACCCGTACTAATTGTGTGTCTGGGAGCACTGTCGGGCAAAAACCCTGTGCTGGCAAATTGGTATAGCCCTCCCTGGCCCGTGGCTGGGCCAGTGCCCTTCCCTGCAGCGTGCCAGCGTGGCTGGCCATCGGAGTGGTCCAGAGGCCATTCCCAGCAGGAAGATTTCCCACAGCCAGGCCCGTGCTGGGGATGAGAAGGCTTTGCCAGGAAGGATGTGGCGCTCTTGGTGCCAGCAGCTTCCCAGGGCTTCCTTAATTCACTGGTAGAGATAAGAGCCAGATGTGCCGCTCTCAGGGTGCTGGCACCAAGGAGCCTTAATGAAGTTGTGGGCAGTGCTGGGGAAGAGCTGAGGGGCAGAGGTCCCAAAGCTCATCTCTCTTGTAGATTGCTCACCCCCACTCACAGAACTCTCTTGGTTAACCAGCTCAAAATCAGATTCCTCCTTTCTGTGCTGCAGATGTGGGTTTCACTGACCCGTTGGTGGGAGCCTGCTCCAGCTGCTGCTCCAGCTGCGTCGCTGCTCACGGGGATGGGGGACGTGGTGTTTCCTCTGAGCTCCAGCTTCACTTGGTAGAACTTTCCAGCTGCACCAAACACATCAAAAATACCGTCCTAAGAAGTACTGCTAAGTCGGGAATGCATCTGCATTTAGTTTATTCTGTGAGGTTTCCTCAGCCATAGTGTTTAATGTTACATATTTTAGTAGGCCCATCTAACAGGTTTTCTGATAAAGTTCAGAGAGTACAAAAGACTAGATGAGACAGTGAAAACCCCAAAACGAAACATGGTGCTTTGGTTTTACCTTCATTTAATGCCACCTGCCTGTGAAATAAAAAACTGATTTTAAATTCCAAGCAAATATTCAATGCACCTTATTTTAGAATCCAGACTTTTTAGTGGTCCATACCCATTGATGAAATCCTTCATAATTTCATGCTGAATCTTGATTTCTTTTCTTCAAAATCTAGCTGGAGAGCCTTCTCCATTTTTGCCCTTTAGTACTTTGTTATATAAAAGCTTATGCTGTTCTGGAAGTGAATTTTCTTCTGCCTTTTACATCTCAGCCTGCACCAAAAAGCGTGTATTTCCAGCAGTGGTTCATTAACTAACATGTAATGTTTCAGTTATTGACAGCTTAAAAAGTGAAACTTTATAGAGTACACTGTTTAATATTACTGGCACACTCTAGGTACAGCTGATGCTCTGCAAAGAAGATTATCAGGATTATTATTTATTCCAGTTGTTAGGATTCTCGTTAGGGTAGTAGATCAGACGAATGCTGAGTATGACGGCAGCAGACGCAGCTTTGCAGCTGATGTGCACAGCTACTGTGTGGTGTGGAGAGCTCTTGTGAAAAAGAGAACAGGCAAAACTATTTAACTATTATTATTTAAAGCCTCTTTATTTTAGAAGTTGAGATGAAAAAAAAAACCCAAAGAAGAAGACCCAGACACTGGAGAATAATGGGAATATTGAGTCTAGCTCCGGGCGTCTCCTCGTAGGCATTAGTTACCTTTCTGATACTTACAGGGGTTTCTTGTGAGAGAAGAGCTCAGGCAGTGATTCAGTGCAGGGCTGTATCCTCCTAAACCCTCACATCTGTGCTCTGGCTGCACGCAAATGTGCAACCGGGACATCACTGAAAAATTATGCAAACAAATGTTTCTCGTGTGTTTAAATTCCAGTGCGAGTGTTTAGCTGACCTCAATCCAGCTTGACTCTCTCCCATTTTTATTCTGGAGTCACTTTTTACACCAAAAAGATCCACTGGGTTGTAAACTTACACTTTCCAGTTGCAGGTTTCACATAACTAATGATATTTTTCTTCAAAATTTTGAATTTATCAGCTTTTCATTAATTTCCTTTTGGTGCTTTAGCTACAATGCAGGCAAGGCACAGGCTGCCACTTGCAAAAACGTTATCAAGAGAAACTTGCCATTTAAGGTGGGTCCAAGTGAAGTTAATGTTTACCATAGTAAGTAAATATTAAGTAAATGCTTAGTATAGTAATATTATTGTAATATATATGTGTATATATACATAAGTATAGATGTATAATGTAATACCTATGTAATAAGTAATATAGTACCAGAATAGTAATATAGTAATATTTACTATATTAAGCAAATATTAAGTGAGGCAGTCATATAAATTTCATTCTATTGAGCTGTCTGTGGTTGGTGTTTTCCACTGTGCTTTCAGCAGTAGCAGATGAAAATACTGAATTTGGAGGAAAAAAGTCTTTTTTATTTGAGGAAGAGCTAAGATTTACGGAGTCGATTGTTACTAATATAGTACCCATTGTGTATTCAGCTGTTATAAAAAGAAGCCTGCACCCGGTCTGGACAAGCCCAGTGTCATTGTCACACGCTGCCCTGTTCCCACTGGAGCTCACCCAGTATTCCCTCACCCTGAGCAACCTGCGCTGGCTGGAGATGTCCCTGCCCAGGGCAGGGGCTTGGACTATATGACCTTCAAAGGTCCCTTCCAACCCAAACTGTTCTATGATATGATTCTATGATAATCTTAAACCACTAATATTACTCTTAATGGTGCCCTAAAATACATTAAGTCTCCACAGTTCTTGTAACCCATCTCCTATTGAGCGCTAAATCCTCTGCTGGGGTAAATATCCATAGCTGAAGTCGGCTCAAAGGCTGGGCTGATGCTCTGCTGATGGGTTTTTCGGTGACACATTGGTTAAAGAAGCATCTCCTTTGCAACACTCCGAATCTGTTCAGAATAAGGAGAAAAGACAGGCATTAGAAATGTTGTAGCTCTGTGAAGCCTCTGACGACTTCTCATTAAACTGTTCAACGCAGGTTGTGAAGCTCTGACTCCAGCTCCCACTGGAGTTGGCGACGGGCATTTCTCCTGGCTTCAGTGGCAGCCCGTGCTCCAGCTGCCGCTGGCAAAGCAGCTAGGAATCAGGCACGAGAGCAGCCAGCACACACGTACATATAATTTCTTAGCGGAAATTATACTTCAAGCAGCTCTGAAAAGAAACCAAATTGACCTTATTGTTTCTGGAGAAATGTGCCCCCGCCCTGTCCTGTGCTGCGGGGGAAGTGGGAGCTGTCAGGACTCTGCTTCGAGCACTCAGGCATGTGGATTGGCACTGAAAATGTGAAACTAAAAATAATAATAATAAAAAAAAAACCCTTACAGAGCCAGTAATTTAAACTCTATTTTTATCTTCAAAAAGAAGTAAGTGGCCATTACATTTCTGAGCAGTCTGGTGGGAGGCAGCAATACCAGCTGGGATTGGTGGAGAGCACTGAATAACTACAAATTGCCCACACAGTGAAGGACAGGCCCGACACTACCTACGGGTACCTAAGGGTAGTTGCTGCTTATTCTCTGCATTGTCACAAGGGTGATTAACCTCTTCATTCTGTAATGAGGGCCGTTCTTTGGCAGCCATTGCAAGGCCAGTGTGCTGGTGCCCGCACTGACTCCTATTCCCCTGGTTCCAGGTGGGTGCTGATGCACTGTGTGAGGAGAAAGAGAAAAGGAGCTGCATTTTGCCTTTCACAGTCTGACCTCTGTGCCCATACAATTTAGTTTTCTGTTACTGAGGTAAAAGTAAAAAAAATTTAAAAACCCAGTCATTTATAAGACTCTACAAGCTTCAGGGCGGTATTGCTTTTAGAGTCATTTTCCTGGAAGGGCAGGAAAGNTGTTGCAGAGGTCTCAAAAGGGAGGGGAGGGGGGTGACTCAGCATTCCCAAAACATAAAAGCAATTTTGAAGTGGGCAATCTCCTTGCTTATATGGAGTGTGGAGTGAGTGACCCATCTCCCTCCCCACCCCAGAACTCCTTTAGGCTTTTTGTGTTACATGGACTCNCAGGAAAGGAAAGCATGCAAACTTAAAAGAAATAAAACTACCCTTCTCTTGTTTCAGTTCAGTCCCAGTGGTTTTCTGTCTGAAGCCAAGGTCCCAGTGCCACCGCTCTGGGAGCTGCTTAAACCCCTGGGTTCCCTAAGGCGTATCTGTGGTGTCACCAGGCTCTCCAAGCAGATGGACCCAAAGTGAACAAGTCTCTCCAAGAAGGCTGTTCTGGGACATTCCTGCCATCACTTCTGTACTCCCCACCACCCCCTTTACCATGGGCAAACCATGGTGTGCTGCCTTTTGTGTCCCACTGCCAGGCACGGGACAAAGGCATAGAAAGAGCAAGAAGGACCTTCTCAGCCCAGCTCTGAGGCCAAAACCAATGTAATGGGTGCTATGGTCTTTCAGATGCTATATATATATGTAATGCTTTTATCAAGATGCTCAATATCAATCCAGGGAATTAAAAAGAATCTTCTAAAAAGAGTCAAATAAGTAAGTCTGCCCAGTCTAGGAACCCAGGGCCTGTTCACAGACACATCCGTGCCAGATCAGGAGGTTCGGTCTGAGCAAAGCAGTATTTGCAATGAGGTTTCTCGGTGTGTTCCAAAGTTTACACAGTTTTTAAACAAAAGTGAACACGATATTCAGCAGTTGAATTTTGGCAGCTCCTATATAAAACATAAATTTATTTTAAATTTGGGTTTAAGTGGATATTTTTGTTTCTCTTTTTCTCTTTTACTTTGCTATAATACTGTGAAATAAACCCAAATAAGTAATATGTTGCAGAGGTCTCAAAAGGGAG
>VXBJ01006615.1:177094-200091 GCA_013400055.1 Nycticryphes semicollaris | reverse complement strand
ATCATAGAGTGGTTTGGGTGGGAAGGGACCTTAAAGACCCCTCAGTCCCACGCAGACACCAGGGACCCCTCCCACCAGACCAGGTGGCTCCAAGCCCCATCCAGCC
Organism: Nycticryphes semicollaris; assembly: GCA_013400055.1. NCBI lineage: Eukaryota > Metazoa > Chordata > Aves > Charadriiformes > Rostratulidae > Nycticryphes > Nycticryphes semicollaris. The sequence goes on along the minus strand of VXBJ01006615.1, from coordinate 199,985 downwards.
TGGCCTTGAACCCCTCCAGGGATGGGGCAGCCACAGCTTCTCTGGGCAACCTGGGCCAGGCTCTCACCACCCTCACACTAAAGAAGTTCTTCCCCACATCTCAGCTCAGTCTTCCCTCTTCCAGTTTAAAATTGTTCCTCCTCATTCTGTGGTTCCCCTTCCTGGTCAAGAGTCCCTCCTCAACTTTCCTGGAGTTCCTTTAGGGATTGCAAGGAGTTCTAAGGTCTCTCTGGAGCCTTCTCTTCTCCAGGCTGAACCCCCCCAACTCATATGAAACATTTTAAGCGTGAAAACCCCAGAACGCAGAGATCAAACTCCCCCACCAGTCTGGGATGGCTCTCAGCATTAGGGTGGGAGCACCCTGGGTGGGGACCCCCCCTTCTTGTGACCATCCTTTGGGTCACAAGAAGCCTGTGTCACACCTGGGACTTGTATCCCTTGGGGTGGGGACAGACTACTTGAGGGTCTCCATTGGGTCAGGACAGGAGACCATTAGGAATTCACTCAGATCAGACAGCAGCAATTCTGGACACAAAGAAAGTATTTGAAAGTAGGAAACTGTATGGATTACAAACAAATTAATTAGAAGAAGTCATGAAGGTTTTCCTTTGGATCTAAAATCTGATATTCCAACTGTATTCCCTTCTGCTGTCGAAATTCTACAGCAACGCAGCTTGAAGTCTTAACAGTGAGGTAATGCAGAACTGTCAATGCTTAGCTGAAACTGAAGTGTTGAAACCAGAGTTCTTTTTGCTCTTTCAAGCACATATTACTGCAGGCCACTGAAGTATTAGTATTATTAGCATGAGTACTTAAATCATGAGCATAAAATGGAAAACCGAATGGAATGTAAAATTCCCTCGGGTACCATTATGGAGAATAAAGTATGCTGTAGATTATCTCCTAAAATGCGTCTTTTAAACCGTAATTCCAGAGAATGTAGTACACAAATTAGCCGTATATCTTAAGATAATGGATCTTAATGTGTTTACATTTTAAATAAACCACATTTCTGTATCAAGATTGTTATGAATTTAACCTTGGTGTTACTGCTTGGCCATCATGAGTTGGAACCAGAACGTTTCTGAAAGGCTTTATTCAGACAGAGCAAGAGTCAGAAAACCGTGGCATTTGTCCTCAAGAAGCAGAAGCTGCTCTGCAGTGAATGGCTCCGTGCGACAGACTTTGGGTACTGGGTAGGGTCTACACTGGGAGAAACTGGTTTGAGGCTATTAAGAAGAACATTTATTACCCTAACTCCTAATACTCTGTTTTCCTTGCACAAATACCCACGGGGAGCATGGACACAGCAGGTTTTGCCTGCAAAGGCACTTCGTTAGCAGTCAACCTCTATTAGCCAACTTCTCTGGGAGAGGAGAAAAAGCCTTTAAAGGGATTCCCTGGGTGTCACTTCCCTCAGATGTGCCCACTGCTGAATTTTCTGGCAACTCTTCCTATTTTAGGTTATCCCCTCCCAGATAGTCTGCAGTCCCCAACCCATGCCCAACTGATGACTTACCCGTGGAGTGTGACAATCAGGCATTTCTCAACAGGGGACTACCTTTTATTTGAAACAGGCAGTTTAGCCCTAGTCAGGTAATGAATTAATTTGAGGTACAATTTTTTCCGATGTCCATACTGGCAGCAGTTTTCCTGGAACTCTTAAAGACCCTGTGACAACTACTGTAATCTGCAAGGTGCTCTGGATTTTCTCACCAGACAGAAATTGGTACCCAAGAGTAAATGTTGATATCCACTTCTGCTTTTTTTTTCCCCTTCTTATATTTATTTTGGTGGTGTCCGTCTCTTAGCAGCCACAGCTGCAACCTGTAATCATGCCTTATTTCAAGAGCGATGGCCTTGGTTTCTCTGGTTGCAGCAGATTTCCTTGGTGAGCAGACGTGTGCTTATGGCTGTATTAATTGCAGGCAGTCAGGAATTTTTCCTTCAGCTGTTTTTGCCCTCTTCCAAAGGAGAGAAAAAGCTTCTGTACTGGGGAAGCATTTTTAATTTTACGTAACTCAGTTTGGTTTCTTACTTTTGTTGTTTTGTTTAAGGTAAGGCAAGGCTTTAATAAGTGTGAGTTGATCAAAGCAGTCCATCAGCTGAAGCTGAGAACAGCCTTTATGGCTCTGACATATAAAACAAACTAATTATTTGATAACTGACATATCATCCATTCAAAACAGTAGTTGGCTTGAAGTGAAAGACTTGAAATCATGGAAATACCATTTGTTTCTGACAATTCTCAGTGGAAGTCTATTATTTGTCAGTTTACTTTTTAGACTGTTTTGTGTCATGTCATATTCTACCTCTTCAGTGTATATTACCAGTCAGCAGCACTATTCCCTGTTAATATCCAGCCTTTTGGTCCAATTACAGTGTAATTTATTCAGCCCTGGCATGTAAGGGTTGGCAGAGCAGCCTGTCTACAGCTGCTGCTGGTTTCTCCGCATTACAATCTGTACAAGCACTTCTGAGGGGTTGGTTTTTTTCCCTGTTATCGCACTTTGGTTTTCACAACTCTGAGATAATGGCGCTGTGAAGTGCCTGGGAAATTCAGGATACAGCTTTGAACTCCATGGAGAAAACGTATCTCTGGGCGTAGGGAATAGCAGTGAGAAAAGCACCAGCAGAGGAGCCTGAAAAGCGCTGCTGCTGCATCCTGGGCAGGATCCTCCAGGGTGGTGTCTGCTTTGTGGGAAAAGGGGATTTAGCAAAAGGAGGTAACACCGCTGGTAGGGCTTTAAACAGCCTACACCAGTGTCAGCAACATTGTGGAACACTTTTCTATGTGTTAAGTGCAGCACTTTTCTTGTGAAAGGCATTTGGAGAACAGTCGGCTCCTCATTCATTATTTTCTTCATAAAATTGCTTGAATGCCATAGTTTTAAAAAGGTGCAGTAAATCTTTTCTTCCCTAAAAATCAGAGATGCCCTGAAAGTAAATTCCTGTTGAAAATTAAATATATACGCTGGTTTTGGTGGGGGTTTTTTGTGTTTGTTTGGTTTTTTTTTTTTCAATGTGGGTATGTATATGTCTATTTGCGAATATGAAGATAGTGTCTGGAAGCCCCTTGGAAGTAGCTCTTACCAGTTCCCATGTGAATAAACAGCCAGGGGACAGGATGGCACTTCTCATGCTCAGACCTTTTACAGAAATTCATCCGTGAAAAACCTTCCGTGCAGGAAAAGCTGCATCTTGAAACTGAAGGTAGGATCAGACCCCGGCCCGCGCCTTCCAAGAAAAGAACTTTTAAAGGATAAATGCCTCCCTGCTTTCTTAATTGATGCCAGCAGAACTGGTGCTGGTGGTCTGCAAGAGGGTGCAGTGTGGAACCAGCTGATGCAGATGGCATAACTCCCCGCTGAACTGTGGAGCCCAAACCAATTGGTGTAAGGACACGGAGCGTGTGAGACTGCAGGAGCAGCCGCAGCAGAGGATAACAAGCTGTCATCCTCTGCCTGCAGCATCCCTCAGGAAACAGAGGTTACACAGAAGGCTTTTCTCTTCTGGGGAAAAAAAAAAAAAAAAGAGAGAGAGAAGAGGGGAAAAAAAAATCTGATCAGTAGAAGCTCATTTTTTAACTCAATCCTTCAAAAAGTTCTTCTGCAGCCTGGAGTCTATTTTCTTGGGAGCTGCCACCTCGGACGGACACAGCACGTCTACAGGCCCGCTCCTGTCACCCAGATATGTTTGATTTCCAGCCTGATCTATTGTTCAGCCACATCTCTTCAGAAGATAAAAGATGCAGAGTGAATACCAGTTTTTTTCTTACGTTGTAGCTACTGGTTATAACTTAAAATTAAAAAAAAAAGAAGAAAGAAAAAGAAACGCACACTGCAATATTGTTGACAGATAAACTGAAATGAAAATTCTTAGAATTGTGATTAAATATATATCTAGTTTTAGGTAAACTAACAGATTTCCTATTAAGTCGTTATCCATATTTTGTTATTCAAAATAAAATAATATTCTAATGGACTGGTTTATTACCAGAATAATATATACTTTCATGCACCCACTGTGTGATACCGTTGCGTAGGTACATTTGCCTGTAAGAAGTTTATGTTATTAGAAAGTCGAGCATTTTAAAGTAGACCTTGAAGTAGCTTTGTATGTTTGATGTGTTGGTTTCTGCTCCAGAGGTGCCCCTGCTTGAGCAGAGTTTGTCTCCTGGCCTGTGGTGGCCGGGTACCGGAAAGTGAAGGTTTCTCTGATGTTTCTCTTCATCCTAGAGCCCCTGGAAGCTGAAGAGGAAATGGCAGGGAAGGGGGGTGACTGCTCGGGGTGGTGTTTGCACATTGAGTTAATTCAGCTGGAGACGGGAGAGTACACCAAAGGGAGCACTTGGCCCAGAGCGGGAGCAGCAGGACTTTGATGGAAGCATCAGGTTCTTTCTCCCCAGAGCCACTGTAAATTAAAGCAGAAGGGGATTGTGGCTCGTGTCATCTCAATTCGAAAGGCTGAGGGAGCTGGGTCTCTTTAGCTTGGAGGAGAGGAGACTGAGGGGTGACCTCATGAATGTTTATAAATATGTAAAGGGTGAGTGTCAGGAGGATGGAGCCAGGCTCTTCTCAGTGACAGGCAGTGATAGGACAAGGGGCAATGGGTACAAGCTGGAACACAAGAGGTTGCACTTAAATATGAGGAAAAACTTCTTCATGGTGAGGGTGAGGGAACACTGGAAGGGGCTGCCCAGAGAGGTTGTGGAGTCTCCTTCTCTGGAGACATTCCAAACCCACCTGGACACGTTCCTGTGTGACCTGCTCTGGGTGTTCCTGCTCCAGCAGGGGATTGGACTGGATGAGCTTTCAAGGTCCCTTCCAATCCCTGAGATTCTGTGAACTGATGGGACCTTCTTTAGAAAGGACAGGAGGTGGGGAAGGTTTGAGTTTCAGAGGGCATCGCAGTTATTCTGTTGTTCAGGAGAGAAACCAGGCCAGCTGGCAGCCTTTCAATGACTTTAAATTCTTTGGTGTGAGGGTGGTGAGAGCCTGGCCCAGGTTGCCCAGAGAAGCTGTGGCTGCCCCATCCCTGGAGGGGTTCAAGGCCAGGTTGGAGGGGGCTTGGAGCAACCTGGTCTGGTGGGAGGTGTCCCTGCCCAGGGCAGGGGGTGGCACTGGATGGGCTTTAAGGTCCCTTTTAACCCAAACCATTCTGTAATTTTATGACTTGTTTTGCATGTTATTGAAATATCTCTGAAAAAAAAAAAAACGTAGAGTTTTTGAGAACTTTGTGTGGAAAAGCTCTTTCTGACTCATCTCCTGAGCCTGTTCCCCCCTGCCACTTATGAGAGTCGCAGAGGACAGTCTGGTGGGAAAGCTGGGTCTTCTGATGTGGCACTTTGTACAAACACATCAATATTATTGTTGCTTGGAAGGAAAAGGTTCTACTGATTCAGGCAGTTACCAAATGACTGAGATCAAAGGAGGTGACCTGTGCTTCTTAATGTGCCCCTGGTCAATGGACCATCTTTTGCTTGGAGGGTGTCATCAAAGCAGTTAATTCAGGACATCTTCTGAAGGTAAATAAGGCAAACGGGAAGGTGTTTAGATGGAGCCTTGTCTCCAAATGTGCTTTGTGAGAGAGAAGGGAGAGCCCGGGCCAGGTAATGCTGGGGAGCAGGGTTTGAGCAGGCGACAGTTGGCCCCATTCAGCAGATGTGCTGAAAATGTAAAGAAATACAAACCTTGCTCCTGACAGGATGGGAATTTCATGACCAGTGAACCAGAAGAGAGTGCATTGTTTCCAGAATGAATGTGCTCCCAGGATTTAGCCCATTTGAAAGTTAAGTGAGGGAGGGCTAGGTTCAAAGTCACTTATCTTCTCGTTATTTCTGTAAATGGCAAATGAACCTGCACGGTCAGACGCTTGGGAAGCTGAAAGAGCTTGGCAGGAGCCATACAGCTGGGAAAAAAAAAAGCCATACAGTTGAGACTGTGGGTTCTAGGAAAGGGTAGAAACCTGTGAAAGGTTTCTGTAAACTGGCAAGAATCCTGTAATCTTTTAGAAATGTTTTGGGACTGTGACGGTACCTCGCCAGCCATGTGTCACTAGAACAAAGACTCACAAGTCACAGGCCCAGTTTCAGTCAAAATGTGTACTTTTCTAACCCTAGCCTATTCTCTTTTTTTTTCTTTTTGTTAAGCACAAGCACACATACATACATTGTGCTGCTGCTACATAACATCACCCACCTCTGCTGAGGTGGCCCTACTGCTTTTGACCCCAAAGACCAGTCTCTTCTTTGTCTGCTTCAAAGTCTGGGGGCGTTAACAGCTGCCCCTGCTGCATCCAAAATCAGAGGAAAGCAAAACCCATGTTATCAGAAGCATTTCTTTGTGCAACTCCTTGCTTTGAGGTGTTGGAGAGCACTACGAAATAAGCACTATTTTTCAGCATCTGGACAAGTTATCCATAGAGAAAATTTTACTGTCACCTAAAGCTCTAAAGTTTTATTCAACTTTGTAAGTCAAAAGTAGTACTGCTGGCAACTGTCACTTGCCAGCAGTCTGTCAGTATCTTAAAGGTAAGTCTTTAAAATCTCACAGTCTTTATTTAATATTTGCTACTTGTTCTGTCAGCCAGTGCAAAAACCCCAAGAGCTAAAAATTAATTTGGCCAATTAATACTTAATTTCACCTCTTCCCTCCAAAGAAGTAACTCTAAGAACCCCTCTTTCTCATACAGGTATTAAGTAGAAGCGCCTTTTACAAGGAAATCTCTTTCTAGACCAGTGGCTCCTGCCTGTTCCCAGGGAGGTCACAGGAAGTCTCCTGATGACCACGTGTGTCCTCCTGAGACTTGCCCAGCGCTTCCTAACCACAGGCATTCCAGCAGCCCAATCACCATCTAACCAGAGGCAGGAAAACACTGCTAATTGATTTAATGAGGGATGTTGATTTACTTCAGATGAGAATCTGCTTCTATAAATCTAGAGCCACTTGAAAAAGCAAAAATAACAGATCGTGTATTAGCTGTTTGACCTAAGATATGTCTGTTCAACCCGTTTCTTCTCTCGTTTGACATCCTGGCTGCAGAGAATTGCTTCTGTGTTCTGTGAACAACTTTATCTTATGAAGGTAGATGGGAGCGGGCAGTTGTCTCTGTGATTTATGTGGTTTGATATTTCTAATTTAATTTTATCCTCCATAAATGGGTCATGCAGTATCTCAGTGCAAATCCCTTATTTTAAAAGTCTTGGCTGTTCCTGTCCTTTCTCTAGAAGGTTCTTGGGGAGCAGGGATACGTGGTGGTTACAGAGCTGTCACAGCCTTGGCCTTCTCATGCCGAGGCATCCTGGGAATGTGGGAGCCCCTGACCCAGGGAGGCCAAGTTCTGGTCTTAGCTGAGATCTTGGGAAACATCTATAAATTTGTTTCATGCATCTGTTAGATTATAGCTTCCAATATTCTCCAAGAATGTTTTCCACTGTAATGTCTTCCTGTGAACACGTTCTTGGGCTGCTTGTGGAGACGTCTCTGGGGCTGGGGTGTCATTTGGAGTTGCGGGGGAACTTGGGCTGTAGTTAGAGTCATAGAATGGTTTGGGTGGGAAGAAACCTTAAAGATCATCCAGTTCCAACCCTCTGCCCTGGGCAGGGACACCTCCCACCAGACCAGGTTGCTCCAAGCCCCATCCAGCCTGGTCTTGGGCCCCTCCAGGGATGGGGCAGCCACAGCTTCTCTAGTTGCTAGAGCAACACCAGCCCTACCTGTGCTTTGTCACCTGCTGTAGGATACGAATGCTGCTTTCCCTTGCCACAGGATACGTGTGTGCATGTCACTTTCCCTCCATCATCTGCGGAATCCCACAGCTTTGGATGTCCCACAGCGAAAAAAATATGCTGTAAATTCTAAAATTTTATGTAACTTTTAATTTTGGCCTTTGCCTTTCTCACATCACTGGCTCTTCTACTGATACCCTGATGGGCTTTTTCCAAAGCCCTTCTTTTTCCTGTCTACTGGTTCTTACATTAAGTAAAATGACCCTCTGCATTATAGACAGTCCATATCGTGATTTCCATTAGGAAAACGCCTATATAAGATTTTTAAGAGGAAAAATTTGTGCCAAATACATTGCCAGATTTATTAATTTATATTCTATGACAAAGATAATGAAATTCATAGCATTCCACCTGAATAATTCTGTTTATATTGTTATGGATGAAGGAAAATTGGTGCCAGTTCAGCAAATTCCACATGTATTTTGACTTTAATTTAAATAAACCTGAGAATAAATTAGGCTGAAAAGATGGGCTGTAGCTTGGGATTATACGACTTGCCCTTCCAACTAACATCTACTTCATCATTTCCTTCTTGCTCTGGCTGTGCTATTGCTTCTGAAGGAAGAAAAATATCATAGTGGACAGCAAAGGACTGGCTGGAAACTGAGAATATTTCTCCTAAACTTGAGTCAGGTAGTGGTTAGCTTATACTGTGGCAAGTGGAATGTTCTTGGCCTTTCATAGAAACATCTTCTCTGAGTATTCCTGCAGAATGCACTTGAAGTCAGATGTTTTAAACCTAATTTGCACTGGTTTAAGAATATAGAATCTTGCAGGCTCCTGGGTGTCCCTGACTGTTTCTCAGCCATATAACTAATAAACAGAGGACTGACAGGGAGTGTACGCGAGGAGTAAATTTCCCAGCGTGGGAATGAGTACGGCCTGGCTGTGCCCCTGACCTGAAATACCGTACTCCATCCCCCTGGACTCACACCACACTCTCAGTGCCTCAGGACAGACAACTTGTGGAAAAAAGCATCATATTAGCTGTGAGCCTGGAAAGCTGGGATCACTGTACTGTGTTCCCAGAGCTGAACCAGGGGCTGATTGAACATTCCTTTTCATAGAAGAGCCACTCCATGACTGTCCTGTTGCCTTCATTAAGCAGTATTTTCAACTATTATCACGGTGTCACAGAATGGTTCGGGTTGGAAGGGATCTTAAAGATCATCTCATTCCAACCCCCTGCCCTGGGCAGGGACACCTCCCACCACCCCAGGTTGCTCCAAGCCCCATCCAACCTGGTCTTGGACCCCTCCAGGGATGGGGCAGCTACAGCTTCTTTGTGCAAATTCTTGCTCATGTGGGAGTTACACCATGAGTGAGGGTTTCCAGTAGGCTGTTTGCCAGCACATGAAAAATATCTGCATTATTGAAAAGAACTATCTCTTCTGAAGGGTTGTTTCAAAGTCAACAACATGGCAGTGGAGGATGCTCACAGCAAAGGCTTCTCATTTCTTCCCCTTTCTAACACTGTCAGGAGACAAGGGCTGTGAACCCTTCCCATGCTTTTTTCAGCAGAGGGTCCCCAGGAAGCTCCTGTCCACACTTCTCTCACCAGCGGCTCTTCTAATTAAGTCTTGTGAGGCACAGCTGAGGGACCTGAGGGTGTTCAGCCTGGAGAAAAGAAGGTTGAGGGGAGACCTTCTGGCTCTCTACAACTCCCTGAAAGGAGGGGGTAGCCAGGGGGAGGTCAGTCTTTTCTCCCAGGGAACAGGCCATGGGACAAGAGGAAATGGCCTCAAGTTGTACCAGGGGAGGTTCAGATTGGAGATTAGGAGAAATTTTTCCATGGAAGGGGTTCTTAAGCCTTGGAATGGGCTTCCCAGGGAAGGGGCTGAGGCACCATCCCTGGAGGGATTTAAAAGCTGGGTTGACAAAGTGCTTAGAGACATGGGTTAGTGATGGGTTTTATCAGAGCTGGGTTGATGGTTGGACTCCATGATCTGAAAGGTCCCTTCCAACCTGGACAGTTCTATGAGTCTATGATTCTGGCACTGGGTAGTTTGGGATCTCCTGCCACTCCAGCTGGGAGCTCCTCACCCAGCAGGTGAGATGAGTTGAAATAACAAGAATGAGGTCTTATCCCTCCCCTTCCTGCCAGCACCACCTGCAACAGCGTGGTTCCTTACCTTCTCTGGTAAAGTTCCATATGTCCTTTTCACCTGGAGCCCCTCAGATAGGTGATTCAGGCTACGGCCAAGGGAGGACACAGTGTGTGTAAGTGATGGGAGAAGGGTGTGTAACCCTGGGCTGGAGCAGGACTCACAATGTCCTTAAGCTTTCTGCTGTGTTGGTACCTGCTGCACATGATGACTATTTATGCTGAACAATTACTGCAGAGAGCGAGGTCTGTCAAGGTAAATGTTTCTACTCTATAATATTTCTGTTTATCCTAGGGACTTTAGCTTTACAAATGTGCATTTATGCATCTTTGGCTTTCTAATCTTAGGTGTGTTCTGGTAATGTTTTTACTTTTCCTTGGAACAAGTGTCATCTGTCTGCTTTCTGAATGTTATTTAATATTTTCATTACATAATCATTTGCTGAAATGCTAATGCTGCTCCAGTTAGGGGTAGATGTTAAGAGGATATAGTCTGCTGAGGTTAAAGGTGGTGTTGGAGTACAATTTGCAGGGTGCTCGTAGTTTGGGTTTCCAGCCTTGTGTTTTTGCTTAATGTTGGACTTATTTGTTGATTGAGAGTTTTGCCTAAAAAGAAGGAAGAATGTGGTATCTTCACATTTATTTTTTTTTTTTACTTTTTCTGGTGGGGTAAAAGCTATTGCTTTAGAGTCTCTAAGCAAAAGTAGGTAAACAGTGGTTGGTTATGTGGTAATTGATTAATTGTGGTGTTGTCTCAGGTGGGCTTTATAATGATTATGATGATGTTTTTTTAAAAAACTACAAAAATCCCTTTTCCCATTTGTTTATGCCTTTTGCGTAGAATCAACATATGGATTTCATAGTCACCGGAGTATTAGCAGCTTATACAGCAAGATAAATACATGTCTGTTGGGATTCACAACTTCAGTTCATTGAGCAATTTGCCAGCAAGAAGATGGTGTTTGCCCTGAAAATCAGCACAACGTTCTGTTCCTTATTAGCCATTTCTCGAAGCTGCCCTTGATGTAGATCTGACTGATCTCATCAGTTCTGAAATGTTAATGTTACCCCAAAGGGCTGTGTCCGCAGCAGGGTCGCGTTCTGCCCCGTATCCGTCTGGGAACCTCCCACCGACAGCAGTGGGAGTTCTGCACATGGGACGTGGGACAGAGACTGGCCCTTGATCTTTAAGCTGTTAATACTTTAAAATGAAGAAAAAAAAAAAAAAAAACCAAACCCATAACCCAACAAACAAACCACAACCAGGCAGCATTCCAAATCCTGAGTTTCTCCTGCAAGCTTTGCTTAGGCTAACCCTCACCCTTCGCTGTGGATCACCAGGCTCTGATTTGAGGGAGAACTTCACAGAGCCCTCGCTGGTCCCTCAGCCTGTCTGTGCCTGGGACAGCGTTAAGTGGGAATCATCTGAGACAGTTCACCTGTCTGAGTGACTGGCGACCTGTTCTCTTCTCTCCTTTGGAGATCAGACACTGTGAATTTAAGACTGGCTGAAAGTGTACGTGCCACTAAGTGTCTGTCAGCCCCTAGGAATGTCTTGTCTTGGGTGTTAACCCTACTGCTCCTTCCTGGAGGTTGGGGGATCTGTATTTACAAATACTGTTCAAAGCAACAACTACTGCTTCTGCCCCGGTACTTCCGTTATGTTTGCTGCTGTTCTACATTGTGTCTTGTGTGACTTCCCATAGAAGAAATGTAAGATTTCGGGGATGTTTTCCACCTTAGGAGGTTGGTGGTTATACTTTTCTTAGTTTCTTACTGAGAGATTGTTGAGGTACAACTAGTTTTATTGACTCTTACTGATCTTTGTGGATCCCAAGGAACTGTGCCTCTCTCAAACTTCCTGCCCCACACAGAGTGACGGTACCAGCTCCGAAAGTCACCGCCACGAGAGGTGAAGCACAGCTGGGCCACTGATTTTGTTTTTTCACTTTGCAAACATAAGCCAGAACAGAGTGTTGCAATGCTTTTGAGAATAAGTGTTTTTCTCAAAGCCATTTGTTTGTGGTTTAATAGACTTCTGTATGAGGCACCGGGCTGTATTTTACAACCACAAAGAGATAAAAGTGTGAGTTTATGCCTGTAGGGTGTTACGTGTGTGGAACTGAGGAGCTGAGAGGAGGGTTAACAGCCCAGTCTGCAGCTGTATCTGTGCCGCTGATGAGCTGGAGAGGAGTTAACTCCTGTTGTTTGTATGGTGCACCTCTGTTCCTGACCAGATGAAATCCCAACTCCACGTTGAGATTTGCCATTGACTTGGGTCAGCTCTTCATCCCGGGTTTCTGTCTGGCCAGAAAAGCAGCCACTGTCGTTAAATTGGGTGGTCCCTGCCTTTTGTGAGCCAAGTCCCTTTGCACAAGATGTGGCAGTCCTCCTACTTTTCTGCATGTAAAGCCATCTCACAGAGCTGTAAATAGCAACTTGTGAGGACAGGCTGGGAGAGCTGGGGACACCTTATTGCAGCCTTCCAGTACCTAAAGTGGGGGAGAGAGATGGGGACAAAGTTTGTAATAGGGTGTGTTGCAACAGGACAAGGGGTAACGGTTTTAAACTCGGAGAGGGTAGATTTAGACTAGATTTAAGGAAGAAATTATTTCCAATGAAGGTGGTGAAACACTGGCCCAGGTTGCCCAGAGAAGTGGTGGATGCCCCATCCCTGGAAACATTCCAGGTCAGGTTGGATGGGGCTCTGAGCAACCTGATCTAGTTGAAGATGTCCCTGCTCATGGCAGAGAGAGGAGAGAGGAGCAGAGAGGTCGGGGAGCTGGACCACAGCTGGTCACACAGACCTTTTGGCTGCTCTGTCTTTCATAGCTATCCTCTGTTTAGCTGTCTGCTGAGCCCAGAGTGCATCAGGCTTTATAGCAACCTTCAGAGTGTGGAGAGTCCTGAGCAAAAAATCCCTGGATATATTCCAGAAACATGAACTCCAACAGTGCAAATGTAGGTACATTTGAATGAGAAGAAGGAAATCAACCCAAGAGCTTGGAAAATTCTAAACCTCTTAAGGCAGATAAAAACATTTATAAAATTGATTATACTCTCTCTGGAAGCAAAGAAGTATATAAAAAATTGCAGTATCTAGTAAAAAATGATAGCATATCCTTATGTTACATCAGTCATATTGTATGTATGAGGATTTCCCATGAAGATTTTGTCACACACGTTTTCTGTAATATAAATTATGTTGTACTCCCTACTGACTTGAGAGGGGGAGAAATTAAATGTCAACAAACAAACAATTCCTTCCATCTCCCAGTCTCCCTAGCAGATAGTAAGGACAGGAATAGTATTCATTAACAGATACTCATGTTCAGTTTCATCCTCAGGCTACTCCCTGATTTCAGACAGGCAGCTTTCCCCCAAGCCTCAGCGAGGTCTCTGGAGTCAGCATGTTTTTTCAAATGGGAAGGGACAGGCAGGAACAAATGTAATGAGTGCTGTGTCTGGCTGCTAAATCTGCCAGTTGTCAGAAATCTCTTTTGCAGTGATTAATCAGCAGCGAAGGACAGAAGTGCGGTGCCATTCTTCTGGTTCCTGGGCTTCTGATACTGAATTGGAACGTGGTAGGAAGATTGTGTGGTTATAGCAGATGCAGGCTTCAGAACTGTCACTAAAATCAAAGCTCAGGTAGGTTCAGGAGAGTAACTGGAAGTGCGTACAGAGATGCATTTTACAGCTCTTTTAGTCTTCATCTCGGTACAACTGCACAGCTCATGTCTGTCTTTGTTCTAGTGCTTTCTGATAAGTTTTTTTTCTTTTCTAGTCAGTGGTGCTTCTGACGTATGAGATGAAATTTCTCTTTCCTTTACCAAATACGCAGCCCATTTTTCTGTTGTAGTGTGCCAAAAGAAAGAGAACCTTATGCTCAGTCTTGGGCTTCCTAATTGCTGATAAGGGGAGGAAATGGCTTGATGTGGATTTCCAGACTGAAAAATGACTGTAAATAGCCCTGTGGAATTCAGTGTGGATTATCACTCTGTGCCTTCCAGATTGCATTTTTTTCCTTTTACAAGAAAGAAATGTTTACTACGAACTGCCAACACTATGCACATGACCTAGAAACCTAGAGTCAAGCTGGATTCTATCACCAAAAGCCATCACTTCTCATTATCTTTGAACTGTTACTAATAAAGTTAGTTCATGATATAGGAGAGGGCAGCATTTGTAATCTAGAGCTTAGATAAAATAAATTCTCTTGATGTGTGCACATCCTGCGAGAGTCCAGTTCCCTTTCCCATGCACAGACACTGAAAAAAAATGGTGAGGCCAACAGATCCATGAGTACAGAGAGGGAATAGTCCAATTGATAGAGAATTTTTAAAGAGGGATCTGTCTCACGAGGACACTTGTGATAAAGGTGCAGTAGCTTCTCTGAACTAGTGTTTCCAGATGGGGTTTGTTATCTCCCACCGTGAGTGGATATTGCTGCCTTCTTCCTCCTTTTCTGCCTGCTTCTATTCATTGAGCCTGTGCCCCTCTGTGGTAGCAAAACTGTAGAGCTCTGGAGAGGTATCCTTATGGGAGGTTGTGAACCATGGGCTTGGAGGAGAAGTTTGGAAACCAGAGGAGTGTTAAGGGATTCGTTACAGAATCTGGCTGTGTTGCATGAAGCGTGTACTGTCCATCTCAAAGGAAAATCACAGTCAATGCCTCCCTGGCTATGAACATCAAGGAAAGCTGAAAAAGTATGATGGCGAATGAAAATGCATTGTGAGTATGGTGCAACAATTCATTATGATTAACTGTCTAATTACATTTTCCACATTAACCTAAGAAACAGCATTTTATGCCCAAAGTGGAGATAAGCAATGAAGCCAGGCAAGGAAGTGGTGCTTAGTGACGTGGGTTAGTGATGGTTTTCAATCAGTTCGGTTAATGGTTGGACTAGATGATCTGACAGGTCACTTCCAACCCAGACAACTCTATGATTCTAAGTACTGTTGAAAAGGTGAATACCTGTTGGAACCCCAAGACCTGCCTCTGTAGACTGTAAGGGTATGAATCACGCTCCAGCCCATGAGTTATACTTTCCCAGTGTTGCACGTTGCAGGTAAATACCGAGCTAAACATTTTTGTCATAGAAATTTCTAGCCATTAAAAAACAGAATGGTTTCATGCTCATGGTGACAAACAGGCCCATGAATTTTTGTGCTAAACCCCCTTTTCCCAGGTTGGAATAACAGGAAAAAGGATCTGGAAGCGCCCTTGGCAGCAGTCGGAGAGAAGTACTCGTGCTGTGTTCAGAGCTAACCTGGTCTGAAGTCAGACATCATTGTTCAGGCTCCCCAGGGATCGTTGCTGCCACCTCAGAGACACCTTTCTGCCTCCTGGGTATAAAATTTTCTACATTTAAGCTATAAACTGCAATTCAAGATTGAGGAGAGAAGGGATATCCTAGGAAACTGGAGAAAGGGGAAGCAGCCTCTACAGGAGACTGTGTTTTTCTAGGAGAGGCACCAGGAGGTGTGACGTTAGTGCAGAGAAATACACCTGCAGTAGCTTTAATTCATGTCTTTCACGTCCCAATGGCACTGAAGATTTGCTGAAGAGTTTTCAGGACAGGCTTTCCAAGCCCTCCCACAATGCTGGGAACCTGGGCTTTTGAGTGTCAGCTGGAATTTGGCAGATGTTCACTGTGGTGGTCACAGAGACGAGCTGCATTCGCAGACGCTGTGTGTCTGGTATCTCGGAGGAGAGGGAAAGAGCAGCCGGTCTGGGGCTGACTAAATACCGTTAAGATTTATGAACTGGGGAATTTGGGAAGGTCTCATTTTGTGTATAGATATTATGACTAGCGATGCTGAACTCCTACCCAAGGGCTGTGGAGCGTGTACAGCTTCGTTCTCAACATGTGCCTGAGGGATGAAGGTGCACCATCAGAAAAACTTGATGTGTCTGAGGCTATTGGGGGGGTCTGTAGCACAACTCTGGAGAGTGTCCCGGGTGACAATGCTTTCTTCTGCATTGCAGCTGCAGATCACACAGGGGCTGGTGCCTTCATTAGATGTGGTACTCACAAGGTCCATCTGACTTAAGTCGTGTATACCTGAGTCTCACCAGATGTGTTGGGTCGGAGCCGCGCTAAAGCTGCCCTCAGGCCTCTGGCTGTTCATCTCACCATGATTTTGCCCTTTGCTGTCGTGTCCTCTGTCTCCTAAATGTTTGGTTGGTTTTTTCGGGTTTGGTTGGTTGGTTGGTTTTTTCGGGTTGGTTTGTTTTGTGGTTGTGACCACAGAGGTGGCTGTTAGGTGGATGTTAGGTGGCTGGGACTAGCACAAGTCCAGGAAGGGCTTAGCTGGCCCAAGACACCCAAGGTGTGGGGCACGGCAGTGGTGAGGCACCTCAGGACAGAAGCAGCAGGAGAAGCACCAGGAATGTGAGGGGTTGGCTCCTGTAATGTAAAGGAGACTATTTCCCTTATACCAGCTTCATGCAGCATTCCCTAATCCATGATTTTAGTTCTCTGTGACAAAAGGATATTCCAGTCTAAGCCAAGTGACTTGCCTTGAAGTGGTTGTTTCTATTGAGTGGTTGTTTCAAGCAGAAACAGAAGACAAATTTTAAAAAAAATAATTTTGAAGCACAACAAGAAAAGCAAGAAAAGTCTTGTGGTATTTTTATCTTGGTGTAAATATTTCTTGGGCTATAAATGAAATGTGTTTGGTTTTGGGGGGAGACAGAAATCCCTTAGCCGAGACAATAGGCAGAGGAGGATGTTTTGTCCTTGAATCATTTGTGCTTTTCTATGACGAGCTATATTTAAAAGCATTTAATGAAGGAAAAAAAATCTGTTTATGGATTCACTTGATACCAAGTGTCATTGATGAATGGTCAGCTGCTGCCCAAAGCCCTGGCTTTCATTATTGAGTTATTTAAATACGTACATGTGAGTACTAGAAAGAATTGAGATTTGTCATGTTTATTGAGAGAGGAAAAAATGTCCCAGTTTTGGAACACATCTGTTTTTCAGTTCTAGCTTACACTTCAAAATCAAGGCCATATTGTATTTACAAAGGACGTCTGATCAGAAACTGCAATGTAGGTTCCACCTTGCAAGGCAAAATGTGCCTTTATTTCCTGGGGGGACTGGTGCAAATAGATCTGCCCTGGCTGTAGTAATGTTATCCTTAACAAAGAAAACTCTGCATCCTGAGGACCCTTGAGGGATGAGCTTCACGTTTTCCTTGTGGCTGTGGGCACATCTCCCAGGGCTTGTGTGTCAGCAAGTCCCCATCAGGAGAGTGCGGTGGCCCTGGGGTTTAGTGACTCTGTTACTCACCTCTGTACCTGTAGAATGGAATAAAAGATTCCTGGTGCATAAGCCTGGTGTGACCTTATAATTGAGGCACGTCTGCATGCTCTGTATGCAGGAGGAGAAGCATAGCAACGTGTGTGGCTTTCCTCTGCGGGGAGAAAGCTGACATCGAGCCAGACAAACTCCTTCACACTGGCTGTGCCTAAGGCCAGTACGAAGCAATAGTCCTGTTGAAGAGATTGAAAGTCTGAGCTCTGTGTTGCTTAGTGGGCATTTCATCTATGAAAAAAATCTGTATTTTTAGTACTCAACTCCATACTCCAGTCAACTACTTCCCAAACCCCCCCATTTTTCCACTGTGCTTTTTTCAACTGTTATTTCTTGACAAACCAGACAAACTTTCCTGGATACATTCATATTTATCACTGAATTCCTCTATACTAAAAATGATGCTAGAAAAGCATACATTTTTCTACTCCCTGTTTATTTATGATACATTCTTTGATTATTTTTTTTTTCCTCTGATTCTAAAGATATTGTTAGTCTGTGGTTATTCTAAATTTTCATTTTCTTCTTCATTAGCATTCAGTGGAGGAATGGAGAGTTGCACTTTCAGAACTGTTTGCTAGTACTGCTCATAGGAGATGAAGGGCATCAGCATCAGAAACATCTCATGTGTGAGTAGGTCCAACAGGAGCTCCCTGGTGGGTCTGTGCTGTTCTCTGTCACAGCTGAAGCTCACCAGTGGTTTCTGTGGAAGCTGTAATATGCAGAAATAGAAGATTTACCCTCTGGAAACTGAGTTGAGCCCTACAGATGGGTGGCACTGCCATTCCCCTCTACCTTCCCTAACACAAGTCTCTCTTAGACCCTTTTATTTTTATTCAGAGCAGACAGATAGGTAGATGCAGGTGAGTTTCCTGGACTTCCTAGAAGGTGACAGCTCAAAAGTTGTTGGTTTAGTCATGTAGGATGTCACTGCAGAGTGTCTTTTGTTAGTGTCACTAATGAAGACATCCGCATGTCCCCCATAGCAGCTGGAAGAAAAGCGTGATCTTGGGTGCATTAAAGATTTCTTCTACATTTCCTTTCCTTGTTCTGCTGTGATGTGTCAAGGCTACAGTGAGGTGGGAACAGGGCTGTGCCTTCGGACTTGGGTAATGGATTCTTAATGGCAAAAGCAGATGGAACAAGGATTTTTCTGTGGGGAAAAAGAAATACAGTGCAAAAAATATACCATGAATCAATTTACCTTTGCACGGTTTTAGTACGACATAAGAGCACAAAACAAATTCTGGACAAAGCTAATGTACTTTGGGTAGTTAAAAACCTAATTTAGCCCGAGTGTCAGAAATAGCCAGAACTTCTATGTCTGTTATCTGTGGCTTTTAAAATACTCCCAGCTCCCAGCCTTCCTTGACAGGTTTTGTATCCATTGCTACTGCTGCTTTCTCTTTGCAGAGTATTTTTTTTTTTTATAATGATTTTTAGTTGTCAAGCTAAGCATCTTTTATCAGTGGAGTGCAGAGGTAAAAGGTACTTCATGTTTCTCTGACAAGCTCCAACCTGGGTAGGAATTTTCATTTCCTTTAGTCAGATTCAGGTTCCAAGCTGAAAATTGAGGAGGATGATGAAGACCCAAATTTTACTAGAAGAGCTGAGTATATTTGGTAAAATAAGCATTTGATAAAGGTCTATTCCATTGGCTTGCTGGGCTTTTCCTCTCACCTGCTCTGCAGATCTATGAAATCTCTCTATTTCATAGATTCCAGAGCGGGTGGTAAGAGTGACCGATACAGCACTTGCTAAGTGAAGCCGGTGTGATGCAGGAATTTTAGAGCAAGAAAGTATGTGTGTGTGTTGTGGAAGAGCCACAAGGTACCTCTGGCGGTAAATACTTCGGTTTCTTGTTCTGAGCAGCCCTTCAGTGCTTGTTGGTTCTGTAAGTACCCGCTGGCCTGTCTCTGCCCCCCAATGTACAGACTGTGGTGGGATGGCTCTGGGTCACTGGTGTGGGCACCTGGGTCCTTCTGGGCAATGTAAAGTCTTGGCTTTTCTATTATCGTGACATTTATTTAGAAAATTTATTTATTTAGAAATTGCTGGCTTAGCTCTGCTGCCCCAGAGTGGAGCTAAGCCCTGCCAAACTCAAACGTACCTGAGGAACAGTCAGGCCCATCCTGCTGCTTCCTCCAAACCCACTGAGTCTTGCTCTTGAAAAATGCTGGAAGAAGCCCCAGTTTACATGGATTGCTCCATCTGTTTGTTCATTTCACAGGGTTATAAAGTATGGGCTGTTGATAAGAGAAGTTTAAAGATATGAGAAAGCTATTCTGATGAAGTGAAACTGTTTCAGGAATTTTGTTTATTGTACTTAAAACACCGCTTCTTCAAAAGTTGTTTAGGCCTATTACGCAGTGGAAATTTATTGCCAATGTTGCCAAAAAACCCAGATGTCTTTAATAAATATTTGTTAGGTATTTGGAAGGAAAATCATGTCCATTACATAAAATTTGACAAAGGATCAAAGATTTTAAACAATATTTATGAGAGATAAATACTACTCCATTAACAGGCCCTGCTGGCTTGCTCCATGCCCTTGAAGGGTAGACTTGGATTTCTACCATTTTGATGGTAATTCCTCCTCATTTCACTGAATTCAGGAAAAATTGAAAGGAGACTGTGCCATTGCTTGAAAAATAAGCAGTAGGAAGAACCAAATGTGAGTAGAAACCAGTCCTCTGGACTCCAGTCCTGGGTGAGGTAACGAGTGTCTGTGGGTGCTTGATTGGGAAGAGAAGGGAAGAACAGGCTTGAGAACGTTTTGTCTGATAAAACTGAGGGAAGTTGTCCATGGAGACTCATGGTTGAACTGAGGTGTTTCTAGTGGTGGCACAACAGACATCAGAGGCAGTGCTCTTACTTTTCAGTTATCTGGAAGAAAATAGGGGGAAAAAACCAAACCCTGCAGGTAGGATCTGTAGATAACACCTACTGGCCTGGTAAATAGGGAGTAAAATATGCAGTACTTTGTGTTCAAAAACATGTGTATCTTTATAAAACCAGGTACAAACTTAGATGAGGAATTAGTGCCATAGCTGCAGAAACTTGTATCCTGGAAGACCGTGCTCTGAAAAGGCGATGGAGCTTGTTGAAAAGTGATGCAATGTCAGGGAAATCACTACATCGTTCTACGTACGCACATGTGTGTTTTACATGTTAATCCCTGTCACATTCCTGTATATACAGGCATATACATGTAAAATATAGATGGCATCTGTGACTATAGCTATGCAAAATGCATGGATTGCATATTACCATGTATCATACGTGTGCATGTGGAAGCAGACACTGTCACCTCAATAAGTTTGTCTACACCATTGAATGTTTAAGCAGAGCAGCAGTGACCAGAGGGGAAGTGGTCCCATCCCTAGAGGGTTGGTGGGGCAGCTGCCTTGGAAGGTTACTCGATTAGTACAGTTCATCATAGGGTAAATAACAAGCTACTGAAAACTCCTTAATTAAATAGGCACTTTAATAGTGCTGTATGTTTTAACATGTACGTAAATTTATCCCACTGAATCTGGTTTCTTCTGCGCAGGCCAGACCAAACTCAGGGTTTTATTAGATTGTTGGCATTTTAAGGAGAGCTCCCTCTACTGCATTAGCAAAGAAATAAAGACTTGCTATGCAAAAACACCCAAAAAACCTACAGCACGCATACTGCTGGGGTGGTTTTTTTAACAGGGGAACAGCGTTCCAGCACTAATCTTCTGCTGAACAGGATAATGGTAAAATTGCTTGCCCGCTGATAGGCTTTTAAAAAATTCAGTGTGATTTATTACTGAGCAGGACAGAATGTGAAATGTCTTTAATAAGCTTAATTATTAACCTTCCTTATTCTTTAGTCTTTGTTTAATCATGTTAGTAGTCATTGGAGCATTTAATTACATTTCCAAAGGTCTTAATGGGAGTAGCAATGTTAGCTTATTACATTGAAATGAACCTGAAAAATACAGGTCATTACCTTCCTCGTGCAGCCTCATATTTCCGACAGGACATCAGCTTTAACAATTACACATCTGCTAATTAATGCTATTTTCACTACAGCCGAGCATATAGATGAGAAACTTAACGACTCTGCCCTTTAACTATGAAGAGATTTTTCAGAGTTTCCTGAAGGTATGAACACAGAAGGAAACTCACCTAAACCCAAAGACAGAGACTGATACCGTGTCTTTTTATTCTCCTGCAGTAATGTTTGTGTGTCTGGCTCCAGGCTGCCCGGGGATAGATTCACCCCGACGTAGCTCAGTCAAATCCAGGAGGCAGTGGAGTTCAGCCAGTGATGAGCTTGGCTCTAGTCTTTCTAAAGTTGTACAAACCCCCAAAGACCCTTGATCTCCAAAAAGTATTTTGTCCATCAAACCGACTTCTCCCCTCAGAGATATCCGGCAGTTTTGAAAGTACTTTGGACTTTACCTTTAGTGTTACAGCCCAGCCTGGGGAGTCTCTGAGACTTCAGAAGCTGTCTGGTGCCCACCGAGCAAAAAGGCACGTTCATGTGGTACATGGGAGTGACAGAAACCTGTGCTTGCACAGTGTCACATATTCCACACTGAAACCAGTTCCCTTTAGGCTTTTTCTTTGTCTTAAATAGCCAATGATTAGAAATCTCTGTAGAAATTTTGGTAGAAGGTGAACTTTAATTAAGTCCAAAATTTCATTCAGACTTTAAACTGACTTTTAGAATATGCAATTTTTGAGGTTCAGTAACATATGGGAGAAGCAATCTCCTTTAATTTGGTTCTGCTCTGGAATCTTGTGCTGCTGCTTAGTGGTCAAAGACAGTGTCAAAATTAGCCCAAAATATTCTCATATTCTAGAAAGCTGCAGACTTTGGCTAAGGTGGGTACCTTGGAATATTTACCCAGGTAGAATTTTCTACATCCTGTAGGTGCTGGCATGGCTGTAACCACGCCAGGCTACCGACACCATCTTCTGTGTGCCGGGTGGGGGCTGGCTGTACTTTGCTGCAGCTCACAGACCTTAATTTTAATATCAGGGAAAAAAAAAATGAAAGAAGGCAGTTGGAAAGCTTCAGGTCGTGTACTTGGCTCTTCTGAATTCATCAGCTGAACCTTTGGTCCAATGTGCCTGAGAAGCAAATGCAGATCACACCCTCTGACTGTGAAAAATTGCACTTTCATTAAATTCTTCTGTGAGGGTGGTCAGTACAGGGAGCAGCGTGGGCAGCACACCGTGGGAAAGCTTCTAGCCACAAGGTAGCATAATCAGAGGAATACTTATATAGCATAATATATATTAGCAGAAGGGGTTGATTTATTTTTTATAAAATATCATTTAAACTAAGAAGAGGTCAGAAAGCTGCAGTTACACACGGGTCACAGATGGAATATTCTAAGGCTCATTATAGACCGTTCCCAGCCAGACGCAGCCTTTTCACTGCCCTGCCTCGTGCTCCCTGTGTGCTCGGACACAGTTCAGGCATCACTCAGAATATTGGGGAGGGCCCGTGTTGCTGTGCTGTAATGACTTGCCTCTGCTGCTTCCCTGCCACGCTCCCTTGACAAAGTCTGTGGTGACATTGTGTTCAGTCTCACAGAAACTGTGTGCAGCATTTCAGTACTTCGGAGTTTTTCTCAGCTGCTTTGGGAGTTTGTCCCCCAAGGAAAAGAAAAAGGATATTTTTTTTTTTTTT
>VXBJ01006615.1:127874-176802 GCA_013400055.1 Nycticryphes semicollaris | reverse complement strand
CTGTAAGACTTAACTCTTCTGTAAGTTTAAACAATGCAAAGTCTCTTCTTGAAGAAGTGCTTCCACTTCCCTGGGGGCTGACACCCCCTCCACCTTTGTGCAACTGTACTTTATGATTAATTTTTTATATATATAGATATATATATGTATAATTATACCCCTGTGCTCTGTCCTGTCAAAGTAACTTTCACGAAAGGTAATTTTCTAGCCCCTGCTCCGAACTGGAGCCCAGTGACAGGTTTCTCAAAGCAAGTGCTATGGGGCAGTTGGGTTTGGGATGAAGCATGGTGTTGAGAGAGGAATGTGGGTGGCTCTCAGGCTGGTTTTCAAACGTGGCTGCAGCGGTAGGTGTCAGGGGACACCCTCTGCAAACCTTTGCAAGAGAGTCATGGATTAACTTAATTTTAAAATCAGCTGAGGTTTCAGGTTCTTGCAAAATAAACTGCAGGGCCAGATACAATGGTGTCCAGGAGCGGGTCTGGGAAAGTGAAGCAGCCACCGGCACAAAAGCAAGAAAACTGTGTATTAAAACAATAATAAAACTGGCTCAGGTTGTGGATTAATATATTGACTTATCTTTGTTATATTTGTTCTTGCTTATGTTTTATACTTCATTTATAGCTTCTGTTTCTCCAATCGGAGTTCTTTTGGGTTTTGTTTTTGTATTCTGGAGGGATGTTGCATCCATTACTCTCCTTGTTCTGGGGGCTCAGTAACACACACGGGGAAGTTGTCCCGTACCAGTGGGAGTACCTGAACCAATTGAAAGGCAAGGGGTGATCTCAGCAGTTCTTTATACACTTCTGTGAGCTCCTGTGTGAAGAATCCCACCTTCTGCTCAATATGGACATGTGCCCTGCCCAGATGAGCCTTGGGCTTGTTTTCATGGGCTCTCCAGAGCAACTTCTCTGTTGGAGTAACCTCCAGCCGCACACTCTGTTGAGCCCCTGTTGATGGTAAGGTAGACACCTTTCTGGCCTTTGAGTGTGAATTAAACCAAAGCGTATGTTGGGAGAAGAACCATTCCCTGTGAAAGTTAAATTTGGCATCTCAAATCACATTGTCACTTACTTCTTACAGCTGCAGCAGAGTCCCTTCCATGGCATGTCAATGATCATGGAGAGGAGTCCTCACCGTTTCAAACCTGTGTTTGGTCCTTCAGTCATGAGGAAGAGGAGCTGTTGGGGAACAGCAAGGGCTGACAAGGATGTGCCTGTCCCATGGGGTGCATCCCCTTGGGGCTGAGCACCAGGCAGGTGGTGATAGGGCCATCTCCAGGGGATGGTCTGGTGCCAGGGTCTGCCCAAGGAGGCCGAAGAAGCCAGAGGCAGGGCTGGAGCCAAGTTGTGTGTGGCGGGTAAGGCTGCCCAGAAGAGCTGTAGGGATGGAACTGGAGGCTGGTCCTGCTGTGGCATCACTGGGGCAGGGACCAGCAGCCTTAGGGGTTGGAATGGGATCTTGGGCTGTGGATGAGGTGGGGGGAGCCTCAAAGGGGTTGAGCAGGGGTGGTCAGGGTGCTCTCAGGGCCATAACATCTCTTTTAAGCAAACGTTTTGTTAAATGCCACTGCTGGTGACTGTTACACACCGAGTGAGCGGCAAGTTTTAGAGAGAATAAGGGCAGGGGATTGAATCATAGAGTTTTCTGGGTTGGAAGGGACTTTTGAGATCATCTAGTCCAACCATNTTTTTTTTTTTTTTTGTGAAAGTGCAGGGTGGGGGGAAAAGTGTGTGATGTTGTGACAGGTATGAAAATAATTTATAAAGTGTTATGAAAGTTAGGTTTG
Source organism: Nycticryphes semicollaris (assembly GCA_013400055.1). NCBI lineage: Eukaryota > Metazoa > Chordata > Aves > Charadriiformes > Rostratulidae > Nycticryphes > Nycticryphes semicollaris. Next base: position 175,016 of record VXBJ01006615.1, on the reverse strand, counting down.
GGCTGATTTGGAAAGACCAGGGAAATGACAAGGTAAGCAAATCAAGTACTCGGTGTTGGTCATTTTCAGCTGCCNAAAACAATTCGTCACTAAACCATGTCACTAAGCACTGTGTCAACCTGTCTTTTGAATACCTCCAGGAGGGTTGGGATGCCCCACAGTGCATGTGTTTGTGAATGAGAAGAGGGAAAGGGAGCTGTCACGCTCCCCAGAGATGGTTGCTGGGCAGTAAGGAAGGGAAAGGGACAGTGTCAAACGCGGGCCATTTGGAGACTCATGCCCGAGCTGTGGCTCCTGCTGCAGTGAGTGCCAGGGGGCCAGGAGAGCTGGGGGGGCACGGCCAGAGGCAGGGGGGATGACACCACGGGATGCACAATAAACAGCAAAGCAAAGATGCTCAGGAGAGCAGCCGCTGCCAGAGCGGGGAGGCAGGCTTTCCAAACGGTGCCTTGGCAGCGGTGGCCCTGGCTGGGCACCAGCTGGGCAGAACATCCCCTGCCTCCTCCGTCCCCGCTGCCCCTGGCTCTGCCTGCTCCTTCTCTGGAGCTGGAGTAACAGCTCTGGGACTGTGCCATCCCATGGTTTTATTTTCTTTTCTGTCCCCGGTTCTGCTTCTGACTTTCTGCATCCCACAGAATTCAGTGAAAACATTTGCAATAAAAATCAGCAAAAAGACTGAGCTTTCCACAGGGGTGGCCAGAGCCAACGCTCTGCACACCTTGTAGGGAGAAATAGAAATACTTGATCAAGGGCTGTAATTTTACCTGAAATGCCAAGTTCTCTGACCAGCATGGCTTGATTGTGCTGAAAAGCTCAACGATGGACTAAGCTGCTGCAGGAAACTGTGTCTACTTAGGAGAGAGAGAAATGTTAGAACTTCACAGCAGTGTGGAGCAGAGGCATTGTCTGAGGCCATGATGAGCACTGGAATGCAGTAACATTTAGTAACTCTATAAAAATAAAATAAATTTCAAACACAGAAAATCTTGGTGTTTAAAAGCTTAAATCTAGGAATTGTTCTTCACAGTTTACTGTGTGAAGCCAGAGGATGACTTACCTACCCCGCTTCAGAAGTTCTCAGGAATAGCCACAGCTACATTCAAGAATCTTAACTGTGGTTGTCTGGTTGTTGGTTGTTTTTTTAATGGCATTTACCATCGACTCATCTGAGTGGAGATGAGCCTTCCCCTGGCAGAAGAAGTGAGCTCTGAGAACAGGCTGCTCCCGCAGTGAAAGCCCAGCAGCAGCGAGGGTGTTTGTGTTCCTGGAAGCGTTAATGCTGAGAATTTTGCTGGCGTTGCTGTGTCAGGGGAGGGTGTTAGCTGGAGGTGTTAAGTGAAAGTGAATTAGTTTAAGTGCAGCAAAGCCTTGTTCAGATGCTCCTTTTGAGAGTTAAAGTAGTGAGGAATTAAAGACGGTTTTGTTTGTGAATGAGGGACTGTGCCCTAGGGATTAATACATTTTTACTGATGCGTTTTTATTTCGTGTGTTTAGTTAATTGGGCTTAACTTTCCTAACCATACTGGTGGCAGTGGGTCCCCAGGGACAGAGGAGGCGTTGCAGAGACCCATTCCCTTGCATTGTCTAAGTGATGACAAATGGAAGATGGGTTAATTGATTGCAGATCTTTATTTTTGGTAANAAAGTGCAGGGTGGGGGGAAAAGTGTGTGATGTTGTGACAGGTATGAAAATAATTTATAAAGTGTTATGAAAGTTAGGTTTGGGCTGATTTGGAAAGACCAGGGAAATGACAAGGTAAGCAAATCAAGTACTCGGTGTTGGTCATTTTCAGCTGCCCCTGTTGCAGGGGGGAAAGTCTTACTGTTTGAAGCACTGTAAAAATATAAGGATTTTATAGCTAATGGAAAACAAAACAATTTAAAGGAAATAGTGAACTGGAAAAATACCAGTCCCTCCAGACCAGTATACATTCCAGTATCTCTTCAAGGAACTTGTCAATGAATTTGTGCCAAGTAATACTTCCATAGCTTTATATATAAATAGCAGGAGAGGAGCAGCTGTAAGACTTAACTCTTCTGTAAGTTTAAACAATGCAAAGTCTCTTCTTGAAGAAGTGCTTCCACTTCCCTGGGGGCTGACACCCCCTCCACCTTTGTGCAACTGTACTTTATGATTAATTTTTTATATATATAGATATATATATATGTATAATTATACCCCTGTGCTCTGTCCTGTCAAAGTAACTTTCACGAAAGGTAATTTTCTAGCCCCTGCTCCGAACTGGAGCCCAGTGACAGGTTTCTCAAAGCAAGTGCTATGGGGCAGTTGGGTTTGGGATGAAGCATGGTGTTGAGAGAGGAATGTGGGTGGCTCTCAGGCTGGTTTTCAAACGTGGCTGCAGCGGTAGGTGTCAGGGGACACCCTCTGCAAACCTTTGCAAGAGAGTCATGGATTAACTTAATTTTAAAATCAGCTGAGGTTTCAGGTTCTTGCAAAATAAACTGCAGGGCCAGATACAATGGTGTCCAGGAGCGGGTCTGGGAAAGTGAAGCAGCCACCGGCACAAAAGCAAGAAAACTGTGTATTAAAACAATAATAAAACTGGCTCAGGTTGTGGATTAATATATTGACTTATCTTTGTTATATTTGTTCTTGCTTATGTTTTATACTTCATTTATAGCTTCTGTTTCTCCAATCGGAGTTCTTTTGGGTTTTGTTTTTGTATTCTGGAGGGATGTTGCATCCATTACTCTCCTTGTTCTGGGGGCTCAGTAACACACACGGGGAAGTTGTCCCGTACCAGTGGGAGTACCTGAACCAATTGAAAGGCAAGGCGTGATCTCAGCAGTTCTTTATACACTTCTGTGAGCTCCTGTGTGAAGAATCCCACCTTCTGCTCAATATGGACATGTGCCCTGCCCAGATGAGCCTTGGGCTTGTTTTCATGGGCTCTCCAGAGCAACTTCTCTGTTGGAGTAACCTCCAGCCGCACACTCTGTTGAGCCCCTGTTGATGGTAAGGTAGACACCTTTCTGGCCTTTGAGTGTGAATTAAACCAAAGCGTATGTTGGGAGAAGAACCATTCCCTGTGAAAGTTAAATTTGGCATCTCAAATCACATTGTCACTTACTTCTTACAGCTGCAGCAGAGTCCCTTCCATGGCATGTCAATGATCATGGAGAGGAGTCCTCACCGTTTCAAACCTGTGTTTGGTCCTTCAGTCATGAGGAAGAGGAGCTGTTGGGGAACAGCAAGGGCTGACAAGGATGTGCCTGTCCCATGGGGTGCATCCCCTTGGGGCTGAGCACCAGGCAGGTGGTGATAGGGCCATCTCCAGGGGATGGTCTGGTGCCAGGGTCTGCCCAAGGAGGCCAAAGAAGCCAGAGGCAGGGCTGGAGCCAAGTTGTGCGTGGCGGGTAAGGCTGCCCAGAAGAGCTGGAGGGATGGAACTGGAGGCTGGTCCTGCTGTGGCATCACTGGGGCAGGGACCAGCAGCCTTAGGGGTTGGAATGGGATCTTGGGCTGTGGATGAGGTGGGGGGAACCTCAAAGGGGTTGAGCAGGGGTGGTCAGGGTGCTCTCAGGGCCATAACATCTCTTTTAAGCAAACGTTTTGTTAAATGCCACTGCTGGTGACTGTTACACACCGAGTGAGCGGCAAGTTTTAGAGAGAATAAGGGCAGGGGATTGAATCATAGAGTTTTCTGGGTTGGAAGGGACTTTTGAGATCATCTAGTCCAACCATCTACCCAACTCTGATAAAAAAACAATTCGTCACTAAACCATGTCACTAAGCACTGTGTCAACCTGTCTTTTGAATACCTCCAGGAGGGTTGGGATGCCCCACAGTGCATGTGTTTGTGAATGAGAAGAGGGAAAGGGAGCTGTCACGCTCCCCAGAGATGGTTGCTGGGCAGTAAGGAAGGGAAAGGGACAGTGTCAAACGCGGGCCATTTGGAGACTCATGCCCGAGCTGTGGCTCCTGCTGCAGTGAGTGCCAGGGGGCCAGGAGAGCTGGGGGGGCACGGCCAGAGGCAGGGGGGATGACACCACGGGATGCACAATAAACAGCAAAGCAAAGATGCTCAGGAGAGCAGCCGCTGCCAGAGCGGGGAGGCAGGCTTTCCAAACGGTGCCTTGGCAGCGGTGGCCCTGGCTGGGCACCAGCTGGGCAGAACATCCCCTGCCTCCTCCGTCCCCGCTGCCCCTGGCTCTGCCTGCTCCTTCTCTGGAGCTGGAGTAACAGCTCTGGGACTGTGCCATCCCATGGTTTTATTTTCTTTTCTGTCCCCGGTTCTGCTTCTGACTTTCTGCATCCCACAGAATTCAGTGAAAACATTTGCAATAAAAATCAGCAAAAAGACTGAGCTTTCCACAGGGGTGGCCAGAGCCAACGCTCTGCACACCTTGTAGGGAGAAATAGAAATACTTGATCAAGGGCTGTAATTTTACCTGAAATGCCAAGTTCTCTGACCAGCATGGCTTGATTGTGCTGAAAAGCTCAACGATGGACTAAGCTGCTGCAGGAAACTGTGTCTACTTAGGAGAGAGAGAGAAATGTTAGAACTTCACAGCAGTGTGGAGCAGAGGCATTGTCTGAGGCCATGATGAGCACTGGAATGCAGTAACATTTAGTAACTCTATAAAAATAAAATAAATTTCAAACACAGAAAATCTTGGTGTTTAAAAGCTTAAATCTAGGAATTGTTCTTCACAGGTTACTGTGTGAAGCCAGAGGATGACTTACCTACCCCGCTTCAGAAGTTCTCAGGAATAGCCACAGCTACATTCAAGAATCTTAACTGTGGTTGTCTGGTTGTTGGTTGTTTTTTTAATGGCATTTACCATCGACTCATCTGAGTGGAGATGAGCCTTCCCCTGGCAGAAGAAGTGAGCTCTGAGAACAGGCTGCTCCCGCAGTGAAAGCCCAGCAGCAGCGAGGGTGTTTGTGTTCCTGGAAGCGTTAATGCTGAGGATTTTGCTGGCGTTGCTGTGTCAGGGGAGGGTGTTAGCTGGAGGTGTTAAGTGAAAGTGAATTAGTTTAAGTGCAGCAAAGCCTTGTTCAGATGCTCCTTTTGAGAGTTAAAGTAGTGAGGAATTAAAGACGGTTTTGTTTGTGAATGAGGGACTGTGCCCTAGGGATTAATACATTTTTACTGATGCGTTTTTATTTCGTGTGTTTAGTTAATTGGGCTTAACTTTCCTAACCATACTGGTGGCAGTGGGTCCCCAGGGACAGAGGAGGCGTTGCAGAGACCCATTCCCTTGCATTGTCTAAGTGATGACAAATGGAAGATGGGTTAATTGATTGCAGATCTTTATTTTTGGTAAATCCAAAGAGGCATATTCTCTATGGTTTTTGTGTACACAAGCATGTTGAGGACTGTTAAGTCAATTCACATGAAGGAATGGACTCAGAAGGCATTAAATCACTTTGCTAGGGTCTGTAGTGGTGAAGGACAGGGCAGGGTGTGAGGAGCTCTCCTCACTCCATGCAGCCTGGCTGTCCAGCTTCTGTCCTTTCCGTATCATCGAGATGTGACACAAACGTGTCTGACCAAAGTCAATAAACGTTTCATTGTCAGCCTCCCTCACAGGAGTGGCAGACACTAGAAGGCTGGAAATGCAAGTAGATCTATTTAGGTGAACAAATGTGGATTTTTATATTATTTTTTTTTCTATTTAGCCTTTAAGACTTTGGTTTCTGACAGCTTTGGAGCATAACCATTTTTCAGGCAGATATTTTTTTTCTTTCTGAACAGTAGCTCCTGTTTGAGAAGCCCTCAGCAATACCACTTTTTCACCTCGGTATTTTGATGTTGCTGTGCTGGCAGAGGGGGCTAATTGCCTCCAGTAATCATGGCTGATGAGCAGCGAATTTGGACTCTTGTGGTTTTAAGATCTTGTATGAGCTCATCTGCTGGCTGGTGTCACCCTTCTCTCCCTTGGGCATCCGGCTGGGGTACATAAACTTCAAGGTCTGGTCTTTTGGCTCTGTGTGGAGACAGAAATGATGAAAATAACGTTTTTCAGAGGGCAGTTCAGAGAATCTCTCCCTTGGCTGTGCAAGACCTGCGTGAATAGCCCCCTCCCACTTCACAGGTTACTCTTCTTCCAAAAAGCAAAGCAGAAAATAGGTCTGAAAAGCGGGTTATCCGTTTGCTGCCTGGGTCTGCTGCCGACCGCCTGCCTCAGCGGCGCGGTACCTGACGGAGGCAGTGGTTGTCCTGTTTGCTCGGGCACTGTGTCACCTCTGCCGTGGAGGGAGGCACGCACGAAGAACTCCAAAGTCATTATCTTTTAATTATAAAACAAATTCCAGTTGTTGACTGGAATAGTTGGTCCTCAAGCTGGAGGAATGCCCGGGGCGCTGTGGGACGGGCCGCAGCAGAGCACACGCTGCTGTTTGCTGAGCCCCTGCTTAATTTGGGATCAGGGACTTAATTACCCCTTCAGTGTGTAACGTGTAAGCCCGCCTCTGAGGATGGGGTCTCGTAGGGGCACGGGGTCACTTGTCAGAAAGAACTGCAGTATTTCTGCGTTGAACCTGCTTTAGCAGCTTCGAAACCCCCCTGCCAGCAATGGGACCTGCTGCGAAAGCCTCGGTTCGTTACGCAGGCTGCAGTTCACTGTTAATAGATTTATACCCGTCACACGCCGATGGGATCACTTCTGTGGTGCTGCATGTGGAGAATTTGCAAGGGGTTGTTTTTTAGTACAGAAATTCAGGAGCACGAGTAGTTTCTACAAGAATTTCAAGCACTGGGAGGGCATTTCAGGTGAGAACGGTTCTGGTGCTGGTCTTGCAGACCCGTGGGCACCGCTGGCAGCAGCCGGGCTCTCAGTTACTGAAATTTCTGCTCTAAAATGGGCAGTTTGAGCAAAGAACACCCACTGGGAGATGAAGCACAGCTGCTTTCATTTGAAGTTTTCTAATTTGGCTTCAAAAACTACTAGTGCTACTGAGGTCATTACAACAGCGTTATCCAGAAAGAAATTAGCTGCCAGGTGTGGAGTTGACCCATTTTCTGCCTGTTCCCATCTCCCCCCTTCATAAGTTCTCAAGGTCTGCAAAATCCATTCTGCGATTCCTGTTTGTCCTGTGTCAGTAGGGGGGCGGTGGGTTTGCCAGCTGCCTCGGTGGCTGAGGGGTGTGCTGAGCATCCGTAACGCATGTTGAGATCCTCCAGCGGGGAGGAGGATGCCTTGGAGACCTGCCTCGTGTTGTTGTCTAAGGGCTTGCTGCAGCCTCCCTGAGGGAACCTGGTCCCTTCCCCAGACACCTCCTCTCTTTCCGCTTGTGGTTTCCACCGCGCACAACAGATGGTGCTTAATCTGTAGGTGTTCCTTGTACACAGTGCACCCAGAAGTTAACCCTCTCTAAAGTGATCCCGACAGAAAATGTTGAAATATCACTCAGTTCTGCATCCTCCCTTTCCAGTGCTGCTTCCATTCCTTCTCTTTAGCTTTATTATTACTTCTAAAAATACTGCTTGTGCTTTGGTGGCTGATAGCTCCTCCTTCTGCCTTTTCCTTTTCCTTTTCAAGAGTTGGAGGACAATTATAACACATGTTCTTTTGTAGCTATCAGTCAATAGAAAGTCTGTTGAAGCCCTCCTCTCTACAAAATTTACTACAGTGCTATTTTTGGAAATCTTGTCTTACAAATTTTTGGCTGAGGCTATTTAAAGAATTGTAACAGTTCTCAGCCTTTGACTTGGGCTTTTACAGCAGTTGTAAAGCTGATGGAAAACTGGCGCTAGTTCTTCATTTTCATACTGCTGTTCCACCACAGCCTTACCATTCGCTGAATCCCATTGCCGCTCTGGACGCCGATAGGAGTTTTTTTGCTCGGTAACAGAACTAAATCAGATGATCAGAAATTGAAGGTCAAGTTGTATATATGGAGCAGAAAGCCAGCGGAGCTACCCTTGATATTAGACTGAAGGCAGAATTTGTTGTCCCACTCGTGCAATCAGAAGAGGCTGTTGCCATGATAAAAGCCTTACTTACGGAAGGGTTTTCCATATGAGAAGATTAAGGAAGTTAAGATCTTGTGCTCTTCCAAAATTGCTTGAAGCATGTGGTGAGATTTATTGATGCACAGGTAGTTTAGCCTTCCATAGGCAAATTTGTCCTCCCTGCCATTAAAGAGGGAATCCAAGCAATTGGACCTTTTGAGATTGAAAAACATTTTTTGGGAACGTGAGGTGCTAGTGGATACCATACAAGGTTGGGCTGCTCTAGGATAATCCAGGTGCCAGAACAGTGGGTGAAGGGTTTCCTTACCACCACTGAACATATGCAAGATGGTGAGGATGACTTTAAAAATACAGTTACAGCTGGTGTAGGGATAAATGAACTCAGTCTTTCATGTCACTGAGGTTAATTTACAAATTGAAATAAATAATCTGTCCCTTCAGTCTGAATTAAGAGCTGTGCTCTGAAATGCACATCAGCTCTTCCTTCCCTTTTTCTGTCTATAACCTTGGGTCTTGGAGTCATTCTAGAGGTGGGCTGTCTGTGACACAACAAAACAGAAGCAAACTGCTCTTTTTCTCAGTTTCAGGGAAAATTAAAAACTTGACAAGCAGGAGAGTTTACCTAAAGTTATAAAAGAATACAAATGGAAAGGCTACAAAAAGTTTCTGGAGAATGTATAACAGTAAATCGCTAACTACAAGGAGGAAATATGTAAAAACTTGACGTTTGAGTATGTATAACTGGTACACACAGTGATTGTAGGAAAACTAACAGGGGTGTTTGGGCACAGCAAACATAACCCTAAAGGAGAATTTGATCCAGAGTGAGGCTGGGCAAAGTAATAAGAAAATAGAGTTAAAGTAGTGTTGTTACAGGAGCAAGGAAAAATGGAGTACCAAAATTAAATCAGTGGGGAAGAGGGATCCATGAAACCCTTTTCTTGGCCAGAACCACGGAAAATGGAAACCCAAAGAATGTATTTTGCTTAAGCTCAGATTGTGATCTTATGCCAGGATTGCTTAGCTTGCAGTGACGGAGCTGAGAGGAGGTGACAGTTGGGGCTTATGTGGTGAGATGTACCAGGCAGCACGTTCTTCGGGCTGAAAAATGGCACAAACCCAGGGCTGGTATCACAGGAAACACGGTGAGTGCGAAGCAGCACTGGTAGATGCATTAACCGCTATCAGCACCGCACCCGTTTCCCCTTCCCTCAGGCAACAGAAAATGAGAATACTGAACGTGGAGAAGAGCAGTGTCAGCGAAAACAGAGCTCAATGTGGTTAAAAGCAGTAGCACTAGTATTAGCAATCAGTAGTATTCATGGCAATTACAAGTAGCGTTAGTAGCAGTAATAATGGCATTAACAATTCTGGGTGCATCCGTACATGTTCATTGTGTTCTCATTTTTTAAAGAAATGGCAAGAAAGGGGCAAACCTGCATTTACTGACCTGCCATCTAGATACCTTGTCACCAATATATAATCTGGGGATTAAAGCCCACAAAGAGAAGGAGACTTTTTAGGAGGAAATGTTAGAGAGACAGTGTCAGGAGGTTTATGAGCGGAGGTTAATTGCCCCTTCCTTTCTTTATTCTGTGGCACTGAAATCGGCACTACACCTGCCTTTGCTTCCCAAAGCCTGATGAATGTCCCATGACACTCCTTTGGGGTTTAGTGACAGCAGCCCTGGTGCCTCCCCCGTGACCTTTGTGTGTCCCTGCGGAGGGAGGGGACATGGGGACGTATGGAGGTGGCGTGTCCCCTGGGACCGTGTGGGCTCAGGCTCACGGTTCCTGTGTCTGGGGCAGACACAGCACTGGTCCTTGGAGGAGCTCTGAGTAAATTAACCCTCGGTGTTTTCTATGGGGCACATTCCCAGCACTTATTCTCTTGTTGTCTCATGTTGCTCTCATCCTTCACTTTCTAAGCTCGTCTCTTCAGGCTCATTTCTTTTCAGTTGAGTTAAGTGGTTACGTTTGCTTTACTCAGGTGACTGTTGAACCCATGGTCCAGTTGTGTTTATTTCTGTTGGTAAAGCTCCTTTTCATGTCTCCTGCCAGTGGTCTGGTGCTGCCCCCCTTGCTGTAGGGGAAGGAGAGAAATACCTGGGGTGTTCTGGCAGTGGGAACTCAGGCTGGGTGTTTGAGGATGGTTGTTGGTACAGTCTCTCCCTCTGCACCCTCAGGCACATCACTTCCCTGCAGTTCTGTTTCCTCCCCTTTAAAGACTTGTGTCCAATAACCTCCAGGAGTTCTCTGTAAAGTCAATCATTCTGTAGATGTTCATGTATATAGTCATGTGCAGACTGGAAATGCTCAAATGATACGTGTTTGTTGTGTACTGACTGAAGCCATTAAAAATCAGAAAAAAAAATGCTGCATTTCCATGCCACCCCTTCCCTTCTGTGTGTATTTCTACTTATGCAGATTCTGGCAGGAGGGTTTCCTCGTCGCTGTGGTGTGTGAGCAAACCAGAATCTGTTGGGTGCGTCAGTCTTCGGTCAGATCAGACACAACAGAAAGCAGCAGACTCCCATTTCTTCACAAGAAATGTTCAGCTCAGTATTTTTTCTTTGAAGATTTTTGAACTGCCCAAGCTTGGAGATTATGTTTTTTCTCTGGCGTTTTTGGTGGTGGCTTCTGTGTTTAAAATTGCTGCTTACGCATACGTACAGTTGGAGCATCTTCCCTTGATTTTGGCAGTAGAGAGCTGCCGCTCCCATTCTTGACTGCAGTAAACAATAGCCTTACAGGATGAATTATTGAAAATAAATACACTCCAGCAAGCTGAAGTTTATAGAGTCTTTTGAATAATGTTAGTAAGGTTGTGTTAGTAGAAGGCTAATGCCACTGCCAGCAATGTAATTACAGGCTGCTTGGAGGTCAGGAAAAACAATTAAAACTTCTGAAACAGTGGCTTGAGGTCGAAGAGCTGGGATGAACCTCTTAGTCCTGCTAATGTTCGTTCACAGTATTACACCCCAGAAGACTGCTTTTTTTTTTTTTTTTTTTTTAGGGCTCCCCGTGTGTTGTTCATCGTGTAAAAGACCTGCTTCATTTTCCTCCATCAGCGTTTTTTACTCTTCTGACCCAACTGCTAGAATCGTTTTTGTTTCAACGACACTTAGAATCTCTGAAATAATGAGAATGGAGATACATTTTGTCTGTCTCCCCTCCATGTTGGGGTTTTGGCCACTTTCATTTTTGGTGAACATCAGCGGTTGGGCTTGGTGCAGCACCAGCCACATCCTGGAATCATTGAGATGTCCTGCAGAAATCCCCATGCTTTCAAGGCATGGAGAAAGTGCTGATCATTGATTTAATTTGAGTTTTTATTTGAGGGATGGTGACATTAAAAGTAATCCAACCTTGAGTCTCACTGACATACCATATTAAGGTGAAGTACTTTCAGTGGAACTCGACACCTTGTGGAAGAGTTATAAACGTTCCTCTGGGAACCAGCCCGGTCTCTTGTCTGTCCCATTGCTTCTTTGTGTCTTTGGATTTGTCTCTTTATTCCATCAGCAAGTTCTTCGGGAAACAAAACTTCATCCTTAGCGCTCATTTGAACATTATTTATCATTTTCAGAATCACAATTTCTACCAGTTGAGATATTTAAGACAAATGTACTTAATTTAAAAGGAGAAAGTAATCAATAGGCAAAGTAGGTCCTGAAGGCACTGACCCTATGTCATCAGCTCTGAAGAATTTTGTGGAAAAAGACAGAAGATAGATTAAGCAACCAACATCTACAAAAACTGCAACACAAAGCTAGCTTGAAAAAATGGGCTTATTTTATTATACTGAGAAAATCATCAGCTTCTGAAAGTCCAAGCTGTGGTAAAGAATGCCATGTGTTTTCAATGTGTAGAAGACCGTCAGCGAGTATGTGCACATCAGTAATTCGTCTTTCATCTCGAGGGACGTTTTTGAGAAGTTTTGAAATATACACGTAAAAAGCTTAGAAATCCGATTGATTGACTAATTGTATTGATTGACTAATTTTAAATTATCTCGCTGAGATACATGGTAGGTACAACACGGTTATTGTCACAGCCTGTGGTGAGATTGTTGGGACGTGTTCCAGATGTGTCTGGGCTCTGGCACTCGACTGCTCTGTGCCCACGTGTAGTGTGATGGAGACGGACGTGAGTGCTGTTGTCAGAGGAACTCGCTTCACCTGGATGCCAGGAGATGTTTCACTGTTTTTGAGAAACGTGGGAGCTAACGAATAAATGCTTTTCTGGCAGGATATTTAGGCTGTTAATTTAAAAATCACAGCCTGCTGACCAAAGGAGCGTGAACCAAAATAAAAAACCAAAGTTCCTGGGCAGGTGCTGTGTGAGTGAGACCCTCACAGATGTTCGGGATGTGGTGAACTCCCACCCGCTGCGCTGGGAACACACTCAGTGTCTGAAAAAAACAAACCTTCTTGCTTTTATAATGTCTTGGAAATCTTGTCTGGAATCCTGCTGCGTTTGACTTTTGTAGCAACAAATGGGTTTATGAAAGTTTCTAGGAAATCTGTTCTTATTCACCTCTTGCTTTTGCAGAATCACATTGCTTATGTTTGCACTTAGAGATGTGTGACCTTGTCTCTTGCTCGTTCCCTTGCCGCCTTCTAAACATTTTTTCATGCAACATGAGACTTTTAAGAACTCGATCTGTCTAATTTTGAATGTTGGTTGGTTGGGGTTATTTTGAAGAATTGAAGTGGAACTCATGATTTGCATTCAGTTTACAAAAGAGCAGGAAAGAAAAAAAGCAAAATTCTGTTGAAGATACTGATGGGGGAACACAACACAGAATGGAACGGACATCGTGCCCCGATGCACTGGATGAAATATGGATGAAATATGCTCGTACTTCTGTCCACACACGGTCTACACACGGTCTCAGAAGCTGCACAGACAGCTTGCCTACAGCAAGTTGGATGCTTCTGGTGGATGACACAGGAGATCCACATCCACCCAGTGCATCCAAGCACACAGCACCTGTGTGCGACCTGAAGGGCTTCTTCCATCCAGAAATGACTGAAAAAAGAAGTTCAGGTCCCTGAGCTCTCTGGTATCACACTAGACCTGTCTATAAAGAATTTGCATACACCTAATTTGGCACCAAAATGTTAGTTTGAATTTCTTAAGATTCATGAGAACTTTGTGCCTGGATGTATCTTTGATTCTAGAAAGGCTTTAAGAAGAACACAGCAGTTGCCTTATTGCTGTGCCCAGTGGGAGGGCTGCAAGGTGGAGACCTCCTCTCCCTCTTCCTCTTCCAGGTGGGTGTTTGCCCTCCTGGCCTCAAAAACAGTGTCACACTCACATTCTTTTTAATTTGAATGTGTTTATTTTTTGGCCTTGGTGTTTCAGAGGAAGTACCTGTTAAATCATCCGCAAAATGGAGCGGTCCAGAACATCTGATCTCATAATATTTACATGAAGTGGCGTTGTAATAATAACAGTGGCTGGTGTTAAAAGAGAAATGGAAGTCTTTTAGTCAGGTAGAGCAGGAAAAGTTTTATGACAGATGAAGGAAAAATTCTGTAATAATAATCAAGCAGGCTGGAAACTTCTCTGCCATTAACCAAGTGTGATATATCAGGGACAGTAATTTTTAAGTTCTGCATTTTAACAAGGCTCTGTTTTCTATATTTACGTATTTGTGAAAATAAACAAAGAATGAACAGAAAACAATGACGTCTCAGGGAGGGTTCGATGTCAATGATACAACGCAGTCCCAAAAACCCCCAGGCAACGTAAAAGCCAGCGGTGCCAGGCTGCTGTTCTGGCTACACCTTGTGGCTCTTTATTCACGCACAAGTGCCTTGACCTTCGTGTGTGCTTTCACATTGTAATGCAAATATTAATGTTTGGAAATTACTTTGGAGATAATGACGTTGAAGGAGTCTCAACCTCAGGTTTAGGATGAGAAGCCTCAGAAAAACCTTTGGTTGTTTTCTAAATTTATTGAGAAAATCCCATGCACAGAATGCTCCTTTCTTTCTAAAAGGGTTGTTTTCAAAGAGTCTTATATTTCTTTAGCAAAATCCTGGATTTGTCTGGTGTTTCAATCACAGGACAATGTTTTATGTAGCTGTTGCATGATCATTTTTGACTGGGCTATGGAATGAGTGATGACACATCTTTTCATGCACACGCATTGAGTCGTCTTGATGTGGTTTATTTCGGATGTGAGGAAATTGATCTTTCCTTGGGCATGTTCAAAGACAGACCTGATCCTTATGGAGCATCTTCTATAGCTACAACCTCTATAACCTACAAACTTTAAATGTTCCCAGCAAGGAGAACGATTTTCTAACATTTTCCAAAGGCAGAACAACGTGTTAAGAGAGATGATGAGAGGAATAGTGCTCTCCAGACCATGTTTGTTCATCTCTGTGGAGCTGTGTCCTGTCCCTGGCCCTGTGGGTCTCTTGAACAGACCTTCCTAGTTTTAAAGGAACTTCTCTAGCTGTTCACACAGAGACCTGTCATCACCAGTGTACAAATGCTGGTCACTAAGTACAACTTCATATTAAACCCCTGGGACAGGGAAGAATTCTTCCTGGTTTAGAGTTTCTCAGAGGGTTTAACCAATGAAGACGTGAAGAGCTCGTTTCAAACAGATACTCAGTTTAGATCAGCCACTTCCTTAATCCAGCCACTTGAAATCACAGAATGCTCTGGAGATTATCTCCTCCAACCTCCTGACAGAGCAGGGTCACCCAGAGCAGGTCCCACAGGAAGAAACCCACAGGGTTTGAACGTCTCCAGAGTTGGAGACTCCACCACCTCTCTGGGCAGCCCCTTCTAAGGCTCTGCCATAGGAGAGAAGTTCCTCCTTGTGCTTAGATGGAACTTCTTATGCTCAAGTTTGTGCCCATTCCCTCTTGTCCTGTCCCTGGGCACCACTGAGAAAAGCCTGGCCCCATCCTCCTGACACCCACCCTTGAAGGATTTAGAGCCCTTGATCACATCCCCCCTCAGCCTTCTCTTCTCCAGACTAAACAGACCCAAGTCCCTCAGCCTTTTAAAGATGAAGCCATTCTTCTCTTGCTGCTGTTTTTGGCTTACAAACCAAAGTATACATCTTGTGATGGTGTCATAGCTGAAATGAAAGCTGGGATGGGTGGCTGTGTTTGGCTGAAAGTCCCTGCAGGCAGCAGGGGGACTCGGAGCTCACACTGGTCCTGACACAGGTTTCCCAGGTTTGCTGCTGCAGCCACCAGAGTTAAATAACTTTGTCGTACACTATTATTTTGTATTATGCCTGAGTACTTGGCTTCTGGGACTGAAGTTCTCTTTCCCTGAAATCTGTTCAAAAGCCAATATATATAAAGATTTTTTGTGCGTCGTGTTTCTTTGGCGTTGGCAGGGGTTTTCTGCAAGGAGGGAGACGTTTCTGTGATAGTTTTAGGAGAGATTTTTTTTTAATTTTGCTAGGAAAGCTGGATTGCAGTCTCTTTGGCTTTGGCTGGGTTGTTATGGAAAGGAAATACAGTCTTCTGGGTTGGTTTTCTTTTTTTTATTCTCAGGGCCTAATTCTGACTTTTTCTCTACAGGTAAAATCCACCGCGGTAGATTTAATTCTATTCACGTATTCAAGTAAGTGATGCTAATATTAGCCCTATGGGTGCCTTTGCCATAGGGAATTAGATTCTGTGGTATTTTTCTCAGTTTCTGAAAAGTCTGATTTGACTTCTAACATCATCCTTACCTTTATCACCTTAATGAGAAAAATTTTATCACAGTAAAACTTGCTTTTGCAGTAAAAATGTCTATAATCCGTGAGAAGTGACTTCAGGCACGCTTCTCTCTCTCCATGCTGTACCTAACTCAGTCGGGATGCGTTTCAGAGGGTTAGTTTAAGTGTTGATGTTATCAGGAGGATGGGCCTCAGCTGAAGTTTAAGATACTTTATCAACAAGCCTATAATTGTCTGAAGACGCACCAGGCTCTTCATTCAGCTGCCTGAAATACAGATGCCTGGTGACATTTGAAATGTCCTGGAGCATCTTAAACATCTGTGTGGCACTGCTAGGTCTGACTCACGTCTCCAGTGCAGCAGCTGGAGGCTGAAGGTGCTTTAAGATACCTTATGTGACACTAGCAATAGAATGACACCCTGGTTCATGAGCTCACCGTGCAGACCTTGTCATACATACTCAATTAGCCGTAAGATCAATTTAGTTCACCCCAAAGTCTACTTCAAGGGTGGGAGTTATCTAAATATAACCATCTGGTGCCATCTGAGAAACCCTAGGGTGTCTGGTCCCTCAGCACAGAAATGAGCTCTGAGCTCTTGCCTGTCTAACAAATTGGGACACGGGTGCCATTGGTTTATTATACTGTGCACTTATCACCATCTAACCATGCTATCCAGATAGTGCCTGTATCTTCTGATCTCGGGTGTGTAAGTCAAGGTCTCGATGGTTTATTTTTACACTATGGATCAGACATGTCTCTCGCTGACGTACACAGAAGAACCCTAAATTAAAATCTGAAGAAATAAGAAAAATTCTGCCCCAAAGTATATGTCTTGTGGAGTTGTGTTTGAACCACCCAGCACTGCTAGAACAGATTTTATACATAGGCACCAGAAGAGCATGTACCTGCCTGGTTTTGGGCAGGGTCTTTCGCAGGGGAGGAGAAGGAAATGCAGTGACTGTTTTGAATGTTAAACAAGGAATAAACATTTTGTCACTGAAATTCCTCCATGTTAGATGTGCATAAAATGTAAGACAGTAAATGGGATTGGATACTGATTCCGTCAAGCCACACAGTGTTTTTAAAAGGCGTCCTCCTGACGCAAATGGTAGGTGAACCTACCAGGAGAGGTGCCTTGCTAGACCTACTGTTCACTAACAAAGAAGGGTTAGTGAGGGATGTGGAGGTCGGAGGCCGTCTTGGGTTTAGTGACCATGAAATGGTTAAGTTTTCCATTCATAGTGAGGTAAAGAAGGGNAACAGATTTTATACATAGGCACCAGAAGAGCATGTACCTGCCTGGTTTTGGGCAGGGTCTTTCGCAGGGGAGGAGAAGGAAATGCAGTGACTGTTTTGAATGTTAAACAAGGAATAAACATTTTGTCACTGAAATTCCTCCATGTTAGATGTGCATAAAATGTAAGACAGTAAATGGGATTGGATACTGATTCCGTCAAGCCACACAGTGTTTTTAAAAGGCTGATAATATAATTGGATGTTAATCCATGCAGAAGTGAAGGGAAGAAGTCATCCTCAAGTCACAGAGAGAGTTCACCTTCCCCATAGACAACTACTGACCTGCTTTTTTGTCTCACTTCACTTAAGACAATCCTAACTCTGTGTCTAAAATCTTTAGCTGCAAGTTTCAGACAGGGCTGTTGGAGGTTCTCCTGGGAAGCTGGTGATGGGACGGAGAGGTGCTGGGTCAGCGATGCACACTCCTTTGGGCATGGAGGGATTCCACAGCCAGTCTGACAACTGCCACTTCCTATCTGCAGGGCTGGTTATTCACTGTACTGCCTGGAAAAGTCAGCAATTCGCTGGGAATAATTCCTCAACGTTAGTAAATGCCAGACACTGTGTTTGTTCCTCGTCTCGTTAAGGTTGGGTTTTTTTCAGAGGCAAGTTATAGTAGCTGAACTGCCATCTTATCACATTCTTTAGGTCTCCTAGGCATATTTTTTTTGGACATTTTCCTCACACACTGTTTTAAATCCTCTGTTTTAAGAGGCTCGTGCTGTCACCTGGAGGGGTAGAAGGGAGCACTTTTTGACCAGTGACTGTTGTGTTCACCTGCATCTAAAACAAGAAGTATGGACCACAAAATATGTTCTAATAAAACATACCATCTTTTCTAGAAGACTCGGCACAAAGGGTAGCTTGGGTGCTTGGCTCCACTCACGCAGTAAAATTGTGTCTGACATCTGTTTAATACAACTACATGGAGCCTAAAAGTGAAGGGCAAGCCTGAGTTTATTAATCTTGTCAGTTGTTATTACCTTTTTATCTGGATCCTGTTAACTTAGGATTTGTATGTAACTCATGGAAAAGATCCACTTTTGTTTTCTTTGTTCAGATATGAGAAGTCTGTTGGCATGAGTCTTCAAAGGCATTAACTCAGTAGCATCATGGAAATTTGGCTGTGTTTTGAGCACTTGAGGAGCTATAAAAATTAGACTAGGTTATTTTAACAGGCTATTGTTCCACAATCTAGCTCATCTTTCTTTCTATGTTTTTTTTTTTCTTTTTATAACTTTCAAGTCATTTAAAGCTACTTTGCTTTTATTCCAAAGTTCAGTAAAAGCTGTTACTTAGTCTGTGGGAATTTGCAATTTCCACATTATATCCCCACTAGATGTGCTGGTTGTTTGGATTGTGTTTCTGTGTAGTGGTCAGACCTTCCCATATGGAAGAGTATCTCTCTGTAACAGACGACTTCTGTTGGATTTATTTTCTTAGAACCAAATGAAAGGACTAGACCTGTCTATGCAAAAGAGAACAAAATAGTAGAAGATGTTGATTTGACCCTCTGTTTCTTATATTGCTCTAATTCCATTGCACTTGAACGTGTGTATCTTGCTGGAGGACCCTTGGCAAGTGTTCTGCTGTTGTTTAATCTTTGTTTCCTCCCGTGGCCCTCCTGAGGGGAACAGTTACGCTCTCGTGTCCTAAAGCAAAGCCGTGATCTGCACCCATCTGTGCTCCCAGCAAGCTCTTCACAGCACAACCTCCCTGTGTTCGTGCTGGGTGTCTTTCCTTTGCGAGTCCTCCACACTCCTCTTGCTATGATTTTGGGGACTGAAGTCATGACTTCCCCTCTTACTGTCATAAATATAGCCGTTGGAATGCTTACAATCATTTTATTACCACTGGCAGTACTTGAAGATAATCGCTGTTGGTCTTGGGTTTTGTTCTTGTGATGCAATATTATGTAAGAAGAAACTTAGTAATAATTTACTGAATTACTTTTCATGTATTTCTAAATGAACCTCTCATATTCTGTGCCAATAATCCATACAATTCATTATTTCCAGCACTGTCCTACATAATACATGACCTTTAGCTTCTTTCAATTTCTTTTCAAGCCTGTCTTAAGAAAACAACGGTGCAAAGACTTTCTGGGGTTTGATTTGTCAAGTTAAAAGTCCAGTTGTTTTTCTTTTTTTCACACACTGTTTTAAATCTCCATTAACGTGGGGTTATTCCCTGCATCCCCCTCCCGCTCGACAGCACCGAGGGGCTCCTCATGGGGAGCTCCACTCAGGGCTGGCAAGTTCAGCTGGTAGTCCCTTGCCCACACCTCAAATGACTTGGGTGGAGGCCTGTACGATAGAAAATGAACTGGAAAAATCATGGATTTGATGCCCTTATATATTTGGGGATTATGGCTGGCTGTTAATGCCATATCCAGGTCCATGGTTCTCCATCCAAGACCACGCTGCCTCCACGTGGGACGCTCTCCAGGCATGCTCAGAGATCCACAGCTTGCCTCCAAGAGGTTGCTGTCTAAAATCTGGTTCCTTGTCTTTGATTTAATGCTGTAAAATGCATTTTTTTAGCAATGGGAAGATATTTTAAGCCATATACTTAATTTCAATCATTCTTCCTTGGAGTTGCGGTCTTTTAGTTTTAACCACTATCAGTGACACATCACACGTTACTTACTGTGTGATTATAAGTGAACATGCTTATTTAACTGTAGGCAGACCATTCATCTTTCATAATATCACATTTTAAATCATCTCAGTCTTTTTCAGGGCAAAAAGAATTAAATTATTATTGGTTTGCTCGGGTTAGATTTTTAAGGAAGACTGTAGAAGGCGCAAACATTTGAGGAGCTTCTGAAAAATCTCATATATTTCTGTCTTCTGCAGCTTAACACACTCAGTAATGTTCTTTTGGGGCCCTAGCATTTTTGCAGCCCTCCCAACAGAAAGCTGGTTCTCAGTCTCAGACTTGGTTCTGCACCAGTTCCAAGCACACGTTGCTCTGGCTGCCAGGTTTGTCTGCTGCACCGGCCCTTGTGCAGAAACACTGGCCACTTCAAACAGCGGAGGTTTCTCCGAAGAGGCTGGAAGCTGTACTAAGAAAGTAGCTTGCCTTCATGAAAAAAGCTGATTAGTGGTGTGATTAGTGGCAAATGGCATGGCAATGCCTGGGGGTGTCATTGCCAGCGGTGCAGCAGGGGATGCTCATGGACAGAGGAGACATCTGGAAGTGCTGGTTGAAACACTGGCCTCAGCATCTTCCCGAGGCATTTACTTACGGAGTGTCAAGGTGTGTGAAATATAATCCTTTATTTCTTTTGGAGTCATTTCTATTCCTAGACTGCAGGGACCAACAGCAGTGAGAAATGGCTCCTCTGGTTTTGGGTATTCCACTGGTGTCTATAACCTTATCATACTCCCTGTCAGCCCTGAGCTTTGCTTCTCACGATGCACAACGTTTCCCAAGTTCCATTTCATTTAAATGCTCATGCCTTTTTTCATAGCATTTATAAAAGATGTACTGGTATTTTTTTAAAACTTAAATTTCCTTAGGTCTACAAAAGCATTTCTTTGTAGGTGTGATGCTGAAGGTAAACCTGAGACTCTTCTGTAACAGGTTCCTGTGGGGAATTTGTTTTGGGTATTGCATCGCAAGTTGTATTCTGAAGCCTGAAAAATCTCTGGTCAAGTTAGTGGGACCTTTTGTGGATGATGGTGAGCTGGTTTGTAGGCAGTTGGCCTGGGTAATGGCAGTGGGGTTAATTGTGCCAGGTGAGAGGATGAGCAGTGTCTGGGGAGCCGGGCGAGTGACGGGGCCCCAGGGATGGGATGGGGAGCCTGGGCTGACTTCCCAAACACCCTGTTTGTTACCAACAAAAAAAAAAAGAAAGGGGCTGATTTCCCCTTAGGAAATCTTCACCCTATTAGTGTCAATGGCAAAACTCTTACTCGTTCCCACAGGGGTGGGATGTCACCCTACAAGTGTGGAACTCGTGTTTCTGCGCCATGCAGGCAGTGGAAGAGCATCCAGGAGAACCTCACAGGAGCACTCCCTGTGCCACAGGGGCAGTCAGGAAGGCTCTGCTCACGTACAGCCTCTGTCCTTACCAAACCAACGGGACTGGAAAAAGCCCAGGCGTTTCTGTGGCCTCGTGCTTGATAAGGAATGAATTCATCCTGAGAAGGATGAATTTGTGTGAGCCTAAAAGGCTGGCTGTTTCCTGTGACACTTCTAAGGTAGCAGAATCATAGAATGGCCCAGGCTGGAAGGGTCATCTAGTCCGACCCCCCTGCAGTCAGCAGGGACACCCCCAACTAGACCAGGTTGCCCAGGGCCTCCTCAAGCCTCCCCTTGAATATCTCCAGGGAAGGGGCCTCAACCACCTCCCTGGGCAACCTGTTCCAGTGCTCCACCACCCTCAGAGTAAAGAACCTCTTCCTAATGTCCAGTCTAAGCGAGGAGAAACAGCATGTTTCTGTCTGACAGACTGGAACCCTATTGACTGGGGTGTTCTCACAGTTAAATGCTCAGGAGGTCGGTATGAACTATGCTGCGTGTTGCCCTTACTGAAAACAGGGCAGCTCCATCAGTCAAAAGTGGACACATCCAGTTGCTGATTAGTTGTAATTCCTGGACTGATGGCTTGTTTACCCAAACGTTACAAATTCTCTGGTTTTCAGTTGTCCTTTTGCGGTAGCTGTTGCCTCTGCTGTATAACTGTGGTTACTGAGATGTGGTAACTGTATAAATGAGGGAGAGAGCCTTCCGCGATGCTGATGCAAAATATGCAAACAACTCCAGCTAAACATAGCTTTACCATGGTTTTGTTATATAAATGTCAACTTGAAATTAAATGTTATGGAAACATTTCTTTTATCTTTATGGACTCTACCAGCTGCGGGGTTACAGTCTCCTCCAGTACAGTTTACATTTATGCTGTTGTTTAAATCTGTCACATACATTCAGGGCACAGAGAAGGTTTTAAAAGCGAGCTGTTTGCCTTGGTGCGGCAATTACGGAGGGAGCAGCTTGTGCTGACGCTGGGGAGACCAGGAGTCGCTGACGCTGGTTTGATTTTTCCAGAGCCCGATGAGCTGTAGGTTTCTGATAGGGCTGTGTGTTTCAGAACCCGTGCTGTGTCAGATTGTGGGCAAATTTCACAGCGTATTAGCCAGTTGGGCAATAGTTTATTTTTTTTTCCCCTTGACTATTTTGCAATGCATTGCAAAGATGACAGTTTACCTCTTAGTTTCCTCCGTACGTCTGGTTTGAGACTTACCCAGTAACTGGAGCAATAAGAAAAAAGGCAATTTAGAAATGGTTGTATTGTCCCCACTAGCTCCTCTTATCAGGCAGGTTGCAAATATATTTTAAAATGGTAGTGTCCCTTTAGGTAATACAAATATGTTCTTGTGCCTGTGGTGCAACGTGTGTGAATATTGGGCACTACAGATACGGTTAAAGCACTGGAACAGCTCAGCCTCATGGTGTAAGCTGTCTCCAGTCAACAAACGTGATCTGGGCCCTGCAGAAGGAGGCAGACGGAGATTATTCCAGACACATCACCCCATGAGTCACAGAAAGCAGACACCGGTGTTGGGTAATGCTGCCAGCAGGGCTGGCCTGCCACGGGCTGGGGTCAGTGGTCATCGCATCAGAGTTTGGAAATTAGAGCTCGCTCCTGTCTGTATCTTCCCTGGCTCCTGGGAAAAGATTTATTCTGTACCCACGTGAAAGGAGGACGTACACAGTCCGGCTGAGCAGATGAACAGGAATGGTGATGAAGTGCCTCTGAGAGTGCCACACAGGGGTGGCATCAGGCAATTGCTGAACAGAAGGTTTAGGCAAACAAATAATATACATTTTCATCAAACTCAAGTTTTGTAGATCCTTCGTGGTTTGCCTGTGTGTGTGTGGTGAAACTAGAGCTGGGCTCCAGAACTGTGATGGGGCAACCTGACAGCAGCAGGGTCTGTCTGGGTCCGCAGCCTGAGCTGTGGGAAGCCCCTGAGCCTGTCCTGCTGGTGAGGAACCAGCTGCCCTGAGCCCATCCCGATGGTGGGGAACCGGCTGCCACCACCACAGGGAGGGTCACGGCTCCAGGGTCTGGTCCTCTGTGGTCACACAGAGAATGCTAAAGCACTTCCCTGCAAAGTTCATTCCACGACAAAGCAGACTTGCATGGACTTTCATCACTAAGTGTTACTTAGTAATGAATTACTAAGAATTTTTTCTTAGAAATTCTGAAAAATTAAATAACCTCGAGGTGCTTCATTTTGCTGTTGGCTGATGCACACTCAGCCAGCCAAAGGTTCTCTGAGGCAATAGGCAACTGGTTGTGATAAGAGAGCAAAACTGAACATACAGGAACAAATCAAAATTGTCACTTCACCTTCAGTCATTGTAAGCGTTTTCTGTTTAAAGACATTCTCTTTTTTTTTTTTCCCTGCTATGGCAAAATTGAATTTTTCAGAAGGAGCTTTAATAATACTGCCGTGCCCTCAGCAGGAAGATTAGAAGAGAAACTCGAGCGTAAGTGCCTCCGTTGACAGCAACTGTGTGGGCGGGTTGGGAGTTTTTTCATGTTGTCCATCAAGCAAAACCGACCACGTACTTTGCTTTCCCCTCCCTCCTTTCCTCTGCAGCACAGAGCTGTGACAGCACCTTGGGACAGCTGCTTTAGACAGACGTCTAAAGTGGTACCGAGAAAGTTTCCTTAGATGCCAGCATTTTATTCCTGTTCCCAGGGGAGATCAAATGGGTCAGCTGGGAGGCAGGAAAAAGTCTTCCTGCAGATCGTCAGGGACTCGGAAGGTATTTTGTTTTTATTCCCAGCTGGGCCTCGGGCTGCCCCTGGCAATTGTGTGGTTCTTCCTCTCTGGTGCCTGGGGAGGGGGTGAGCTCTTCCCAGGTCCCTGAGGCGTGGAAGAGTTCAGTCTCCTGCAGCGTGGCAGTCGCCAGTGCTCTCCAGCAGCCTGGATAAGTGACCTTATGGTCACTACCAGTCATAAGGTCTAAGAAATATGTAAATATTCATCTTTTTAAAGTAATGCTACTTACCTACATACTTACAAAAGCTTTTCAGCCGGCGCTGGACACCTGTGTGTTACAACCCCCTGGCTGAGGTAGCCTTTTTGTCTGCCAAACAGATCCCAGGGGTATCTCATCACAAATCCCCGTTCCTCATCTCAAGCCAAAAAAGCCCATGGGATAGTCAGGGGCAGTGTGTGACCCGCTGGCCCGTGGGCACAGGCAGAAGGAACAGTTTGTGGGCAGACACCACACAGCCTGCTAAAGATGTGACAGATACATTTGCAAATGAAAGTGCTGTGCTCCCCGACATCTGGGTCTGTGCCTGGGCATCTAATTGCTGGCTTCATCCTCAAAAGTGCTCCCCAGGCTCGTTGGGACTCCTGAGTGTGTCTGCCCCTCAAAACGGCTGCTCAGAGCTTTCGGAGCTGGAAGTGCCAGCTAAGAGCTGGAGCGTCCTTCAGCGCTGGGTGAGAGACCATCATTTATATAATCAATGTACCATTAATGTGCATCCCAGTTTTTTACTTCAGTGGCCCAGGTTTGGTGGGACTTTTTGCTTTTTCAGTAATATAAAATAAAGCCTTCTGACAAATGAAAAGGAGTACAAACAAGTTGAGTTACGTACAAAGTAAACCACGTCTATCACTACAGTAAAACGAGTATTTTAGCTTCGTTCTTGCCTGGGTTGCAGGAAACAATAACAAGCAAAATAAAAGGAAAGGGAATACCAAGAATAGCAGTGCAGATACTGAGGATGCTGCAGAGAGCTGAGACTCTTTTAGGTTGAGAGGCCTTGATATGTGGCTTCCGTGCTTCAGCTTTGGGTTTACAGCCAAGAGCTACAAACTGAGTGAGGCTGTTGGGGTGCAGAGGCGGTAGCTACAGGAGATAGCACCTCGTCCCAGCCCACTCCTCCTGGATCTAGCAGGGATACAGTCGAGTGGGCTGAAAACAAACAAACAAACAAAACTGCAAAGAAAAGAAATGTGGTGGTCGTACTTTGAGGAGTAAAGTGGTGTGGTGATGCTCAGTGTTTCTCACGTAAGAATTACATCTTGATGTTAGGAAAACAATTGTAATGGTGCGGGCAGTTGGGTGTTGTTCTGGGATGCCCAGAAGGGCTGTGGAGCCTCCTTCCCCACAGATACTCTTGCTTTCAGCAGGAGGTTGGACAAGAAAACCGCTGGAGGGCTCTTCCAGCCAACACCAGACTGTGGTTTTCATGAATTCCCTTTGTAAAAGAAGCCAGTGTAGCTGTAGTTTTGTTAAAGGTTAATATGATGATTTTAACAGCTGGGTCCTTGGTTATTTATTTGCCTGTGGTTGTCTGAGCTGGGTGATGCTCTGGGCATACTGCAATACTATTTATTTCATGCAGTTTAATAAGAAGGTTTGACTAAATGTTCTTGTTAACTTGGAAAGGTTTTCTGTTGCTTTGATATATTGGTTGATTGGGTTAATGTTTCATCTGTGTGCTCTCGTACGGATGCATGGGGACTGTTAGATGATTTCTCATTTAAATCAAGATACCCAGTGCTGCTCAGCATTTATTCTTGAAATCTACATAAATAAATGTTCTTAACAGGTCACAAAATACATGAAAAGGAAAAGGTTCAGCTAGCAGAACTTGGTTTTTACAGATAAATGTATGCAGTGTTTTTGGCTCGCCCTGAATCCACTCTTTCTCATGTCAAGTCTGAGGGATTAGGCGGGAGGCAGACGTGCAGCTCTGCTGGGAGATGACAAACACGGCTCTCGCCGCAAGAGGGGCACCAGTGGGGGCTCTCAGCCCAGGATGGGTCCTGGCCAGGGGGAAGCAGTGCTCCCTTTGGGTCCCATCCCTACCTTAAGCCACTCCTGGACTAGGAGGGACCACTTCTCAACTCTCAGAATCTTCTCGTGTACACCTGAGTTAACATATTAAAGACAGCTAGGCATTTTAGACGCTCAGAGACTCAAAATTTGGCAAAGCCCTTCAGTGCCCAGCCAATTCTGATTTTTATTTTTTTTTTTATTTTTAAATGTGAAACTATATGAATTTTAGGAGGCCAGAATACTGTGTATCTCTGCTCCACATTGTTAATATAGGGAAACAATGCTTCTGTGTCTCATGATCTTGGAATCACAGAGTGGTTTGGGTTGGAAGGGACCTTTAAGGCCCCCCCAGTGCCACCCCCGGCCCTGGGCAGGGACCTCCCACAAACTGGGTTGCTCCAAGCCCCATCCAACCTGGCCTTGAGCACTTGAGTCAGTGCTCATAATATCAGCATCTGTGAAAGGAAACTGAGCTGCTAAAGTAAAATTCGCAGAAAGTTATCTCTGTGCCTGGGATATGTCTTAAAAATGCAAACTTGTTTCACACTAATTTCTGAGCAGAACAGTTTTGGCAAAGAGCCTCTGTAAGATAAAATGCTGGAAATTAAAAGCACCTTCATGCGTTGTTTCAAAGAGACAAGCAGCAGCTTTAATGTATTTAAGAAGCTCAAAGGGCAAGTTTTTCCCCATATGGAAAATAAGTGATCGCTTTGTGTATTTAACATTATGCTTAAGCATAATAGCTGTTCCAGAACCTGTGCAACTCGGCATTTAATAAAATAACTTGTTATCAAAACAGAAATATTATTGCTGCTTGTGGTTACGCAGAAGCCAGAGGTGTTGGCAGCAGCTGACTTCCCAGCAAACAGCCCTGGAGCAGTGGGTCCTGCCCTGGGCACAGGAGGAGATGCTGCCATGAGCACACACAGCAGAGGATGCCCTGGGCACAGGAGGAGATGATGCTGCCACCATGGGCACAGGAGGAGATGCTGCCCTGGGCACAGTAGATGATGCTGTGGGTACAGGAGGTGCTGCCCCCCCACATGGCTGCACACCATGTTGGGACTTCAGAATACCTTGTTTGATGCATAGAAGAAATTAGGTAGCCCTCTTTCCAGCTGGGGTGATTAGGAGATTAAAGACTGAAAAACAGAGGAAAATGAGTTGTGTCATCGGGCTTTGGGGGAGACTCAGCCAGAATAAAGCCCCCTTTTGAGCAGTGGGTGCTCCATCTGGTTTAGGCACCATGAGAGCAGCGTGTGATGCAAACCCACAAGCTGTTTGTTGTGCCCACCTCAGCAAGGGCTAGTGCCTGACTACTTGCATGTCTGCCCTTTGCTTCTAAATGTTAAAAAACTTCTAGTATACAAGGAAACTGGTGAGCACCCTGCTCCCCACTCAGGTCTGAGGCTGTGCTGCTTTCAGTATCGTTGGGAGGTGCGTAGAACCCCACGGAGAGAGGAGACAACTGTTGCTTATAAGTATATTAAACCCAGGGAATTTGAACCCTTCAAGGTGGGATTCTCCTCCTTTTGCAACCCGACGTGCTGCTGCCATCAAGCCCTGCTCTGTCAGTCCTGCCTGACAGCCAGAAAGGGCACTATGGATCCCAGAAACCACAGAACTTATTTGGATTAAGGGAGACAAGCTGATGGTGTGGTGCAAAACTGAACACCTCAAGCTGCAGCGCAGTGATCGATTTTTTAGGAGGAAGTTTAATACTAACAGTGCATTATGTTGGAAAAGTATTCTGTGTTTCGTTTATGTCCTTGTTTACTACTAGTAGAAAACTCTAGGAAAATAGGATTTTCTTTGCTCTGGTAAGATTTATGAGCAAGCTCATAATTCCCAAAACAAGCCATACTTCCACTGAAATCATCCATAAGGTTGTGCTACAGACCAAAACCCAGCTATTAGTAAATAGGAGTAAATTAAATTAAATAAGACCTAGATCTTGGTACTGTGAAAAAAAAAATCTTGAAAAAAAAACTTTGAAGAAAAATATTGATGCTGTTCTGACATTACTTTGCTGTTTAATGAGCCTGGGCTTTTGTGGCTGATGAGATTTGTGTGGTAGCTGTGAGGGGTGATGGGGGCTATAAGGGAGCCTGGACATTTAAAATGGGTGTTATATGTACTGCCTTTCTGAAGGGCTGTCCAGAGCTCGTCAGTAGGATGGAACGTTTTAGGTGAAAATGTACAGCTCATCCTTGGGTGCTGCCCAAACTGTCAACCTACCATAGTCACCTCAGGCTAATGGCTGTAATCCTAAATCTTGCAAGTAGTTTAATCCCAAGTTTTTTATGAAAATAGACCAGGCAGACACTTGAATTTGAATGATTACATTTTCAATAGCCTTTGCCTCTGTCTTTGTCTTCAATTTAGATGTAAAACAATACCGAACTATCTTCATTGAGCATAAATTACAGCTCATATTTTAAATGTGTTTAATAGTGCTTGGGTATGGATTTAAGTATAAACACGCTTTTTCAACACAATAATTTGACATCCAGAAGTACCTGCCCATCATAAAAGGTGTACTAGTAAAATCCAGAGAAAAATTCCATGGAGATACATGCCAGCTTCCAGAACATGCCCAGGATTTTCCAGAAAAGTGTTATTTCTCCCAGGCCAAGAGGCTGCTGGTGCAGCGCTCACCATTCGTGGTGCAGACCCTCAGGAGCCAGGGGAGCAGAAGTGCCGCTCCCCGGCACGGCGTGATTTATTGGGGTCTGGCTGAGTCAATGCTGTGTGGGATTAACTAATCCAAGAGGCTGTGTTTTTTTCTTTCCCCATATCTCTGTGGTTTCTACTCAGTTTTACTGGCCAAACCGTGGCAGCGTTGGCCACTGACGGGTGATTAGGTAATGGAGGTGAGCAGTGTCTGGCCCCATTACCATCGATCATCCCTTCCTCCAGCCCAGTTCTACAGTTCTCCTGGGCTTTTCATTTCGCTCTCCTTCTTCAGAAACCAAACATGTGGTAGTGGCAGTATTTCTATCTTAAACTCTGGAGACCTGGAAAGCTGATTTTGAAGTGGATTGTGCTGGTGATGAGCAGGACACCTTCCTTTCTTAAACATCTACACATTTCTTATATGAGCAATATTTTTTTCTGTTTGCTTTTTTGTTTGGTTGGTTTTTGTTAAGAGATATGAGTACGGTGTGTTAGCAAACACTTTCACAGAAAAAGGGTTATTTGAGTTTTTTCCTTTGCCCTGCATTGCGGACGAGGTTAGAACAAATCCACTGCAATGAAAAAATGCTTGTGCAAAAGTGATTGTGCAGCAGTTGTCATTTCCCCAGCTTCATACTGTAGCTCTTCATTTTCTCTGTTGCTTTATGATAGTTTTTATCTTAATTTTGTATATGTTCTAAAAAATGTATATATATGCTGTAGCCAGTGCTCAGTGATAAGTACAACACAGTTTCTGTTCATATTTTTAAATAATTTTCCTGGGAAATATGTGCGGTGGAGCAGAGGCTGGTAGGTGAGCTGCCAGGCTGGTCAGTGGGAGTTAGGGCTATTTGTTACAAAAGAGGAAAAAAAAATACCTACAGAACTGTCTAAATGTGGCTGTTGTTCACTAAATTAAGCATTCACCTTGGAAACTTTTGGTCTACAAAAAGAGCTACTCTTTGGCTGTGATAAAAGGAGTGTTTTGTTGTTTTCAACAGATTTGAGGCAGCTGTAAGTGCTAACGGGGATCCTGGGGTGCAAATCAGTATCACACTTCCCAGTCTTTAAAAGAGTTAAAATCTGCAAGAACATAAGATTTATTATTTATTATTATTTTTGTGAAAAATATCTCCTGTTGAAGCAAATGAAAGCCTTTTAGAAATTATCTAGGTCACACTGGTCTCTAAGCATTAAACCCATCAGAATAAGCATTTCTTGGTTTGTTTTCTTTAATTTGAAGCTGCTGTGCTGGCTCAGGGAAGACTGATGGCTGCTTTATAGACCCAGGAAAAATTCACCTGGATGTTATGTTTTTTTGTCCAGGAAAGGGTTANGAACCCCCCCCCCAACTCTCTCAGCCTGTCCTCACAGCACAGGGGCTCCAGACTGAAGGAAAAAATATGTCTCCAAGTTCCTCAGCCTTCTCCATGTCCCAGATGACCGACTTTCCTGTTTGCTTTCGGAGAGGGCCCACATTTTCTCTGGGTTTCATTTTGTCACTGCAGATGCTTTTCTTATTGCCCTTGACATCCCCGGCCAGATTTAATTCCATCAGGGCTTTAGCTTTCCTAACCTGATCCCTGGCTGCTCGGACAATTTCTCTTTATTCCTCTGAATTTCATTTGCCTGGTTTGGATTGCATCTCCTGTTACAGCCGCTTCCTTGCTCTGTCAATATAAGCCAAATACAATCACTTAGCAGGCACTGCTGAAAATACCACTCCTGAAAAATATGACAGAAGAGGTCAATTTAGGTAAACAACACTTCTCTTGATACCACGAACTTAAACTTTCATACTTGATGAGCTCTTCTAATGTTAGAATGAATAAACATCCTGTAGGATAATTAAAAAATAAGATATTGTTTAAATATAATTTATTCACTGGAGCCTGACAAATCTCACCTTTTTAACCCAGCTGCTGTGAGAGCAGGGTATGTTCTTAAAAATTTCAAACGTGAACATTTGTTCAACTATATATATTTCTGAAAAAATGCAGCAGTTAATCCAAAGAAAGCATTTATAATAAGATGGTATTGCTGCAATGTTATTTATTTACTTTTTTTTTTTTTCAGAAATGGATATTAAAGTTTTCTATCTGATTTATTTTCACTCTTTAAGACGGTGAGGTCTTTATTCTCCCTGTCTGCAGAGCCAGGGCTGTTGTGTGTTGGGGAGGAGGCAGCGCGGTACCAAGCCCTTAACGTGCTGCTCTCATCCCCCTGAGGAAAAGGTTGAAGGGCAAGACGTGTTTAAGAAGGCCTTCGGGAGAAATTTATGAGCTTTTTCTATGGGAGAGAGCATATTCTCCACGCAGCTTTTGTCAAACACTTTTAACAAATTGTAATAACCTTTGTCATCTCTCATCTTCTTGCATAAACAAGTCAGACGGAAACTATAAATGATGGAAAATTTAATCCACGCAGCTTGTGCTATCAAACCGGTTAAACCGTATTCTTTTCCACCGTGTCAGCAGTGCGTTATCTGTTTTATAGACATGTTGGAAAGATGACTTTTTAAGGGAGATATCACAGGACCTGCGTGAATGCCCTCCTCGTGCCTGTGCTCACCAACGTTTTCACTTTCAGTTCCTCCTGAAGGGAGGAAAATGCTCCAGCGGTTGTCTTTCCATGTCCTGTTGGAGAGGACATTGTATGAGTATGTGTAGCAGTAACTCCCAGCCCTGGAGATGTTATTCTTCTCCGTTTCCAGCAGCTCCATGGCACACTGAAGCCGTGAAGTCTCCCTTTTCACAGAATCCCAGAATGCCATGGGGCTGGAAGGGACCTCTGGAGATCATCCAGTCCAACCCCCTGCCAGAGCAGGGTCACCCACAGCAGGTCCCACAGGAACGTGTTCAGGAGGGTTGGAATGTCTCCAGAGGTGGAGACCCCACCACTTCTCTGGGCAGCCTCTGCCAGGGCTCTGACACCCTCACAGGAACAGCTTTCTGCTTGCAAGTGACTGCTTTGGTTCTGACCTTGTACCAGAGGGGAGAGTAAGAGTTTCTTTTTGGTCGTGGTTAAGGTTAAGAAGAGCTTTCCAACCTATTCTGCCTTCCATGCAAAATCCAGGACAATGGCACTGCCAACAGCTTGCAGACGGTTTGGGTCATAATCCTGACTGTCCTGCATTTTTGGGGATTAAATCAGACCTCAAATAATACTGGAACATAACTCTGGTGGTCTGATCACCTAATTATGTCACTTTAACAGTGATACATTTTTATTATTTACAGAAGAGGTCATAAAACTGTTTGCAGATGTTTAACTTCTGATTATTTTAATTCTAGCAGTAAATAATGTAGCAAAATAGCTTTTAAAGACCATCTGTGACTGTATTTTTTATGCTTATGATATTCCCTGCGTAATGTTTTAACAATTGCTTTAAGCTGAACATCCTCTTCCATATGAACAGCACTTAAATCACAAACTGTAGTAAAATTCCGTTGAAAATTAAATAAATGGAGAATTGGTTGTTCCTAATTGCCAGTAAGAAAAGTTTATGGGAGGCAGGTTGAATAAATATCAAAGCTTCCAAGTTATATTATCTTTCATAAATTGGCTTTTCTCCAATTAACGTGTGCTTTTAGAAGCAGGGGAGTGAGATGAAAGGACCTGCCTCAGAACTGACTGTGCTGGAAGGCAATGGGAGCTGCTGCTTTTGATAAACTGTGGGACTCTGGCAGCGCTGGAGTAACATTATGGGAAGTTGCTGCCCGAGGCACGTGTTTTACTGTCGGGTACCCGATGTAGGAGGAAAGACCATCTGGTTTTTTCAGCCTGAACAAATACGTGGGTCGGGTTGAACCACCAGAGGCCAAATGGAATCGCTCTGTGCTTTGCTTTGTCGCACTCTCTACCTCCAGCAGCATCCTCTGAGCACGGCACACGGCTCAAAAATGCTTTTTCCTCCATTGAGGGCTAATAAAATGTCTGTCCAGGGCTCAACGCTCCTCTCTCCACTTCATCTGTCGCTGGAGAAGTGACTGGTGATAGGAGAGAACAGCTTCTGATAGACTTTGACCGTGGCTGGATCCCAGGGGGTTGTTCTTGCTGAGCAGATCCTTACTCAACCTCCCGGCAGGTGAAAGGCACCGCTGTGCCCTCTGTCCCTTGTGTGGAGAGAAGGTGCTGCCATTGCATGGCTCCGGGAAACAACGGCATAAAGTGAATCCCGACTCTTGGGTTCCATTGAAGGAAAACGCATCAGTGGTAAATAAACCACAGAAAGTGTTCCAGAACACTTAACCTTTTTACTTCTGTTATTGGTGGTGTATTTCACAGCCCCTAAAAGTGTCCTTTTAGTTTTGCAAGGCCCCAGTGGGACTGGGATTCTCCCTCCCCCAAAGTGCTTGCGGGCTGCCTCTAGACACCATACTGCTGAATGCCAGTTAAGGGTTCGGTGTTGGAGGGAGGAAGAAGGGACAGAGGGGAGAGATCTGCATGTGTGGGTGGATAAATGCAAACATTTGACTTTTGGTTTTTTTAATAATAATAATTAGTAAACAATGGACCATTCCACGTAGAGTTTCTGTAGGAATCTGAGAACAAAAGGTGATAGAGGTTTGGAAAAATGTCTTTCAGAGACTGTACTTATGTCTGTCTGTGAGGACTGTCTCTGATTTTCCTGGATAATCTCCATCACGATGTCTACCAGGTGCTAAGCTAAACTGCACCTGCCTTTCCTGAATATTTACCTTTATTTTGATTAATGTACTGCTTAACTGCACCAGTCCCCTCTGCTGACTCACTTTTCCCATCTATCATGAATTAATTCTGCCCAGAAGGTTCTTCTAAATCAGAGTCCTGAGGAGCTGTGACAAAGCAAGGGGTGGGTGGGTGTTTTTGTGACTGTTTGACTGGACTGGGATTGAAAAGGTTCAGGTTTATTGCATGTATAAAGATTTTCTGTGGAGCCTTAGGCAAGTCCCTTGCCTTCCTGCACAGTGATCTCCAGCCATGGTACGGGACCAACATGCTTTCTTCTTTTCCTGCTGCAGCTGTTCTCTGTAATTGTGCTCTAAGAGTCTCTTCCAAGTGAAAACTTGTGCATTTGGACAAGACCCAGTGCAACTGGGCCTCCAATTTCCTTGGTGTTACTGGAATACAACTAAACAAGAGCAATTTTTTAATACCCAAGCACAACGGAAGCAGCAAAATATCATTTTAACTGATTCAGGACTGAAGAAATTCAGCAAAAGGAAATGACCCTTTGACTGTAAATTCTTAGTCACTTCTTAATTTTATTTTGCCTTCCATGCAAGCCCTAATGAGGAGAAATCACTTTTATGCCTGTCCCACTAGGTTGTAATTACAGAGGGGTTGTATCTGAGGACTGTAGCAGCTGAAACAGCCACTAATGTTCTGGGAGATTTTTCCTTTTTAAAAAAAATGGGGGAAGGGGAGCAAAATTGCTCACAAGGTGGATTTTTGTCACTTGAATTAGTTTCTTGTGAAACCTTTAAGCATATATATGCTGATCTTTAACTTTCCTTAGTGTGTAAGAGGCTTGCCAATGGTGTGTGCCAGAGACACCCTTTTCCCTCCGGGGTGTTCTTGTGTTTCCAGTTCTGGGTAGAGCTTCTACACCAGCTCCTGCCAGATTGGGTTTTGGAGCAGAACGTCACCCCAGCAGTTAAGTGAGACGCTACAAAATGTGCCTCCAATGCTTCGTTGTGTTGCACGTCAGATTTACTAATAGAAATTCTGAAGAAATGGACATAGGCTTTTGTCTGAAGAACTGAAGAGATTTCAGCTCTACTTTATTACAGTGCTGTGGAAAGCCCATATGCTAGAAGGGAAAGAGCAATTTTAGCTCCTGAAGCTAGAGTTGGGGTAGATGCAATAATATATTGAGGTTTGTACCAGTAGTTGGCATCATAGAAGAAAATAGGTTGTCAGAGACCTCTTCAGACCATCGAGTCCCACCTCCTGCTCAGAGTGGAGCTCACCTCAAAAGTTGGAGCAGGGCCTCTTGCAGCCAAGTGTTGACAATCTCCAGGGATGGAAATTTCAGTGTCTTTGGGCAACTTGTTCCAGTGCTGAGCCACCTGCAGTGTGGCTTTTTTTCTCCTTGTGGCTCATCATAATTTTCTGTCCTGCAAGTTGTCCTCTGCATCTTCTTTATGATGGGAATTGGATGGCTGGGGCCAGCCCTCAGGGGTCTTGGCCTCCCTTTGTCCAGACTGGACAAACCCAGCTCTGCTCAGCCCCTGACCCCCTTGGTGGCCCTCCACTGGGCTCGCTTCAGCCTGTCCGTCTCTCTCGTGTTGGGCAGTCCTAAACTGGGTACAGGGCTCCAGATGTGGTCTTTCAGATGCCAAACGCTGCCCTCAACCTGCTGGCTCTGTTCTTGCTACTAGAGCTCGGCCTGTGGTTGGGCTTCATTGCCATAGGAGCTGAGGGATGGTCAACTTGGCCACCAGAAACAACCCCACGCTCCACTCTGGTACTTTTCTTAAAAGCTGCTGTGTCTTCAGAATTACTGTGGTGGTTGATGGAGACACCATATTGCAGAGTGTATGTACCTCTCATATAGATCATTAATTTCTGTGCTTTTTCCCTTTGTCCCTGGAAGGGATCTGAGTCCCTTTTGTACCAGGAAGAAGCCCTTTGTACTGTCCTGCAGACACATATCTGCATTATTTACAGTGCCTTTTCACGCTGGGTCAGAGCATCTGCTAACAGGAGTCCCAGCAAGGCAGAGAAAAGCCAAAGGCCTGCCTTTTGTGGGTTGACTCGTTGCCCAGCACGACTGGCAAGTGTTTTAAGAAAGAAATTAGGGAAACGCTGGTAGCCTCAATTGTTACTACTTGCAAAATCCAGTGCAAGAATTTAAAATACAGAGCATGTACCGCCTTGCACTGACTCACTGAGCCTGCAGGCTGGCTGCTCATTAGTCTGCATGGTGGTGTGGGGGAAATCAACTTCTCCTCTGCTCCCATTCATAGATGGTTCCCCAGAATGGCAGTGTAGTTGTTGGTGAAGCAGTATAATAGGGGAGAAATAGTCCTTATCACCCACAGTGTAGGGGTTAGGGCAGCACCAGCCCTGCAGGCTCCTGTCTGCAACCCCTACATGTGCTGTAGGGATCAGACAAGGGATAGGGAGGAACATCTGCAGTGATTTTGGGTGTCTGCCACTTGCAGAGATTCAGCAGCACGT
Organism: Nycticryphes semicollaris; assembly: GCA_013400055.1. Classification (NCBI taxonomy): domain Eukaryota; kingdom Metazoa; phylum Chordata; class Aves; order Charadriiformes; family Rostratulidae; genus Nycticryphes; species Nycticryphes semicollaris. The sequence goes on along the minus strand of VXBJ01006615.1, from coordinate 139,408 downwards.
GGTGCTTTGCTTTGCCTGCACATGTTCATCAGTGCCATGAAACGTGGAAACTCGTGCAAGCTCCAGGTCACAGTCACGTTTTCCCAACGGTAACTGCAGGACTTGTGTAACACCTTCTCAGTTCGCTCTTTCAACTTCTCCAGTGGACTGTGTGATATTAATGGGCCCCATCCACGTGGGGCAGTGATGCCGTCACTCAGGTCCCTCTCAGCTCCTGGTACGTGACATCTGTTGCTCAGAAGAGAGTTGTTGCAGGTGGACAGTTGGTGGCAATATGTGCCTTAGCTCTTCGATGAGCTCCTACCAGGTATCTGTGGTCAGTTGTGGGAGAAATGACTTTTCAGTCTGGGGAGAGGGCTCTCCCCTTGGTGGTCTTTCTCTAAAGCCACTAAGAGTATCTGGACTGTGTAAAGGTACAGGATTGTGACACCAGTAGTGGTGGCTGTGTATGCGGTGTCATTTCTCCAAGAACATCTTGTTTCTTGGGTTTGTTTCCATTAATTGTAGCAGTGCTGCTCAGAAGCCTGGGGATTTAGTGACAGGCTATTCTGATGTCTCTAACGAGCGACGTTAAGCAGTGGTTGAGTTGCCTTCTGTTAATGAAGACTGTTCATTGACTGTCTTGTTAATGTTGATGAAGTAGGATCAATGGAGATACTGGGTCAGGGTTCTGAAAAGTATTAATAATTATTAATGTTCTTTCTTTTTCAGTTTTCTCCTTGTGTTTGGTTGCTTGATTTTGTCCGTGTTTTCTACTATTCCTGAACACGCAAAACTTGCCTCTGGTTGTCTCTTCATTCTGGTAAGTGAAACCTCTCCATACAAGGCAGTTTTACAGGTTGGGTTTTATGTGCACTCAAATCCTCTCCCTCGCTGTGCAGAAAATAGTGTAATCCATGAATGCTTTAAGAGAACAGAATGAAAATATAATAAAACAGAGGATTCCATCACCTTTTTCTTTAAAAGCAGGTCAGAGCGTACGAAAGTGTTAACAAACTACTGTATTGCATCTGCATCCCCTTCTTTGCTTGAGGGTTGCTGTGGTTTATAACCGATAGATTTTCTCCTGCGGTTTGGCAGGGACTGAGCATGAAAGCCCTTTGATACCGCTGCTGCCGTTTATAAAGGCAGTGTGTAGTAAGAGGCACTTACACTTAAAATAGGAAATAATTTTGGTATCTTAGATACCAGTTTGTGCTAGCTATTGCTGGATACTGACAGTTCAGTGGCAGTGGCTGCAGCAGGATGTGGTAGTTCCATTATTCCTGCATAATACAGGCTTTTGTGTGATGTTTGTGTCTCTCTTTTCCCTTCTGAGGTAGATATAAATGGGGCTTTAATCCCTAAAAGTGCCTAGCATTTTTCATGCATTGTAGGGAGGCCGCTTTATTCATCTGTTCCTTGATGGACCACTTAGTTCTGGGAGCAGTGGCCTGAGGCCAGGTGGTGGCTGTCACTAAGGTGTCACTCTGTGCCCGGGGTTACCTTGGTTATGGCAGTGCCATGGACACGCTTGCTCGTGAGGCACTGCCTGGGGTGAGGCCACTGTTGGCCACAGTGCCAACGTTTTAATTGTCATCACTGCAAATGTCTGAAAGCCATGGCCTTCACAAGAGCTCCCTAATTAATTACCGTGTGAGCGGGCTGATGAGCACAATTCTGGTGTCCCTGGTGGCATCCAGAAACCTGACCCAAAGCCCCAGTGCCCCCAGGGGCAGGTCTGTGCCCTTCTTCTCCCACTGCTGCTGTCTCAGGGAAGAGAGGACCTAATGTGGTGTTTTGCTTCCTAAGTCCCTGTTAGTGCTTGTTTCTCTTCTCTGGAGACCTTAAAGCTCCCACCAGTGCCACCCCCTGCCCTGGGCAGGGACACCTCCCACCAGACCAGGTTGCTCCAAGACCCCTCCAACCTGGCCTTGAACCCCTCCAGGGATGGGGCAGCCACAGCTTCTCTGGGCAACCTGGGCCAGGCTCTCACCACCCTCACAATAAAGAAGTTATTCCCCACATCTCAGCTCCATCTCCCCTCAGTGTCAAACTCCCATCCTGTGGCTCCCCTCCCTGATCACAAGTTTTCCTGGAGCCTCTTTAGGGACTGGAAAGGGCTCAGGATGGGCTTTGTCCAGCCCAGCAGCTCTGAGAACATCCCTCAGGCAGTGTCCTCCAGAGGCAGGGATAGCCCCGAGGAGGAGGAGGGCAGGTGGCTGATCCATGAAGCATCAGCACCAGCGTGGCCCAGCCTGTCTGTGCCACAGCCCCATGTGCTCAGCAGGCCCTTGGCAGGAGCGAACCCAGCGATGACGAGCTGTACAGCTCCTGCTGTGGGTCTCTCATGGAGAAAAACATAAACACGGGGAAGTATGAAGTTCCAGAGGCCGGGTGAAGCGGGCTGGTTTGTTCCAGTTTGCTGATGCAGGAGTTGCTGCCTCTCTGCAGGCTGAACCCAGAGCTGATATTAGCAATATTTTGCAACTGCAAACCAGGAGAAAAATACATTTCTGCATTGACTCCAGAGCAGTTGTTTTGGCTGTGCCAGCAGATAACTGCAGTCACTAGAGTGTTGGCAACCTTTTCCTTGCAGTGATTCACGCCCCTCTTACCAATGTGTCACAGCTGTATTAACTCTCAGAGGTCTGGTTTAATGCTGTTTTGCTCCATGTGAAGAGGGAAGATGTGTGTTTATTTTGTAATAAAGTACCGTACAAGTACAGCCAGCCCCGGAGCTGCCTGCTGGGTTTCCGTGAACTGTTTGCTTCGCAGATTTATTCCAGATGGTCCCCCCTACAGCCGTGTTAATTGACTAAAAAGCTCATGTAGTGTTCCTTCAGCTTAATACCTGCGCTGGCACCGGTGGCATGTGACATAGTGCAGCTTTTCCCAGATCCGCAGGGAGGGTGAGGGGAGCAAACCTTTCCCTCCTCCTTAGAGGGGCCGGAGGAGAGGGAAGGTGGTTGCTCTGCCATCAGTCATTTATCTCCCTCGGCCTTGCCTTACAGGGGAGCAGAGAACATCCCTCCTGGTCACTGCAAACACCTCTCCCAGTCACAGCATCCTTAAACGCTCCCTCAGAATCACTCAGCTCAGGGCAAATCACTGTCTGGGATTAGCCCAGGACCCCGAGCGGCAGCCGAGGGTAAAGGACTCATCTGGGCTGCAGGGACCCCTGAGCTCTGCTCCTGCCCCACACCGACCTGCCCCCCTGCCCCTCATCCCACTGCCTCACTGTGCCCCTGCCCCACACTGACCTGTCCTGCTGTCCTGTACCCCACTGCCCTCCTGCTCCTCACTAACCTGCCCCCCTGCCCCACATAGACCTGCCCCATGCCAGCCTGCCCCGCTGACCTGCCCTTCTGCCCCCCAGCCCCATGCTGACCTGCCTCCCTGCCCCAGGCCAACCTGCCCCACTGCCCAACCCAGCCTGGGCTTCAGACCTGGCATCCCCACAAGTGCTGCTGCCTCCCGGAGGCACCTTCTGCTCATCAGGGCAGGGGGGGTGTCAAGGGGACCGTGCTTAAAATTTATGTTTTATGCTTCAAATGGAAGTCCTGCAGATAAGTTAAGTGCAGGTCACATACAGCAGCATTGGAATGTTATATCAGTAGTTAATTTGGGTAGATTTTTGCCCAGAAATAATAAGCCTAAGGAGGAGGTGAGCATCAGACAAAACCCTTTATGCTCTTTTAGTTCTGCTGTGGCTGGTCCCTGCACACAGCTTCTGGCACGGCAGGGACATAGCCCAGACAGACAGTAGAATAAAATCTACTTCAACATCAAAAAAAGCCACAAGCAGCTTAAGAATCCAACTTACACAGCAAGAAAATAATCTTTGCTGTATTGCTGATCTCCTACAAGTGCGTTTGCTGGCACTTTTTCAAATAATAAACATGGGGGAAGTAAAACTCAGGATGGGAAAGCAAAATCAAGCCTTTTGGGGAAGGCAGCCAAGGAGGAATATATGTGGGACTGGAGGTCTTTCACTCTCATGACCAAACTCTCTACGTTTTAAGATCACTTTCAACTAAAGCTGTGTGAATAGCTGGTTCACTTCTGCTTGATCACTGGCAATTCAAGAAAATAAATAAAATATTTTGAGTTGACCCACAAAGATTTGGCAAATCAAAAAGTCCAAAAAAAGCCTTGGATCACATTAAATGTTTCATTTGACCTGGCAGAAAATATTATTTGTGTATTTGAGCATTTTAAATGTTTTGGCTTAAAAGTAAAATTGAGGCTGTAGGAAAGAAATGTCATTTTTATTTGAACTGACAAAGCATTCAATTTCTTTCATAATTTTCATTTTTAATCAAAATGGAGAGATTCCAAAACTCATGTGAGTTTCTGGAGGACTGTTTTTGGCAAATCTGTTTTGTTTTTCCCTCTGAAAAAGGCCAGGGTAGAAGCTGTAGCCAGTTCTGTAGGATAAAGGCCTCTGAAAATAAGTTCTAGGAACATGTTCTTCAGGCAGACATTGCTCCCAGATTCGTGAAAGTGGGCAGTGGATGGGGCTTGACTTAGTCCCCTCTTTTCAGTCCAATAATTAGACTTTGAGAGCCATTATACCAAATCTTGTGTTTTACAAATTACACCATTTGTTGATATTTTGCAGCTTTTCCTATTATCTTTTTTCAAGGCTGATGGAATTTTGGTCTCTTAGAAGAAAAGAGCAAACCCCTTCCTCATCTTCTCAAAAACATACGTGTATCTTTGTGAGAGATTAATTTCCTGTGATTGTATCTTCACGTGGTGCAATCACCCAATTCCTGTCTGGTTCAGATTGGATACCAAGGTTGTTATCCTGTCTATGACATGCAGAATCACAGAATCACAGAATCTCAGGGATTGGAAGGGACCTTGAAAGCTCATCCAGTCCAATCCCCTGCCGGAGCAGGAACACCCAGAGCAGGTCACACAGGAACGTGTCCAGACGAGTTTTGAATGTCTCCAGAGAAGGAGACTCCACAACCTCTCTGGGCAGAAAGTTCCAGTGTTCTGTTACCCTCACTGTGAAGAAGTTTTTCCTTGTATTTAAGTGGAACCTCCTCTGTTCCAGCTTGCACCCATTGCCCCTTGTCCTGTCACTATACCCTCTGTGTTTGCCCTCGTGTGCACTGACAGTGAAATGGCCAGTGGCCAAGAGCACGGTTGCCCACCACATCTGGGTGCCAGTCGCTCCTGGGGCACCAGCAGGTCCTCAGTGACCAGTCCCTGGTGGTACCTGCCAGTCTGGGATGGCAGAAAGGTCTCTGTCCTTCCTGAGTGGGTGCAGGGGAAGGTTGGTGCAGTTTCAGTGCTAGGAATTGGGTCTGATACGGTAAATCTACAAGAGGTGATGAAAAACGTAATTAAATGGCCGGTCCCTAATCCTGGTGTGTACTCGTGCTCTCTGAGCCAAATCTGGGTTTACTGCAAGTAACAGTTCCAGGCTGGTGTGAGTGAATAGAGAAACATGACTGAGAGGTGCCATTTCAAGCAATAAAGACAAAAAGCTTAAAGGGAGTTGGAAAGCAGAAGTCCTGTATAACATGTGGCTAATTAAAACTAAGCGTATCAGTGGGATTTTAATATTCTGTCACTAGACTTGTAGCTGTGTATTAGATTAAAAGGCACAGACTTGATTTCTCAATAATCCTCTGGTAATGTGAAATCAACACGGGAATCGTCAGCGTAATTTGCAAAAAGCAAGTGCAGTAGAAGTATCACATTCATTACAAAACTGATAAATGACGAAAAGGTGCATAAATTTAATTCTGTGCTTATTGTGTATTGCAGTGGGAGCTGAACTGAAGGCTCTGCTTGTGATTTATACCCCACTAATAGGGTCTGTTCTGGGTTATGTTTTCAGATTTACAGCCGCCTCTCCCACTGCTAAACTGCAGGTGGAAAGAATAAAACATTAGCTCCTTAAGCGTGTATCTGCACATGTAGGTGTCCTTCTGAGCTGCTTAGATCAAAGATCTACCCTTCAGCTGCTGAATCGGGGGTAATATGAACGTGTGTTCAAATTGCACTCTCATTTTGAGCCATAAAGCGTGCACGTATTCCTGTCTGGGGGTTCTGATCTGGCCACTGGCCGTGGGAGAGTCCCTGCTCCTCCACCAGCTTCTGCATCACCGCTGTTCAAAGCTCAAACCTTCCTCAGGTTTCCCCGAGACAGAGGGGTGTCGCGCTTCCCTCAGTCTCTGTTCAATGGTATCAACTCATCATCGTGTGCCACCATAAAGAGATTTTAGCAGCTGATGACATTCTGAAACCAGTCAGCTGTAAATTAAGCATGAGAACACGTTTTCCAACTGAATGGGAAACACTGGACTTCCCTGCTTATGAGTATTTAGGGAAGGGGGGACACTTCCCAAGCTCTATTAGGTGACATTGCTCCTCCTAGTCTTGCTGCTGTGCCGGGGCAGTGATTTACACCCGATGAGCATCTGCAGCGCAGTTACACTGCAGAGATGTTGTCTTCAGTAGGGACACTCTGGTGGCCTTATTAAAGCTTATTCCAGGGGACTAATTTGATTTCTTCTTGTCCATTTCCTGGGCATCTGACAATGCCACTGGTAGCCCCAGTTCCCTCATGAGCTGAGGGCAGGCGGCTCCTTCCATCAGTCTGCAGTGTCCTGCTTTGTTAACCTTTAGAATGCTTAAGGCCCCAATTTCCACACCAGATATGTAATTAAAATAACAGCATAGCCATTGCCTTATGGGTGGATTTCTCATATCCAACCCTCAGTTCGTGCACGTACTGCAAAACGACCGGGGGCATCCTGGAAGAGCAGCACAGAGTGCTCAGCTCCGGTCCTTCTCTCAGCTCGAAAATGATGCTCATTCCCAGAAATTATGGGCTAGAGCCACGGCACCTGATTTCAGCAGCAGCAAATTACTTTAAGCTTTAATAAGCAGTTATGTTAATGAACAAGAAAGCGATGAGAAAACCAGATTTTTGTTGTTACTATGTTTTGCTTAGGGAAATCCTTAACGTTAAAAACTACCTGAGAAGCATATTATTGGAGACAATTTCAACAAATTATCACCTGTATCCTAATTAGGTAGGGGGAGAAACAGGGAGAAAAAAGTGCTTATCATAGTTGGATTGTACAAAATATGCTTGATTTAGTTAATTATCAGCCCTGTTCATTAGAGTCCTCCAGGAACATCTGTTAATAGATGCCTGCCTGAGGACTATGTCTTCTTTCCCTTTTGTGCTGTTTGTGTGACTCCCGTTGGTCCGGTGGCCGAGGCACTGAGGGATAAGCAGATGGAAAAAGCCTTCAGGAGCACACTGGTACCCGTGCTCCTTGTGCCATAAAACCCCGAATATGGTAAGCCAGGGAATGGCACAGGCTGGGGCATCCCTGGGAAGGGAAGGGTTGTGTGTCCCATCAGTTCAAATGCAGCGTTGCTGACTTGTGAAGGAGGACACATTTATAAACAGTGCAGAATTCTCCCATCCTGGTGTAAGTGTTGTTGTGCATATCTCTAAGTAATCCAAAATTGACAGCAAGCCTATACAGATCACGTGCCATCGCACGCCGTTCCAATGATGTCCTGATTTTCTGTTTCAATTGCTGGGGAACTGAAACCCAGTGATTTAAAAGCCTCGATTTATGCTTAATTTTGTAATAAACCATTCCAAATGAAAACCTTTTTGAAAAAATCCTGATCTTGTTTGGGATGCATCCTTCCAATGTTTGTCCGTGGAAAACCGAGCACTTGTGACTGTGCAGCTGTCACAGGAAAAGATAATGTCATTCCCTGGCCTGTGTTAACCTTGACAGAGCCTGGACTGTTCACCCTAACGGAGTGCACTGATTACTAAAACATTACTTTTTCCACGGCGGGGTGGGATTCTTTGTTCCTCTCTGGTGTCAACCTGGACCAATCCAAAATGCAACAAAACTCCCATTATTTTCTACTGTGGAGAGTTTCTGTGTCAGTGCACTCGCATTTTCTAGGAAAATCCTTTTCCTTTAGTCTTTATTCACGGTGGTGTGTGTTCTCTTCAAAATCAGCTGGTCTTCGAGTGGACGAGGAGTGTCCAGGATATGAGGATTGTTTTTAAACACCACTGTTTTAGAAAGTGCAAAAATAAGCGTGAAACCCCATCTCCACTTTTTTTTTCAATATCTTTTCTGTTATTAAAGCTCATACTGTGTTCTAAAACCTCCAGAAATTTGGTATGTGTGGAAGAAAATCAATCACAGTATTTTTAAAATCAGCTGTTCTTTCAGCATTCCAGTGCACAGAGACATTTTTACCGTGTCTGAGCTCATTTACTGTAATGGTAGCCACGGGTGTTGAAATTTATTGCAGTGTTACAAACTTCACTTAATTCTGAGAGACTGTCACTATGCATAAATTCCTAATGCCGCTAGGAATGGTAACTGCTTTTCTGAAGGAATGAACAAAGATACATCACGTTCTTTCTCCAAGAAAAATCTTACACTCTTACCCTGTCCTCAAAAAAAAAAAAAAAAGAAAAAGAAAAAAACAAGTCCTGAGCAAACACCCTTTTGTTCTTTTTCTGGCTCAGAATAGCTGCTGTATCTTCACAGAGTTCCTCTTTGTAGCACACATACGTGTGTGGGGGAAAGAGAGAGCAAGAGGCTTTCTTCCACCTGTGCAGGGAGTGCACTGTGTTGGGGGCAGAGACCCTGAGACACAGGCCTCTGTCCCCCAGTGTCCTGCTGCTGGCGGTGGGACAGAGCACAGGCACTGGGGGGTGACCACTGCCGGGGGTGCAGCAGCCAGACACCCACCTGCACAGCCCTAATAGGGACCACGAGATTCAACTGCCAAAAAAGTTGCCTCTCTTCAGCTTCTACCAGCAGTTTGGGGGCACTGGTTTAACGGAACTGAAGCTGTGGGCTGGTCCCTCTGGAGTCCTTAGGTACTTTCTGTGCTCGCCTGGTCTCTGGGGGGGAGCCCCGCTGGGGTCTGGGCTGTGCCCGAGGGTGCTCCCCCCCACGGGTGGGTCTGACCCTGCCACGGCTCCCGTGTACTCAGGGAGCAGGGGGTGATTCTCCTGCATCTGCACCCACAGCCTGTCTGCTGGGAAACGAGAAACTTTAGTCAGAGAAACGCCGTTAGACTTTCAAGAATACATCCTTGGGTACTTAAATTTCATATTTCTGTTCAGCCTTTCAGAATCTGGTGTAATAAAAGTTAGACAAACTCAGAAACACTTAGGTTAGTACAGACTTAGTTGACAATGACTGCCTTTTCTGAGCTGTGGGAACTCTGTATGACAAGATACACCCGTTTGGAAAAGAGGATGATGTGTTTGTATGTTTGATCTGGTTTACCTGGGTTTAAATCAAATTTTGTTATAATTTCCAGAGAGCTGTCAATACCACCTTGGGGTGGGGTGGTCCAATTCTCTCTAAGCAATGTCAAACTTTTAATGATTTTTTTTTTTCAGACTCTTTTAATGATTATTTTTTTTTCAGACTCTATGAAGTTATCATTTTCATTTGAGGTAAATTTCATAAAAGCCCAATTTAGATTGCTGATTTCTTGCTGTGCCTCTGTTGTTACAGGAAGCTTCCATTAGCCTTTTTCTTCAGGAAGAATTTTAAATTAAAAAAGATTTTCTTGGAAGCGAAGCATGTTTCCTGCTTTGCTGCCTCCTCTCCTTTGGCATCTCTTACCCTGCCCCAGGGAAGAAATTTTTTCAGGAGCATCCAATGTCAAATGGCCCAGATGTCTGCCACCAACCCCTGTAAATCCAGAGATTTTGTCTGATGATGTGTAAACCAGATCTGACAATTCACGATTTAACTATCACTATAAAAGGGGCAGTGAAATAACTAAAATACATATTCTTCCTTTCTTTCCAGTTGGCTTTTTGTCCATTTTATTCTTGGCCTGCCCAGAATTTCCTCCACGGAAACATACCACGTGGCAGCCAACTATTAGGAATTATTGTTACTATATGGAGAACTTCTTCAATTTTGCACATAATCCTTGTAAAGTTGTGCAGTAACTCTGTCCTGCAGAATGAAGCTGAAGTGTCTCGTAGCAGAACGAGTAAAAAGAAAAAATTAAAACAATCACTCATTTTTGCATGTGTTCTTTTATAACAAAAAAAAAAAATTCCAGTTGTTCTATGAGAGCAGAAGCAAATGAAGTTCACAATGTTTGAAGGTGCTGCCAGATTCCTGGGCTGGTAAAGCCCCAGAACATGACAGAGTATTAGTAATGCCACTTGTTCGGGTAGATTAATGCCAGAGTTGACATATCTGGTATTTGCAGCCTTGCAAAGTTGTAGGGTCTCACAGTCTGAAAACATGCAGAGTTTTCATTGGGAAAAAGTCAGCATTGGATCAAACTTACCCTTGCAAATATTCCTCTGTTTGATTCATTTGCAGTGCCTTCTTACCAGCACCACACTGCTCCTCATCCTGTAGGGATGACAAATTAATTGGCTGACGAGGCACAGCTTTCTTCTGGATGTGGAAATACATTCGGTTGCCAAATAAAACACAGCTTTCACCCTCTTCTTGATGAGCAGCTTAAGAAGGTCCTTCAAGTGCTTTTCTCCTTCTTTTGGTTAACACACAGATTTTTATTTTATCCTTTCGCAGCCCATAGCTGTATGATGGTGTGTCAGGAGAGTGTGTAAGTTAAGAGCAGTGGGTATGTGCCGTGTCACTACGTGCCGTAGGGATTCCCGTTTCCTTGAGCCGCGGAGCTGGGTTGTGCTCCCGGCTCCATTGCTGATGCTCTGCTCGACTCACTCTTGTGTCGAAAATTTGCTTCCAGTAAAAATTGCCTAAATTTTTTATGCAAGGTTGATGGTATTGAAATGGACAGTCTCTAAGGTTCCGGTGTGAAGGGGTATCCAGCCAGACAAACGAGGCAAAGCTGTTAAGTGCTTCACTCACAAGTTGTCCAGCGACAGTTATACCTGCTGTGAACGTTCGTTTACTGTCACCCAAGCAATTCCATACTCCTGTATCTAACTACATTTGCATGTATCTTAACCTGCTTCTGGGCACAAACTGGTTTCCTGAGTGTGGATATTTAACATACATTCTTCCCTAGGTGTCTAAGAGAGTTGTGCTCATCCTCAATATCCAGTCAAGGAGTATTTTGTTTTGGGATGATTCAGTCCTTCAGTGTTTCACAGTTAGGAGCCAATCTTAGCAGATATTTAAAGTTATTCAGATGAGATTTGGACCCTTCACCAGGAAGCTCTGGGGATGGTGGTTTGTGTGTAGATGTGCAGCCATCCTGGGGAACAGGGTCCCATCTTTGGCTGGGGATCTTCAGGTGCTCAAGGAGAACTGGTTGACAAAGGCAGTGGTCATGAGTTTCCTGATGTTCCAGTGCTGGTTATCTGTAACAGGCATTTTTCTTATTTTCCATTCCTAGGAATTTGTCATGATTGTTGTCTTTGGTTTGGAATTCATTATTCGTATCTGGTCTGCTGGATGCTGTTGTCGATACCGAGGATGGCAAGGACGGCTGCGCTTTGCGAGGAAACCGTTCTGTGTAATAGGTGAGTGCCCTGGCTCTGCTTTATTTTAAGATTTAAAAAA
>VXBJ01006615.1:38679-127853 GCA_013400055.1 Nycticryphes semicollaris | reverse complement strand
AAAAAAAAAAAAAAAGATTTGCTCTGTAACTCCAGCAGGTCTGTTCGCTGGTTATTTTTGTGATCAAACACAAATCACGTATGGGAATGGCCTAAGAGCTAGAAATAATAAATTTCAGGATTGCCTTAAGGGCCACATTCAGACAGCCCTTATTTTTTTTCCATTAATCACCTAATAACCAGAAAAATTATATTCCGGGCCAAAGCTCTGGGCTGACATTAGTCACTGCCCTGACAGATTAGTTCATCAAACAGCTCTGGGTGCTACCGGGTTAGTAACGGTATCTATCAAATTATTGGACAGTTTGGTCCCCTTGTTTATTTCTGTGAAAATGGGAATAATAGCATTGTATTAAACCTTGACTTGTATTTTGTTCTGTCTGGGGAGTTACCTGCCCCCCCTCGTTTTCTCTGCTTGGGTAGGAGCTTGTGTAAAGGGCTTCCCACAGACTCTCCCGGGCGTTAGTACGTACTTAAAGATGTACCCACTCCTGAAAATCTGACATTCCCTGGGGATATCGGCCCTGGCTGTTTTACTGGGTTATACTGGGCTATACTGTGTTGTGCTGCACAGACACATAGAAATCAAGGCAGAGCATCTCCTACCTGCTGGGTGCCAGGGGCTCCTATTCCCCAGGGAAAATCTCTGTCTGCTTGTGACTTAGGGGGAGCCAGGCTTCCTGAAGGTCTGTGCTATGAGAGGGGACATGTGCTAACAGGGATGCCCTCCCCGTGAAGCCTGGCAGGGAGCATATAGCATTTCTCCAGGCTTCCTGGGGGTCATTCCATGTATTTCAGTTCATCCATCAGCAGTTTCCCCGCAGCTGCTTCTGGTTTACCTCTGGTCAAGCCACAGCACGATGGAAATGCCACAGGTTCAAATTCTGTCGAGGCTGCAGAATGAACACGTTCCCAACAGGAAGCTTAAGTCCATTATCTGTAATCAGGCCCTTGAACTCTATGACTGGCAAAGCTCATTGCAGAGCAGTAAGTGATAGCGGCGGCTGTTGCATATTGCTGGATCTACTTTTCATTAATTAGAGTGGTAATGAACCATCATATGGCACTTCTGTCAGACCTTTATAAACAAATCCATATCTCGTGTGTTACAAGATCTGCTGAACTTTTAATTTGGATGAATTCAATATATTTATGTAATGATATGTCATGTGTCTGTCACCTTGGTATTTAGACACATTATATAGTTTAAATACAGACAGACAGTAAATCTACTGCTCCTGATAAACAATATAAATAGCCCCTTTCCAGTATAATTTAAACTCTAAATAACACAGCCATGGTCTGTAATTATAGCGTGTGCTTGACCAAGGAGACACGTCTCACATCACATCTCATTACAAATCCTGGCAAAAATCAAGTTGCAGGAGGAGCAGATCCCATGCTGGAGGGTCTCCTGCCAGCCTGCCCTGAACCCGTTGCAGGAACACGTTGTCCATTTTGCTCCAGCAAGTGCTCTCATAGTAGTAGGAGCAGGAAGATTGGAAACAGAAAGTTCATCAGATAATTTCAGCAGCCGTGATTATGTCTAAGTCCCAAATACTGGAGGTTTTTAAAACTAGTATCTAGTGGCGTATCTTTGTGTTTGACAGCCCCAGCAGTGCAGTTTTTAGAAAAGCATAGGAAAAAATAGTGTCTTCTCAGTATCATCTACGGGCCTTGTTCCTCTGCAGTTCCTTGTGCCCGGCACTGCCCTCCCTGCAGGGAGCAGAACCATTTGCTATGAGTGAAGGCATCGGGCTCTGGGCTTTGTCTCCAAGTTGTGTGTCTGCTCTTCAGAAGAAGCCTGCTAGCTTGGTGTGAGGCAGTTCCTGTTGAAATGTCTTTCCTGTATGTGCTAAAGTGTTCAGCAGCCGGTGTTTGTTGGCTGGCATGGTTTTTGATCGTACACTGGTGGGACTACTGTGTTGTTTTGGGTAGAGAAGTGCTTGCTGACCGTGAACGGGGCAGCCTGAGTGAGGAGTCCATCAGCTTCAGGCACAAATACAAGTTGGGCGGAGAATGGCTGGAGGGTGGCCCTGAGGAAGGACTTGGGGGTGTTAGTGGATAAGAAGCTTGACACGAGCTGGCAATGTACACTGGCAGTCCAGAAAGCCCCCCGCCCCCTGGGCTATATCCCCAGCAGCGTGGCCAGCAGGGTGAGGGGGGGTGGATTCTGCCCCTCTGCTCCACCTGGAGCACTGTGTCCAGCTCTGGAGTCCTCAGCACAGGAAGGACATGGACCTGTTGGAGCAGGTCCAGAGGAGGCCACAAAGATGCTCAGAGGGATGGAGCCCCTCTGCTATGGGGACAGGCTGAGAGAGTTGGGGGGGTTCAACCTGGAGAAGAAAAGGCTCTGGGGAGAACTTAGAGCCCCTTCCAGTCCCTAAAGGGGCTCCAGGAGAGATGGGGAGGGACTCTTGATCAGGGAGTAGAGCCATAGGATGGGGGGGTGGTTTTAACCTGAAAGAGGGGAGATTGAGATGGGATCTGGGGAAGAACTTGTTTGGTGTGAGGGTGGTGAGAGCCTGGCCCAGGTTGCCCAGAGAAGCTGTGGCTGCCCCATCCCTGGAGGGGTTCAAGGCCAGGTTGGAGGGGGCTTGGAGCAACCTGGTCTGGTGGGAGGTGTCCCTGCCCAGGGCAGGGGGTGGCACTGGTGGGAGCTTTAAGGTCCCTTCCCACCCAGATCACTCTATGATTCTTTCCCGTTGGGCAGCTGTGAGTTCCAACCTGGCTGCTCTGTGACTCTCTGATTCACATCTCATCTGCCTGAGGTTTGGAGTTTGGGGTTTGGATCTGAGGGATGAGATTTTTTTGCATCTTGTGCATCTGCTGAGTTGTCTGGTGATGAAGGAGATCAGCCAGGCCAGCCCAAGATTTCTAATGAGATTATTTTCCATTGAAAAATAGGGATTAATTGAAATCAAAGTAATTCCCTTTTCCCAAGGAAAGGTGTTTTATACTCGGTCTGGATCTTTTTATCACCAAACTTAGAAGCAAATTCCTCTCCCAAAAAAAGGCAGAAAAGCCAATAATACAGTTTCTGGATAAAGAATGGTTAAATTGTTGCTCCGGGAGATTTGGAGCAGGAAATTACCGTCTCTCAGTCCCACTGAAACTATCCAAACATCAATAAATAATTCTTAATTTGTCCAGAGAGAGAAGCTGATTTGCCCTTTCACCTGGTGTTCGTTGTAGTTGTCTGCTACGTGAGAAACTTTGCTTTTGTTCATCCAAAGAATAATCAGCCATTCATAAATAGACAATTCCCCCAGCACAAATCAGAAGAGGTCCACACCAGAATGGATGAAACAGGTTAGAGCACTGGGATGTGAAGACAGGTTTGTGACAGAAAGCCTGAGAAAAGCCAGAAATCTTTTACTAAAAAAGCATTTATTTGTGAAATTAGAATTACTTTCTTAAAGGTTATTGATGCTGTTTTCCCAAGCATGAGGTTGCTACGTCCATTCCAGATAAGACTGATATAACTCAGTACCTGCACTGAAATGTTTAGAGATCCCTAATCTACTTCAGTTTTGTTAGGAAAGTCTCCTGAAGCCAAATGTCCCAGTTAAATTATTTAGAAATAATGAGGTGCTCTGCCCACACCCACTCAGATTTATGGAGTCTTTCAACTGATTGGTGATCTCTCATATTTTAACCTCAAAAAATACATTGCACGTATATTATATTTATTATTATTGTTAAACTCTATATTATAAAATACTATATATTGTGAAATATATAGTGTTATAACTGTATATTATAGAATTCCCAGTGCTGTTTATGAGCCCCAAGGTTTGAGTGACTTGGAAATGTATAGTGAGAAGGAAGTAACAGCTGAGAGGCCAAGCAGCAGTCAGCTTTTGCTGGTTTTAGACTTGGTACACGTTTGCACACTTTTTTTTAGGCTGTAATAAATGTTGCTGCTGGATATGCCCAGTGTATGATGATGCTTAGAGAAATGCCTTTCTGGTCACCTTTATTTGAGTGGGGATGCTCCTACCCTGCCTTACTATGCTGAATTCCCATCATATCTATAGACAAGAAAGTTGGTCAAGTTTCCATCCATGCACAGAAATTCTTTCTCCAATCCAAAATGAAGCAATTGCTCCTGTAAGCTCTCGTGTGGAAGTTCGAGGGGGACAGGATTGTGCCAAATTCAGTTCTCCCCCTGCCTTAGCATATAGAGACTCAAAAGCAGTAAAAGAGTTGGTTTGCTTCTCAAATTTTGTCATTCCTAGCATGTAAAAATAATGGTATTTTAAATGAAGGCCATAACATGTCAGAGCCTAATTGCTATGCAAGGTAATGTTTGACTTTCTTGGCGTCTCTCTGCAGAGAGACATTCCCTGTCACTCCCACCACAGACCATCACCCCCAAGGAGAGGAACTGCCCATCGGTGCCTCTACAGGGTTTGCTTTTCCAGCAGCAAATTACGTTCTCCAGGCAGAAATCTCAGTTGTTTAGTGACTTTTCCATAGTGGTCAAAAATAAGTGTCCTGTTAGAGTCGGTGTTTGCTGTTTCAGAGTTCAGCAACTGCCCATCACTCTGTCCTGGGAAATATGTGCAGTCTCTCAGGGGGTGCGATGTCCCAAGCTTGTGGTACCCCTTTATTTCAGAAGCCAGGTTCAGTGGGTCTTCTATTTCACCAACCTGAATGTCAGTGGTCATGCCTGGTGTGGTACCTCAGACAACCCTCAGCCTGACTGTTGGAGCTGTGATTAACTGCTCTTCCCAGTGTTGGTCAATCAACTCTGGCTTTCTCTCGTGTTGTCCCAGCCTCGCCCCTGGGAGCCCAGACAAAGGCATGTGAAGAGGTCTATGTGCAGTTATTGGCTTGGCATGTACTGCAGGAATCCTTCTAGAATGGTTAGAAAACCCTCTGCAAATATGAGAAATGTAGTGAGAGGGAAGGAAAGAGAAAGGGAAAGGGAAAAGGAAAGGGAAAGGGAAAGGAAGGGAAAGGGAAAGGGAGGGGAGAACTATTTCATTTGGAAGGGACCTACAACAGTCATCTAGTCCATCTGCCTGACTGCTTCAGGGGGATCAAGTCGAAGCATGTTATTAAGGGTGTTGTAGATTGGGTCCATCACCCCAGGTATTGTATTGCAGGCAGCTACTTCATTCACATTTTTCTGTACTAATTGCCCTTCTAGTCATCCTTGTGCACAGGTCACTTTGTTCCTTTTGTATTTGCCCTGCAGCACATGACAACGTAGGCGATGTGCTTCTATCTTCTATTCTTATATTTGCTGCATGTCTTTCCACTTCTATGGTGCTTTTAGCTTATAATTATTAGAATCATAGAATGGTTTAGAGTTGGAAGGGACCTTGAAGATCATCAAGTTCCAACCCCCCTGGCCTGGGCAGGGACACGTCCCACCAGACCAGGCTGCTCCAAGCTCCATCCAGCTCTCACCACCCTCACACCAAAGAATTTCTTTCAGTATTTAATCTAAATCTCCCCTCTTCCAATTTAAAGCTGTTACCCCTTGTCCTGTCACTCCCCTCCCTGACAAAGAGTCCCTTCCCATCTCTCTCCTGTAGCCCCTTCAGGCACTGGGAGGCTGCTCTAAGGTCTCCCTGGAGCCTTCTCTTCTCCAGGCTGAACAAGCCCAGCTCTCTCAGCCTGTCTTCACAGCAGAGGTGCTCCATCCCTCTGAGCATCTTTATGGCCCTCCTCTGGCCCCACTCCAACAGGTCCATGTTGCTTCAGGTGGTGTCTCACGAGCACAGAGTAGAAGGGTAGAATCACCTCCCACGACCTGCTGGTCATGATTCTTACTCATTACTCTCATGCCTGTTTAATTTTGTGCCTTTACTGCTGTCTTTGCCAAAACCTAGTTAATTCCTGTTCAGGCTGTTCTGTGTCTGAGAGAGCTCTCCAGAAAAAGGCTCGTAGATGCAGTCGGTTAAAACCAGTGGTTTCGGTTTGCTTGGCTATATCATCACTTAGAAAAATAGATGTTTTCAGTTGCTTTTGAGATAGTGTTGTTTTCTTCAAATGCAGTTTTCGGGGATGTGCTCAGCGTTAATTTGTTAACTGGCAAAGCTGGCAGTTTAAAAGATGAGCTTTGCCCGCTGTTACCTTCAGCGCAGTCACATCGATCACCAGGTGTCTTCAGGCAGCCTTGCTGTGAGATTATTAGTGATCACAGGGCTTGAAGAAATTCAGTTTCCACAGGTGTTTCCATTCTTTTACATCCCTTCAGAGGACTGTGCGTTGTGGGCAGAGCAGTCCAGCAGGAGTCGCAGGAAATCTCTGTTTCTCACATTCTTGCCTCGACTGGTTGCACTCCAACTGCTACTTTAGAAAAAGACTTGTGTACAAGAAGAGAAAATACAGTTCTTTAATTCCTCCTTTTTACAGCTTCTGTGTTAAACACAGCAATTAGAAAGGATTTGACAATTGTGTAACAGAGTTACAGTATTTATATCTCAGGTTTAATACAGCTAAGTAGAAATATTTGCATATTTCTTGAAGGCAAATTGGGCATGTTCTGCACATTTTAATTTCCTCCCTCTTCCCACCCCTAGCACTTAACCCCGGGCGCCCATTACCTGTAGTCTCCTCTTCTAGAAAAGTGACATTTTTTACCTTTAAGCCTGGGCTGATAACTCTCACAAGTGAGGCTGTGACCTTTCCATGGATGGATGATACTGCTCCTGTGAAGGTGTCCACCAGATCTATTTCACATCAGCTGATGTGAGCTCCAAAATGGTGTAAATGCTTATTTGGAGCGTTTGTCACACAGGGTCTCATGGTCTACTGCATTTGAGATCTCGTTTTGGGGTTGCCTCCACTTGGGTGTGTGAAAGTGTCACCAGAGTATGGTTGTTTCCCTCTTTGACAAGTGCTAAACAGAGCTTCTGTGTCTTCCTTCACGTGTCCCACACCAGGAAGTCCTAAGGGTGGCTGCAGGGTGTTCTCCAAATTCATCGTTTTCAGGAATTCCTTGTTTTCAGTCAACACTGAGGGACCCACATTCTGTCTTTCAAAACGTGCATGAGATAATGCAGAGAGCAGATACCTCCTATTCCCCACTCCCCACCCTGGGAATTTAAGAGCAGATTATTAAAACTGTCTCCCCACTCCCCACCTACAAACAGGCCTTTCCTCCCCCTCAGAGGCACGCTCTTCTCTACCCTGCTCTTCTCAGCATCTTCACATCTCAGGTTTTGCCTCACACCTCACTTTCACCCTCACCCCTGGGATTTTTCTGTTCCTGTGGGTTTTGGCCTTTGTTCTGTGCACAACCTGGGGACACCTTAGAGGGACACCTCCAGACACCCTGCCCAGCGGAGATTTTAGACTAGGATTGAAAGGGCTGGGAAAGGGCAGGCTCCCACCTCCAGATTCCAACCTGCGTGGTTATAAGCACAGTTACTGAACAAGAAGTTGGTTCTGTTTTGCCTCAGACCAGGGCAGATGGGGACAGCACTGCTTCCCCCGGGGCTGCATCACATCAGAGGCCCTTTTAGTGTCTTTCTACACACAGACTAGTGGCAGATACCTCTTAAAAAGGTGTTAGTACCTATAGCCCAAGTAGCCAACCACACCAGATCTTTGTTCGGACATGGGTAATTAGTGACCTACTCCTACAGCAATTTGGATGTCCTGAAAAATCTAATTCCAGCAGTTCAGGGGAGAAATATCCAGCCTTGTCTTTAATTTTCCCTGGTTATTCCTTTATGTCCTGTGGCAATGTATTTTACAAGTTAATTGCACGTTGTATTTCTTTTTATCAGATTCAAATTGCCTTTTGATCTCACTTTTATAAGGAAGGGTAAATAGGAGGCATCCAGCAGACCTTCTTGCCTGCCGCTAGTTTGCATACCTCCGTCTGCCATCTCATGTTTGTCTTCTGCCTAACTGCTCCTGGGATATTCAGCCTTTTCTCTGAACACAAGTCTTGCCATGCCTCTAGTTAGTTTGGTTTTTCCCTTGCTGATGACTTTGTGGTTTCCTTATGGTCCCCCCTAATGAGGCTCTGTATTTGTCATAAGCGTGTCCATCCTGCTGCCTCTCCCTCCAGGGTTCTCAGGGCTTTTTCTCTCCACAACAAGAGGTTTTTTTCAGTAAGGTCTGCTGCCATCAGACATAGCAAAGCCACCAGCAAACCCTGTTTTCTCAGGGCTTGTAAGTTACTGGGCAGGGGAAAAAAGCAGATTTATGAAAAGAATCTGCCTGTGTTGCTGATGGCTTGGACACAAATTGGGTCGGTGAAGGCTGGGACAAAGACACGGGTTTAAGTGCGTTTCTGTCAGCCTGTCTTAAAGCCAAATAAAGCTCCTGCTGAACAAATAGTGCTTTATTCCTTCTGGCAGGTACATGTTAATAATGTTAAAGATCAATTATTGGAAAAGGCTAATAAAGCATAAATCCATGAGAGGCTTGCAATTGAACTTAATCTTAGCTTGCAGGAAGCCCTCGGATATTCAAGATTTATTGAGCCAGCTGTTAATAATGTAAAGGTGTTTGCTGAGGACTTAGTCCACAGGAAGAGTGTGTACTCAACAGGGCCACGAACTGGATTTGCTAACTGTAACAAAGGCAGGTGAAATGTTCCCATTAATGTTGTTATTGTTATCGGGACTGAATCAAAAATGGTAACCATAACTACAATTTGAAATTTAGTATTTGTTGAGCTATTGAGATTCTCAGTCCACAGAGAAATATTTTGGATATCTGCAACAAAAGATAAAATGGCATTATTTTGATAAATTTGTCATCATGGCCTGAAAGTGTGCCACTTTTACACAGGAACAATGTACCTCTAGTACGTTGGCGTAGTAATAACATTGGTTGATCTATTCTTGGCCATTAAATTAGGATCTCATTATAAACCATCATTAACAAATGACAAAAAAAAATCTGACCCATCTTCTTTCTGGAATTTCATAAGGAATACTTAGTTTTCACTTCTCAGAAACGTCCAAGGTTGACTTTTTGAAAATACTCCTTGTTTCTCTGTTTCAAAAACTGTTTGACCTACTGAGTCCAAATGTGGTGTGTTTGATTAGCTTTACCAACCAGTGTCTTTGACCTGTTTCCAGTTCTGTTTCATTTTATTTGGAGGCAGCAAATGATTGCATTGCACGGTAAAGAGCTTTACTTGAGGTGGGGCGACTCAGCCTGTCCTCCCAGCAGAGGGGCTCCAGTCCTCCCAGCATCTCCAGGGCCTCCTCTGGCCCTGCTCCAACAGTGTCCTTCTGATGTTGGTGGCCCCAGGGCTGGAGGCAGTTCTCCAGGGAGGTCTCTCCTTCACACACAGCTGCTCTGCAGAACTGACCTCGTCCCCAGCACCCGTCTGGGGGCTCTCACCAAAAGGGGAGTTTGGGCACCAGGAGTTGGAGCTGTAGCTAATCCTCAACCCTACAGTGACCTACTAAAGCCCACTTGTGGTTTAATGCAGAGTGCATTTTCCATGGCACTGAAAATACGTGAAATATAACCTGGTTTATTTTATGTTATATTGTGCGGTGGCTTAACACCACCTGGCAGCTAGGCACCCCACAGTGGTGGTTTTATAATATAAATACATAGGGCTTTTATATCATAGGTTATTTCATTATTACATATATTATTGGGTTGCTATACCATGTAAATAATACTGTGTACTATTTACATGCAAGTTTTAAATTTATATTCATTTTATCTTAAATAATTTTAATTCCTACCAATTTCTCATTGCCAGAAAAGTTAGCTTTACTGTTTCTAACCACACCCGTTTGGCTACCTAAAATTAACATGTACCCTAGAAAGAAGGTGACATTTCATTGTCACTTTCATTTCACATTAAAAATATCTTGCATACTCAGATGATTCCACTACATTGCAAATTAAAGTCTATAGATGGAGAGAAGGATTCAAGATCATTCATCTCTTTGGACTCCTCACTGAGTATTGCTTAGCGATGAGGAAGA
Organism: Nycticryphes semicollaris; assembly: GCA_013400055.1. Taxonomy (NCBI): domain Eukaryota; kingdom Metazoa; phylum Chordata; class Aves; order Charadriiformes; family Rostratulidae; genus Nycticryphes; species Nycticryphes semicollaris. Next base: position 117,925 of record VXBJ01006615.1, on the reverse strand, counting down.
AAGAATTCTAGTTTCTGTGCACAGCTGAGTTTTAGTGGACTCCTTAGGATTGAAGTCAGTGACTAATGTTGCCATTTTCCATTGTTAGAAGAAAAAAAAATCAATAAAGTAGAAGTAGTAACCTCTGGATTATTTTTTTCTTTAATTCCACTTCAGTGCCTAGACAGTATTACCCATTTGTGTGTAACTTCCCTCTCTTCTGTGCGCCACTGCCACACATCCCTATCTTCCTGTTTTTCAACAGCAATAAAAGTCAATTTTCACACTCATCTGTGCTTATCTCTGCAAATTATCTCAATATGCAAAACAACTTCACTTTCCTGCTTCTAAAAATACCACGTTGTTTTTGCGTCTTGAAAAAAGATTCCCAAAGGAAGGGAAGTCACTGATGTGCTTTGCCTGCGATGGCTGTCGGGATGGTTTCCCTCCAGAGAGGGTTAGAAGACCTTTTGGGCCGGAGTGACAACAGCATCTGCAGGAATCAAAGAGCCTCATCCACCCCAAGAATTTCCTGACGACATCCTGCCAATTACTTTGACCGGGAGGTGACGATTAATCATAACCTGCCTGGCATCCCAGTGCAGAGACCCCAGCCCTGAGCAGAGGGAAAAGCTGCTCCCGGGCAGAGCTGGAGGCAGGTTTTGCCAGGGCTCCAGACCCTCAGCACCGTATCTCTTAGGATACGCCAAATGCGGGTTATTTCCTACAGCTTGGGGTTTTTGTTGTTGATGTTGTTGTTTAGGCTTCTTGTTGTTGTTGTTGTTGTTCCTGTTGGGGGCCTTATCGCTGTAAATCTGCTCAGCTTTCTGTGGGAGGCACAGAACTCTGCTTCCTGCCTCTCCCAGATTACGCCAGAGATGTTCAGGTGATAGAATTCCATGGGTGACATTAAACTGCTTTTTTTACGGGCAGAGGATAATGCTCATGCGTATCCTATTCCAGAGGGTGAATTCGGGTGACCTCAAAACACCGGAGGTCTCCAGAGTAGTCTCTAAAAGCCTGGTTTGTAGGTTCTGACAGTCTTGAACATACTGAATTGAATTGTTCTTTATCAATAATGTCCATAACTTCAATATCTGCTTCTTCCAATGGGACCATTTACAAAATGCAGTAACATCCATCATTTTTCCAAGTATGGTACTATTGATCCTCTCTCTATTCAGACATTTAATTACGGGTTTAATCCTTTAAAAAAAAAAATTAAGTTAATATTCTGGACATTTTAAAGATAGAAATATCTCAAATTCTTGGTTTCTGGGGTAAATACTTACGCAAGGTCACTGGAAGTTCAGGCCATGTTAGACCAAACTCTGCTGCCATAACTATGTGAAATATCTGACTGATTTCATAGCGAGGGGACTGTTCGCAGAGCAAAGGAACTGCCACCTGGTAAAAACATTACAATTTGCCTCTTTTCAAATTAACTGTTGCAGCAGGCTCTAATCATGAGGTTTACTATTTGCCCTCTTGAACTGGTGGAGGGAAGTGGTTAATCCCGTGTTTGAAGCTGAAAGCATTTTTGCAGCCAGTTATGATGAAATGACCTTTTCCATTCTATGACCTTCCTCAACAAGTGCTCAAGGAATAATGACACAATTATTTCCCCATCTGAATACCCCTCTATTAGGGTATTCAGAGCCTTAAGCTCTATGAATGTCTTTTTTCTTCTTTTTTTTTTTTCTTAGCTAACCCACAGGAGCATAAAATACACCAATGCCCGGTCTGTTACTAGGGCTGTGCCAAGAGGCTGCTGTTCCTATGGAGGAGTTTGGGTAAACAAACCTTTTCTTTTAGGAATCTGAAAAAGAGCAACCTTGTTTTCACGGCTGATGTACGGCTCGAGTCAGGCGTGGGTCATCAGGCTAAACCTTAAACTCCTTTAAACTGTCAGTTTATATCAGTTTAGGCTGGAGCCCATGGAATATATTTGTGTTACCGTGTTTCTGTAGCGTCGATGTGCTCCAGAACGTGTGTTGCATTAACTTTGTGTGTGGTGTCCAATTAAAATTCAAAATACATTCCTACATTGATGGTACCCTCCTGCCGTGGCCAGGGAGCTGCAGAGATTATTGCAGACAAATTGCAGGGAGTTCTGAAAACAGCAATGGACACGATGAAGCTACTGGGAGGACTGGTATATAAAGAGATATTAGAAAACCTAAAAGGCTGGTCATTCCCTTCCTGTTCTGATTCGTCGTCCAACAGAACCAGAGCCCTGGTTTCTTCAGGAGCAGCTCTGAATTTCAGGATAATGGGTTGTCCTGAGAACTGTTCATAGGGAACAGCCACTGCAAGCTGCAGTCTTTTCTCTAGCTTGAAATTAGCCCTTGGAAGGACAGCCTCAGGGTAGCCCAAACTGGGTCATACTGTTGGCAGTTAATCTCCTTTGTGAGTTACCACAGCTGCAGGCTGGATGAGCCACGGGCTTGGGATTTTTCTGCTTATTCCTGCAGTGCTGAGGGCAGATGTGTCCCGCTCTTGTTCTAGCTCGTTGCCTCTCTGTGCTGTTCTGTAGCCAGAGCAGACACAGCAATTGAAATCATTGCACTTTCCTCTCTATTCTTAACAAAGATGCATAAACCAGGAGTGTTTTCTGTGAAATTTATAGCCAACGCTGTTTGGATGATACAGCGATGATCCTAAAACTGTTCAGTCTCTATTCAGATATAATCAGAGAAAAACCACCACAAGATTCATTTAACCTGTATTGGCTTGAGATGTCATTTTCATTTAGAAGGAAAGGACACACCAGCACAACAGCGATAAACACAGGCAACAGGAAAAGCTCTCACTGTCTTCTTACAGACTAAGGCTTTGGAGAATACAAAAAAGAGAGAGATGGTGCAGGTTTGTGAGGTGGTTTGAGCCCATACATGAGCTCTGAGCAGGGGACAGATTGCCATTAATTACATTTCCTAATACCATCCCAACATTCTTTCTGTAATCTTGGAGGTTATCCCTTAGAGGCATATCAAGGCTATGGGACATTTTGCAATATCCAAGTAAAGCTGTGTTCATCCTTTCACCTGCACAGCTGGGCCCATTGGCACAGAAACTTCAAACACTGTAAAACCTCACAACATTCACAAAGTTCACAGCAGGAAATTTTCGTTGAAAAAGTCATGAGCAGTGACACAATCCATTACGATGGTTTCTGGAGCCTCCTTTTCTATCATTGTGGGTCTCTTAGGCACAGCACTGCCCCTGGCACTGCTTACAGCTCAGAAATGCCACCCACACCCTGCCATAGCCCAAGCCACCAGGGTTTCTGGTTGCTCAGGGTGAGGGAGCCCAGTGCTGCCCTGCCCCGGTGAGGTGGGGAGCTCAGGTCCCCCACATTCCCCCGGAGCTATTCCAGGTTCAAGCTGTTGCATTACCAGCTTCCAACTACTTGTCTTTACATAAATGTCGCTATTTTAGTGAGACTGGGCAATGCACAAGTGTAATCTGTTACACACAGCAGTACTGGGTTCATCTATTTTTATTTTTCAGGGGGGGACCCCAGTTATTAACACTATTTGTCAGCCAAAAAAGCTTTTGCTGAGTTACTATCCACAACATTTTCATGTAATCTGAAGGGTTTCTGCAGAGGCAAAAGGTGAAATGTATGAAGAGGAAGAATTAATTGTTTGAAATCTAATTTGAAAGGAAGTGTTCAAAAGCGAGCATTGCAACAGCTGCTGAGGAGATGGGAAATCTTGGACCGGAATCCGAGGGACACTGTCTGCAAGGGTGAAAATAAGAGGGATTTTTCTAAAGAGTGAATAAAATCAGCATCGTAGCTGAAGGGACACAGTTTTGGGAGATCATACCTAAGGTATTAGCTTGGAAAAAAATCAAGGTGGAAGTAAATGGACATCAGAAACTTCGGTCTTCTAATATGTCATTGGAGAGAGGTTTGGGATTATACTGCCCCTTACTCACTCTCACATCCCCAATTTCCCTGGTGCTCTACAGCAAAACAGAGTGAAACTCCAGTCCCCATTAAATGAATTGAAAGGTTGCTGTTTACTTCTTCCTGGTCTCCTGGTTTTGCCACTAAAAGATAAAGAGGAAAATATTGATAGAAGTTGGATAAAGCCTTCTTAAAATACAGAAATGCCATGGAGATTTTAGCTAAACTCAAGTGCAATGTGAAAGGAAGTGTAGAAGAATATTTTACTCTTTTACTTAGAACAGGACAAACGGCCCCTGAAGTACATTTGATAAACACGTGGCAAGGAGAGACCACAGAATATTTAACTTCCGATTTTTCCAGCATAGGTAGGTTTAGACAAGAAAACCAAGCAAGTTTAACATACTCAGAATTGACTTTCAACTATTGCAGACTTTTCTTTGGGCTCTGATCTCATTCCAGGAAGGGTTTATTTGGACTTATCCCACACCTGTTCCCGGGCAGTGAAACCCAGCTGAAATAACGTGCCCACGAGGGGGGCATGGCCGGGGGGGGGGCTGCCCTGGGCAATGGACACCCTCTTCCCTTCCCTCTTCCCAGCCCCAGGAGCTGGGGGGGTGGGAAGTTGGGGGGGTTGTTGTGAAGAGATGAAGAAGATGAGAGAGCGAGGTGTGACAAAGCCCCCTGCAGCCAGGGAAGGGTCTCCTCTCTCCCCCAGCTGCTTTTTGACTGTGTGCCAGTGCCTGCTCTGCTCTCCCACTCCTCACCCTCTCCATCCTGCCCTCCCTCTAGAAGGGAATATGCACGTGGATAACTTCCTTGGGCCAGTACTTTACAAAGGGGAAAGAGAGCTATGCTGCTCTTGGCTTCTTCATCCCTCCTGGTTGGAGGGGATGGGAGCCCCTCAGTCGGACAAAGGGTTCCCAGCAGCACAGGGCAGATGCTGAGCAGCACTGGCAAAGCTGAATTAATTAGAATTGTTTGCAGTAGGAGACCTGCAGTGAACTCCATGTTCTCAGGAAATGCCAGAGCTCCTGGGATGGGAAGGAATAAAGTCAGGGGCACATCATTGCCTTCAGTAAGGAACTGTCCAGTCGGGCAGGTAACCAAAGCCTTTGGGAAGCACCTTAATTATTTCTGGACCATTATTATTTGGGCGACCTTAACTCTTTTTTAAGCTCTAAGCAGGACCTGCAGGAGCATGTGCTGCTTTTCTAACGATAATACCCGATTTGCTGGCAGCCCGTGATGGCTAATTAGAAATGGCTGTTAGGAAGAGCTGAGCTGACCTTGCTCACAGCAAGGACCGGGGACACTCATCCTTCAGCACACTTGGTGCTGCTCAAGACTTTCTGGCACACTCTGTGCGAGCCTCAGGTCCAGATACACACACCTAAATATAGACGTGTGCTTGTAGGTGAGTCTGTGTGTGCTCCGTGGCTATGCTTGCAGGACAGTTGGTTGGGATCACGTAGACGTGTCCCCTGTTACCTGATATTCCCTGCTCTCCAGTGACTTCTCCTCAAGGACACAGCCATCCCAGGTCCCTGAGCATAGCTGCCGGACCAAGGGCATGTCTCACATACCTTAAGGCATCTCAGATGGCACTGGGTGAATAAATTGGGGCAGCTGAACCCAGGCCTTTCTGTGCCAGGGCCCAGGCAGGAATCAGCAAAGCGGCCATGGGAGCCATCCCCAGGATTAGCTGCACCTCTCTTGGCTGCTGTGGCTTCCTTGTGCCTGCTTCGCATGAGGACACCTAAATTTAAACCTCCTCACGTGGAGCTGAATCTCACCCCATCTGTTCTTCTGCTCTCTGTTAGAATCTGTGATACCTTTAACCTTTCCTGGTTGGTTTATCCTATTTCTGTCTTCTCACCCATCCAGTTGCCACACTTTCTAGACTTGCACAGTGCAGAGACACCCCAGGACACCGTACCCATTCCTGGGTTGCTCTTCCTAGTCTCTGAGCTTGTTCGATTTACATCCGGAAGCAAATCCAGCTGGTTTTTGTAGCCAACTCTAGAGTAGCCACCTGGGATCCACCTATGTAGTAGCCAAAGGCATTTCACAGGGCAGAAGGTGGCTCTGGCCTACCACAGCGTGCCCAACAGTGTCACCAGCCAAAAGTGAGCGGTTACAGGAGCAGGGTGAGCACACAGCCATCTATCTCCCTGAGAGTCTCCCAGCAGCCTCCAACAGCCTGCTGCGTGGAGACCTCCTCAGCCAGAAGTGAGCCTTTGGCATCGATTAGACCAGGATTGCATTTCCCCCCATGAGATCATCTTACTGGCTTTGAACCCGTGTCAGCTTCTAGTGTCTGGTGGCAAGGATTTCCACAATGTAACAGGACATTCCTTAAACCAGAAGTTGTGTGTGGACTTCGAGTTGTAGTAAGAGGGCAAAGCCATCCATAGGAGAGTCCAGAGAAACCCAGGCTGTTTGCAGGCACCTCAGCCTGCTTTGGTGGCTCAGCAGAACGAACCAACATCTGTGGGGGTCTTTTCACTTACTGGGTCATTCATGACTTGTAGGAGCTACCCTTGGGACAAGATGAGTGTTCATACCCGACACAAAAGAAGTAAAATTTGTGCCAATTACAACTTGCTTTCGGTACTTACTTTTGTTATTATCATCAATATTATTACATATATGTTATTATATATCTTATTATTCTACTGGCAAAGATAGGGTGAGATTGCCTTTGCATAGAAACAGACAAACACCACAAAATCCTGGCTTTAAACTATGTCTTTCTCACAAAGGCTCTTTAAGCTTTTAAAGAAGTTCAGGAAATTAATGATGAGGTGATGAAGTGACGCAGGGCTTGTTCTATCCTTTCCCACTCCCTGCACATCGGTGTGTCTGTCCCAGCCATTGTAAAAGGGCTTTGTGCTGTCTCACAGCACCCGTGTGCCCTCGCTCTGCCTCCTTCCCTCACCCTCTAGATGCTGTTCGGGCTCAAAGGGCACTTGGCTGATGAGCTCACGCACAACAAACTCGCTCTCACAGTTTGAGTCTGTGACCTGAGGAAATAAATCCTGCCACTTGCTGGGCTTCAGCAGGCTTCCTGGGCTGCCAGCTAAAGGACCCAGCACAGCACTTCTTCCTTCCCGGGAAACAGTGCATCAGGGGAGATGTGTCCCCAAATTCCTGCCTCACCCATGCCCTGGCTGTACTCACAGAAAATTAAAGCATCTGCTCGTACGTGCGGTTCTGCTGGACTCTCACGGCTCCAGCTGCTCTCAGTTTTCCTTGCCTTTGTTTTCCTTTTTTTTTTTTGCCTTTTCATAGAAGAGTTGCAATGGGAAAAGATATAAAAGGAGAAAGTTCTAGTCCCTCTACGGATGTGTATGGTTTGCTCCATCAGGCTTCAAAGCTCCTATGTGAGGTTCCTTCAGCCCTGCTCCTCCTTTCCGTGTGTTTTCAGAATTCCTACCCTCAGTTTTCACCCTGGAGGCTCCCAAGGCATTTTTTGACACCTCCATCCCCACCTCAAGCAGGATTCTCAGTGCCTCAGATTCCCCCCCGCTGCAGGAGGAGCCTCTCTCTTGCCCCCTCATCCAGCTCATGTACATGTTTGTGTTATTTATTGGTACTTGGACATTAATGTTTTCTGTAATGTATTTCTTTCAGACATCATTGTTCTCATCGCTTCAATAGCAGTTGTTTCTGCAAAAACTCAGGGTAACATTTTTGCAACATCAGCACTGAGAAGTCTTCGTTTCCTACAGATCCTTCGTATGGTGCGCATGGACCGAAGAGGAGGCACTTGGAAATTATTAGGTTCAGTAGTTTATGCCCACAGTAAGGTATGTAACCCTAGGTGCTGGATTCTGTGCCTTCATGTGAGTCAACAAAACAAATGTTTATCCATTTTGAGCAGAACACCTGAAATTTTCTGAAGTAATGTCAATTGTAATGGGCATTAGCACAGACGCCTCGGGCCATGCTAGACAGCTTTTAGAGTATGCTGAAAATGTTGTACTTGATACGCTGTTGTAATTGGATAGATATTGGTGAAGTTGCTGGAGCATCAAGCTATAGGAGTAGACTTGGTCCAGTTTTAGAGAAAATGTGCATTTGTAGGGAAGCCTTTGACTTTCATCTGCTCAAACACCCAGACAGTGTGTGTATATATAAATATGTATATAGTCTATAGATGTTTTCATCACGTCTTCCTTGAAACGCCATTCTGTTCAGTCTTTCAAATAGATATTGATCTCTGATTTCTTTTATCTAGGAATTAATCACAGCCTGGTACATAGGATTTTTAGTACTCATCTTTTCATCATTCCTGGTTTATCTGGTGGAAAAGGATGCAAATAACCAGTTCTCCACGTATGCAGACGCTCTCTGGTGGGGCACAGTAAGTATAGAGAAACAGTATGTGCTGTTTAACCGGTGTGACAGAGTGCTTTGAGTTTCGCCTGCGGTGGGTTTTAATGTGGTGTCTCTTCAGTGAACTGGTTTTGCTGCCAGAAAATGGATCTGAGAATCTCCCTCCTCTAGGAACTCACTTGCATATCCACAGCCCACTTCACCCCGTCCTACAGAGCAGCAGGTTTTGTGTTTCTGCTGCAAACCAGAGCCCTGAAACCTTTGAGAGGAGAAAGCATTTTATTTTTTTAACCCAGAACTTTTCAGTTTGTAATACAGTCCCACAAAGAGCTGCTGTGATACAAATCAGGAAAGAAAAAGGGAAATATTTCTTACATCAGCTTCACGGTGAAGGGAAGAGCATCACCTGCACCCTGAGAACGATGTTGTTTCTACTCCTTTGCACCTTGAGCACACAAAACCAAGAATAAGTATTCCCATTCTGGTACAATTATTTTTGCAGGTGTAAAAGCCCTGATTTAGTTGAGCTTGCGCTTAAGTAAAATAAAATCGCTTGCTTTTTTACTGAGTTGGAATGTGTGGGATGTGAGTACACGCCTGACCACATTTCTGAAAGGAGAAGGATTACCCAAATGCTTACAAGCTTAAATAAATAGGCTTTAAATGAGCAGTGAAAAACTAGGTTTGAAATTTCGATATGTTTCAATGGTGTAATGTGTAGGGTTTTTGTTTAAAAAGGCACTAGAGTGAGCTGCTCCTGCGCTGTGAGAGTCACTTGGGCAGCCTGGGAAATCTGCCCCAGCAAAGCCTGTGCCAGGGCCATTCCCAAGCAGCATAAAACCGCTTTTCTTCCCCTTCTCAGGCAGCAAACACCCCGAGCTCGGATGGTGCCTGTGGGCTCATTAGCACTGACATGACCTACAGCTCATTAGTCTTCCTGGTGTAAGTGGGAGACCCGAAGCAGGCTCTGCTTTTCCTCCTCGCAGGGATGCAGAGATGCAGCTTTCTCACCTCAGACTTCCTGGCAGGGCTCTGTCTGGGCTCGGTGGGATCCGCACACCGTAGATTTGCTGTGCCACATCCTTCTCCAAAATGCTTCCAATCCTTGAAAAATATTCTCAGTCAGTTGGGGTTATATTTTGAGCGAAGGTCAAGGTGGTATCCTACCAGTAGGACTAGTCTATTTATTCAGAATTTATCAAGGGTTAATAATTTGTTACTTATCTTCCCTAGGGGCTTTATTTCTGTGTTATCAGTGCACAAAACTGGGAGCCTGGAAAGGCCAGACCCGGTAGCTCTTACTTGGGCATTTACAAATAAAACTACATGGAAACATTTTTCCTGAAACTTGTTGCTTTGGAGCATCAGTGCATATCTCTGACCAAATGCACATTTCTATCCTGTAATCCAAACACATGGGAAATTCATGTTGACTAAAGGCACGAGAGAAGGTTTTGCCCTCAGTCCCACACCACTTTTCTTCAAAAGCTGAGGCCTGGGTTGGTCTTAAAGCTTTGTAACCTGCCTGTCAGGGCTGTGGTCCTGTGAGAACCCCTCCTGAGGCCTCAGAGGTGGGATATTGCAGTGCGTGGGTCTGGGAACGCGAGTTTTCAGACGTTGGATTCTCCAGGAAAGACCCTCCATGTCCCTGCAAAGCCGAGTGTGACTTATCTTTGCGGGGGCAGAGTTTGGAAGGTCCCAGCAAACTCAGACCCCGACATCCCACCAATGCCTGTGTCAGCTCCACCTCCTCCTCCCCCAGCAGCTCAGGCAGCAGGAACAAGATCTTTTGGTTTACTTTGCTTCTCCACTACCTGCTGATTGGGACTTTTTTTTACAGCAAAGCCCTGCTAAGAAATTATCATTGTACAAAGCAGTGCTTAAAATATTTTGTACACTCGGAAGTGAAAATGTGTGACTCATAGGTCAGATAAGTAGTGCAACTGAGAAAATAGGAATTCTTTTCTTGACATCAGCAGGAAAAACAACAAATTATAATCAAAGACCTGAAAACAATCCAGATTGTGTCTTTTTTTCTTTCCTCAGTGCGTGATATGAATACATTTAAATTTTTAATGTGCTTAAGTGCACAAAGTTGCTGAAAATCAGTGTTCCCCCTTACCTGTTACCATTTTAATAAGAGCGGTTTTTTGTATCATATGTAAAAGAATATGTGGGAAATGCATAACATGCTTCTTAGTCATGGTTGTTTTCACTGCCAGAGTAACCCACATGCAGATTTTGAAAAGGTCAGATTGTGTGCCATTCCAGGGGAAATCAATGCCTGATCCCAAGGATTTGTTTATTTGCAGAAGTTGTTCTGCCTTAATCCACAGGAGTATCCACTCAGTCCCAGAGTCAGTTCTGTGATGGCAGAGGGACAAGGACAAAAAGACCACATCGAAGTCAGGCACAAGTAGTCACCTTAAATTTCAAGCTTTTAGAGGCACTTATGCCCCCCCCAATCCTTCCCCCCTTTTACAGGGCCACACAGCAGTTCACACACTCATAAATTTGGATTATTTGAGGGCCATACTACAGTCCTTTCACTGACTCCCTTTTCAAAGCCCATAGCTTTACGCTGAAGTGAAAGCTGGGATATGGAATCCTGATTTACATCTGAATATATGAATACTCCACCGTATTTGTAATTGCACATTGCACTGCTCAGCCTGCAGGTTAAGCCTCATGGCGATGTTACCTGGGAGTCCTGGTGAGCACCAGGGTGCCCATGAGCCAGCACTGTGCCCGAGTGGCCAAGAAGGCCAATGGCATCTGGAGGGACATGAAGAAGACTGTGACCAGCAGGTGCAGGGAGGTCATCCTTCTCCTCTGCTCTGCTCTGCCCTGGGGACACCCCAGCTATAGCCAGTTCTGGGCTCCCCAGTTCCAGAAGGACAGGGAACTGCTGGAGAGGAACACAGAGATGCTGAGGGGCCTGGAGCATCTCTGTTATGAGGAAAGGCTGAGGGACTTGGGTGTGTTCAGTCTGGAGAAGAGAAGGCTGAGGGGGGATCTGATCAACACCTAGAAATACTTCAAGGGTGGGTGTCAGGAGGATGGGGCCAGGCTTTTCTCAGTGGTGCCCAGGGACAGGACAAGAGGAAATGGGCACAAACTTGCACATAATAAGTTCCATCTCAACATGAGGAGGAACTTCTTTGCTGTGAGGGTGTCAGAGCCCTGGCAGAGGCTGCCCTGAGAAGGTGGTGGAGTCTCCTTCTCTGGAGACATTCAAACCCCCTGGACACGTTCCTGTGGGACCTGCTGTGGGTGACCCTGCTCTGGCAGGGGGTTGGACTGGATGGTCTCCAGAGGTCTCTTCCAAACCCATGGCATTCTGGCATTCAGTTGTAAATATTCCTGTGGTTGTGTGCCACCGTTGCTGCCTAACGCAGCAGCACACCATGGCACGTGCTCTGTGAGGAGCTCAGGGTTTGCTTTGGTAGAGAAGGTAAATTCATTCAGCAGAATAAAATAACTAAACTATGTGGGAACAAAAGGTCGATTCAAAAAGTTAAGCATTTAGAAATCAAAGCATGCATGGTTTTCTGAGACTGGCTGGTGTTAGCTGGAACTCTGTGTGCTTACAGCAGCGTTTGGTGTGTATATTAATTAGTTTTACCTGCAAATGTAATGCAATTAAGATTCCTGTCTCCCTTACACATTTGACAGATTTTCTCTTAATAAATCACCATTTTCTAGTAGTATCCAGTAGTTACAGTTGGATACAGAGAGGCTCTGGCACTCCACAGTGAACTGAAAGTGAACAAAACATCCTACGATGAATAATGCTGTCACAATGACTGGCTCAAATAAGTTAATATTGATGTCATTTTTCCCAGTTAATGTAATGTTAGCATGAGCAAACTATATTTTTTTCAGTTAATTGATGTCAGGTAAAGATTTAAAGGTAAGTACTGCTAGCAGAGCATCAAATGACATTAGAAAGAAATATTGGGGTAGAGAGGGGCCTCCTGGGTCCCATCTCATCTAATTGAGAGCATCTAGGTTATATAATCATATTCATTATTATATTAACTCACTTATTATTAGCATGTTTATTAGCTGCAGCAATGAGCTAGAACAGAAGTTCTCTCATGGTCATGAGCTCTGAGTCTGGCTGGGTGGCCTTGGCTGGTCCATCCAGATGGCTCACTTAGAGAAGCAACCAAAACAGAGTGGTTTGCATCTGGTACAAACAGCAGGACCCATCCAGCCCATTGAGCCACACAGGAGTGAGATTCAGGTGATTAAACATAGACATACAGGGCCATGGAAGACCTCTTGGAGAGTCTGCTGCCTCTCCTCGGGTGGGCCCTGTTCAGGTGCCCTGGGGCATCTCCAGTGGCTCTAGACACAAGCCTAAGTCCTACATTTTCAGATAGAATAAGTTACCTGCTGGAGGAATCGACATCCGTTCTGCATGTTGGGGTGAGCAGGTCATGCTGAACACCCAAGCATTTTCTTTTCCAAGCTGGGTAAAATGAATCCTACCCGAGGACACCTTTCAAGATTTGGTTTATTGTTCTGCTTCGGGCTGGGGTGACCAGACCCAGGGCTGCCTGGCAGGTATCCCCAGAAAGACAGGATTTGCACACATCGTTATTCCTTTTACTCCATCTTGATCCTCTTATTCACCACTTTGCTTCCTCTGACCACATCTCCTCTCAAATAAACAACCTGTCCCTAATTACCTTCAAGAGTTTGCCGCAGGTGGTGTAGTTCTGTCACCTCCACATTCTTGGCTTTGCATGGCACTGCTGATGCCAGCCCCTTGCTGCTGTTGGCCTTGCAAGACCGTGATCCCCAAAAGGTCCCAAATAATTTCCTCCAGTCACCTTTGAACCACCAGTAGGACCCAGCCTTCCCTCACGGTGCTCTCTCTAACTTCTCTCTAACTACCTCTTGCGTTATTATCACTGACCTCTGGAAATTTCTCATGCTGTCACCCTCTCACCTCCAGTAGTTTTCCACACCCTGCACTGTTAATTTAACCGCAGGATTGTGCCAGTCGGGGCCTGGCCAGCAGTTTCGTCATCTGCTTGCAGCGCTAACATAGATGCAGAGAATTATTCCCCAGCTTGACCCTGGAAGTTGTCTGGGAAATATTTTCGTAAGTGTGTGATGAGAGGAATATGAAAAGGGAGATCAAACCCATTTGTTCAGCATTGAGTAAGATGATACAGCGTGGTGCTGACACCTATACACTCCTGTAAAGACCACGCTGAGATAAAACAACGCAATGTGAGCGAGAAGCCACTGATAGCCTTAACCATAGACTGATACCATCAAGGCTCCAGGACCTAAAAGAGTAAGGGGAAAGGTTTACTGCTATCCTGATATTTTCTTTGGAGAAATTCCAGAGATACAGTCTGTGTGACTGCTCTTGGCTTTAGATCGCTCCCAGATGTCAGATCTCAAAGGTTCTAGTTTATCTGTGACTCCTTCGGGAGACAGTACGGTGGCAATATCATTAATATGCAGATAACACTTAGTTCTGTTTCCTTCTTGTCAGCCCGGGCCGGAGATACCTCTGTAGTTTCCAGCGTCTGGCAGAGATAGGGAGCTGGAGGGAAGCCAAGGAACTGGGCTGGTTCCAGAGCTTCAAGCTGCTTCGCAACGACTGGCCTGGAAACGAATTTTGAGGAACTTTTGTTCAGGGACTCATTTGTTCAAAGTGCTTTGTTGCTCTCTGGGCCTTGATAGCCTCGAACTGTTCTGCGCTTGCCCTCTGATGGGAAGAGCTGGGAATGCCGTCTTCAGCCAACCGGGGGGAACCCGATCCAAACCCCTCTGCCGGGCCAAGAGCATGGCTGCATCAGCTCGTCCCTGCCAGAGGAACGGGAGCTGCATTCCCATCTCCCTGCCTCCTCACCCCTCCATCGCCTCGTGTAGGCTCTGGGCCATGTTAGGCACCTCCGTGAACTAACTCAACTCGCCCAAAACAGCAGAAAGGAGCTAGGCAGAGATGTGGCTGACTCCCTCCACCCTCCCGGGCATCACACTCTCCAAAGAATCCAGCAAAAGCTGGGTCAGGGCAGGGGGGTGAAGAGGTAAGCACACAGGGTGGTGTGGCTGCCACCAGGCTCCCCTTACAAAACCTGTGACTTGATAAACCACTTGAAATTTCAGCTGTGGCCTTAATTCAGCTCACTTTCTTCTAGTCACTGTGGCTTTCTCTGGGTAAATTACACCCACAGTTTGTTCCCAACAATGGGAGCAATTAGAAGCACTGTTTACTATCTACAGAGCCCTAAATAGTCGAAATCTAATTACTTCCAAAAGACTTTCCTTCTTTTGTCCTGTGGTGACCCCAGCATTAAATAGAATTGCTTTGGCCGCCTTTCCTAGGAATGAACTTTGAGGAAGCTGGAATGCGAAATTATGTCTCTAGAAGGCATTTTCCTGAAGAATCCGTTCCAGCCAGAATATTTGCTAAGCCTGAACTTGCCCACATTTGGTACACGATGTAAAATGATTCTTCATGCACATGTTCTCTACTAATAGCAGGCCCCAGAGTCCCTGGCATTCAGCCTCCCGTTGTCTCTCTTTGTCCTTTAATACGGTGTGCTTTTGCCTGAGCATGTGGCCCACCACCTCCCCACTGCCCTTTGGGAACCCCTGCTCTGCCCACACCTCCCGCTGCACTCCCCTACTCAGGCAGCCCCCAGGTCCAACCTACCCAAGAGGGAAGCACGGAAACATGACGTTCTCCTGCCGGTCCAGTCCCCACGTTGGGCACTGTTGCACTGCCCAGGCCAGGAGTAGCCTGGAGGACATCGCCCCGCATTGGGCAAGACCCTCAGCCACACACAAATATGGAGTCATAATCCTTTTGCCTTGGAGATATGGTCAGTAAACCACAACCACACACCTACATGGTGTGGTCTACATGCCCTGCGGTCAGTGAGCTGCCTGTGGCGAGCCCTCCTGTGTGGACCAGACTCTGCCATCACCTGTACTGTTGCTACACATGGAGCACAAGTCTGGTGAGGAGAGGCTGAGGGAGCTGGGGGTGTTCAGCCTGGAGAAAAGGAGGCTGAGGGGAGACCTTCTGGCTCTCTCCAGCTCCCTGAAAGGAGAGGGTAGCCAGGGGGGGTCGGTCTCTTCTCCCAAGGAACAGGTGATGGTTCAAGAGAAAATGGCCTCAGGTTGTGCCAGGGGAGGTTTAGGATGGATATTGGGAACAATTTCTCTACTGAAAGGGTTGTGAAGCCTTGGCAGTGGTTGAGGCACCATCCCTGGAGGCATTTAAAAGCTGGGTAGATACGGTGCTTAGAGACATGGTTTAGTGATGGTTTTTGTCAGTGTTGGGTTGATGGTTGGACTCCATAATCTGAAAGGTCCCTTCCAATCTGGGCAATTCTGTGATTCTATTCTGTGATTCTACACAGCAGAGATAGAATTGAAATCTCCATATGCTGAGGCTCTGGTGACCCTCGCCATGTGAGGGGGTTACAGGTGCCCTCTGTGTAGGCCTGAGCCCACACTGCCCAACAGCCGGAGGTGGCTCTGCATCTGCTGCTGCCTCGCGGTCTTTGGAGCTTCGTGTGGGAAGTGATGTAGGGATAGCTGAGCCCATCATAAGGAAAAGGAAAGGGCCAGGGACTTCTTCAAGTTCCTTCCAGATTTTTTGTTAGTGTTTATTTGCGTTTCAGAAGATGACCTGCTTCAAATTGTACTGATGGGCTTATAGGAAATGCAGCTCCTTCTTCTTGTTCCTTTAACTTTGACTCATCTGGGAACTTCCCATTCCTTTTAGTCCTACTGTATTTTTCCATTGTGATCTCTGTGTAGTTTATATGTGTGCATAGTTGTGCAAATACACAGTTACATTTCCCTGCAGAAAATATGTGAAACACCTTTACAAACATGGAAAAGAACACTGTTTTCTGCTTGACTACAAATTTCTCATCATTTGCCTCAACTTTGAGACCCCTTACCTTCTGTTTTATTATTTTTAAAATTGATTTATTGCTTGTTTAGGTATTTTTCTGCCACTTAACTGTTTATCTCAGTTTTATTCAGTGATCGGCAGTATTAAGTTTTCATAGAAAAGTGTATTAATGTTCATTTATGTTTGGTTTTCTTGTAGAAACAACTATGTATGTTTCCTGTGTGGTGGAAATGCTGCTTCATGCCATGTAAACTGCAACTGATCTCCCAGCGACTTCTGGTAAACCACAATGTTCATTAATTTCTTTTTAGATCACGTTGACCACCATTGGCTACGGCGACAAAACTCCCCTGACCTGGCTTGGAAGGCTGCTGTCGGCAGGATTTGCTCTCCTTGGCATCTCTTTCTTTGCGCTGCCTGCTGTGAGTATGCCTAGAAAGGCTGTGAAAAGGTAACAGGAACTTCAGGAGCTCCTACCCTTCCTACACAAGAAGCTGAAGGAGGGTCCCTGCATGAAGAGCTGCTGAGGGGTGTTTGCTCTCTGACAGCGTCGGGGAACCCCTTTCCAAAACCCAACCCACCCGTCCGGTGTTGCTGTCGCTCCCTGAGTCTGGGGGTTTTCTTTGGCAAGGACAAAAGCGGGTAATAATTCCAAATGAGTGCAGCATACTCTTGTGTAAGGCTGAAATTGCTTTTTGGGTTTTGCATTGTGGCTCGTATATTACTGCTCTTCGGAAAAAACCCAAAACCAAAACTCCATCTGGTATGTTTTTCTGAATTGGGTTCTACTGAAAAAAGAGTGAGCTATTTCTAATAGGTTGTCTTGTGAGGTCCCAAGAGAGCAGGGGAAGGCATTAAATCAACCAAAATTTACTATCATTGAATGGAAAAATGCACCTACCATTTTCTGTGAATGATGGTAAATAAACATGACAGTTTATTTATGTTGCTTTTATCAACGTTCAGGAGATTTTAATGGAAATGGGAACCATCTAATGGCTAAAGTATAGGGTAGCTTCAGAAATAACTTTTCATTGTGTGAGTGAATTCCCTTTCTTCTTTAAATTAGTATTGAATAGGCATGGAATCAGAAGTGACATTTGTATTTTGTCATACTGCAGCCAGTGCAACATGTAGAGAAAATCAATATTTTAATAATTGGATTCCTTATCTGTAGATCACTGTAAAATATGAATGTTATAATAACACATTTGTTTTCAGCCATATAGACAAACCGAGATTAACAGTCAGCATTTCCCAACAGCACTGACTCATCCAGCATACTGCATTTATTTCTTATTCTAAGTACAGAGAGTATTTCAGTATCTCTGGCATTATAATTATAATTATAATACATTACCAATTTGTGAATCTTTGCTATTTAATGGCAGCTACTGTAATTAATTCTCTGTGTTACCCAGTCACCACTAACAAGGCAGTGAGCGTGAGCAGGCTTACAATTAACACGTAAAAGATGAATAACCTGGCATATCAGAGATGCCAGGACTTTTGTTCCTGGTGTCCTATCTATGCAGACACTTGTTTTCCCCACAAACACTTTTGTGTTGAGTCTATCCATAAAACATTTCTAATGTTATTTTACCCCGACTAAGAATCAAGTGGAAATATTCTTCCGTATAATGCAAACAGGTCCAGCAGAAATACTGCCCTCCTGGCAAGCCACAGGGGGAAACATCCTCAGTCTTTGGGTCTGTTCAGTGGGAGTCAGATTGCTCTTGTTTATTCAAATGTAAAAAAGCCAAAAGGGGAGATGTTTCATCACCAGCTTTTTGTCAGAGCCTGTAGGGTGAACGTTGGGAACTATTTATATGGGAAAGAGTGAGAGGAAATGGTCTTAATCTGTGAAGCAGGACATTTTCTCACTTTTCTAAGACCAAAATTTATGGTAAGCACTGAAAGTACCGACTTTGTAGCCCGTATGTATCTGACAGATTTGGCAGCTGCTCATTTAAGAAGGACAGGGAACTGCTGGAGAGGTGACAGCAGAGGCTACAGAGATTCTGAGGGGACTAGAACATCTCTCTTATGAGGAAAGGCTGAGGGACTTGGGTCTGTTTAGTCTGGAGAAGAGAAGGCAGAGGGGGGATCTGATCAACACCTAGAAATACTTCAAGGGTGGGTGTCAGGAGGATGGGGCCAGGCTGTTTTCAGGGGTGTTTGGGGACAGCACAGAGGAAACGGGCACAAACTTGCACATAAGAAGTTCCATCTCAACATGAGGAGGAACTTCTTTGCTGTGAGGGTGTCAGAGCCCTGGCAGAGGCTGCCCAAAGAGAAGGTGGAGTCTCCATCTCTGGAGACATTCAAACCCTCCTGGAGACGTTCCTGTGGGACCTGCTCTGGGTGACCCTGCTCTGGCAGGGGGTTGGACTGGGTGATCTCCAGAGGTCCCTTCCAACCCCATGACATTCTGGGGTTCTGCGATTTCATTTTCCTTGCTCCTGGCTCAAATTCCCCTGAACATCCCTAAGCACTGAGGAGCAGTCACTGCAGTTAAACCTTAGACTGTCACATACCATCCTGAGCAGCTTATCTGAGGAAATCATACGGAGTAACATCTCCACAAACCCTTTGCAGCTGGTTGTGTATATTTGTTGAAGAAAACTGCCCACGTGGTGATGGATGGTGTGCTGTTTTGCAGGGTATCCTTGGCTCAGGATTTGCACTGAAAGTGCAGGAGCAGCATCGTCAGAAGCACTTTGAGAAAAGAAGGAATCCAGCAGCCAGCCTAATCCAGGTAACTATGACAGCAGTGAAGAGATAACAAGAGGTGGTTTAAAGTACGTATTGGAGCAAGTTTTATTATTTCAATTTGGACATTTTTGTGGGAATGATGTTTAACAGATGGGCTAGTTTTGTGAAATAAGTTTATTCAGTAATTCCTGTGTGTTGCCGTAATTGTGTCTATGGCATTTCCATGTGTGGGTTTTGAGCTCTTCAAACTCAAAGAAGAGTTTGAAGAAGAAGAAAACAAGTGGAGGATGTCAGTTGCACACCTGTAGTCAGCAAATGATGTGGAAAAACAGAATTGATCCCGACACAACCCAACTGACAGCACAGCACTTTTCCCCATATTAAGGTACTTTGCATCTCCTGCGGGGTTTGGAGTGCTCCGGTGAATGACTGGAAACGAGCGGTGTCCTGCCCAGAGACTTGCTTTCACTGTTAGTCATGTCAAAAGCTGGAAATGCAGGCGCTGGCAATTCCAGAACATCTGAAATTGTCTGAAGGTGTTTCAGCTCCAGTAATGACATGGTGGTGCAGATCAGCAATTTAGGAAGATTTTTTTAAGCAGAAGTGGCCTGATAATTGTTAAACATGCTGTTTTGCATAGGTTTTTTTCCTTAACTTACCTCACTTTATTCTACTCAATGGACTGAAAAAAAAAAAAAAGAGGGGTAATAATCTTCTAGCATCCTCATTTATTTTCTTGGGATCCCAAATGTTTTATGTGTGCCACATTTTTTAAATTCTGAAATAATAAATCCAAATGAAGAAGCTGAACATGAATATACCAGAGTTTCATGGTAAGTCCAGGATGGATGCCAGACTGCCTTTGCAGCATTCTTAAGGTTAATGAATGTTTTCCATTTTTACTGTTCAGTGATTATTAGATACTAAATATTTTAGATTAAATATTNAAAAAAAAAAAAAAGAGGGGTAATAATCTTCTAGCATCCTCATTTATTTTCTTGGGATCCCAAATGTTTTATGTGTGCCACATTTTTTAAATTCTGAAATAATAAANGGATGCCAGACTGCCTTTGCAGCATTCTTAAGGTTAATGAATGTTTTCCATTTTTACTGTTCAGTGATTATTAGATACTAAATATTTTAGATTAAATATTTATTAGAATAATTAATAAATATAAATCCTGAGCTTTTTTATCTATCACACTGTAAAATGAATGTCTGAGATAGTTTCTAACACCTATATTCTAAGTTTGGTTGCCAGAGGAAACACACAATAGATTTAGGGCCTGGATGTAGCTCTTACTGTTGCATGGCAGCTCACCTAAGAGATGGGGAAGGCAAAGTGCTGAACAGATCATGAGCAGCGAAGGGACTGGTTTCAGAAAGTGAATCTCAATGGGCGAGATCGTTGTGAAAGGAAGACAGTTGTGGTGGGATCCCCTGACGAAGGCTGCTCGGCGTTTAAACGTTCATTTTCATATTCAGCACTTTCAGTGGTCTGGGGTTAATTACAAAAATTGCTGGTGAGGTATTTGCTGACAGCCCAAGGCCTGGCAGAACAGGAAAGATGAGGGCAGGCACCCAGGAACGAACCCACGGGTGATCTGAGTGACATTACAGGGTGGAGCGATCCCTACCAAATGTCTTAATAGACCACATCCAGAACTTGAAGTGATTAATTCAGACCATTACAAGAGGCCTCTATCCCAGTATATGTGATGCTGGGAAGGATTTGACGAAGGATGAGAAACACAGAGAAGAAAGGGTGGAGAAGAAGGGTCGAGAGCTTCATGCATGTTCCCAGTGTTTCTCCAGCTGGTTCGGAACCAGAGAGGTAACAGGAGGAGGCTGATACCACCGCTGTGTATGGTGACACTGGTACTAACATGCCACATGTCAGCTCAGCACCTACAGTTCATAAAGAAGACTGGAAAGCTGGAAAAAAGCAAAGAGAATGTTGGACAAGATGAGTCCAGGACTGGGGAAAACTCCACATTCATAAATGCAGGGTGTGTCAAAGCTGCAGATCATTGTCTACTGTAATGTAAAAGCGCCTGGGCTTTTAAAAATTGTCTGTGGAGGATATTGATAATGAGCTACAGTAGGAATCATCGTGCTCTAGTTTATCAGGATAATGTTTATTTTCTAATCAGCTACTCTGCAGAATTAGTCTGTGCCAGCTCCTCTGTTGCCATAGATATACTGTCTGCTAGAGCCTTTACCTGACTCACAGAGAGCTAAGACATTGCTGTCGACAAATGAAAGCTTTCACGTGGGCAGAGTCCTCTCAATTTCTTTAGATTATAAGAAATATTCAGTGTGAAAATTATTTGAGCATAAAAGTCCAGAGAGGGAGTACTGGAATCTACAGGACTAGTTAATGTAGCAGAGAGAAACATAACCCAATACCTCTGGCTATAAGAAAAAAACCAAAAAGTCTCAGATGAAAAATAACACACAGATTTTTGACAATGAGAATGATCAGCCTGTGGAAAGATTTGCAAAGTAAGTGACAGGTTCTCCATCTGCAAATGAAGACTAGATGTATTTCTGGGAGATATGCAGTAGGAAAACACAGGTTATTAGACTCCGTAGAGGAATACCTGGGTGACATTTAACGGTTGACAATGTACAGGAAGCACAGATTCACGTACAAATTAATGCTGTTCTGTTGACAGCAGGGAAGCTGTTCCAGGTTGTGGAACTGAGGCTCTGTCTTACCTTCCACATGCAGTTATAAATCCAAAGGGTGAATACATTTTCCATGTTATGCTTTGGTCACTTACCTTTGAAATGATTCACTTTGTGTTTTTTAAACATTCAGCAGTGTTTCAAACCACAGAGAACACGTCACTTTCCTTCTAAATGCTTTTTGTCTGGCTTTCATTATCATTTACAAAATGTATTATGACACTTCCATCACTTCAGACTGCGAGTTTGTGCGGGTGTCCCCTATGGTCCTGTCACAAATAAATCACTGCAACGCTTTTTTTGAGCACCTTTATGTGCTGAACGACTTCTGGTGCTTCCAAAGAGCCAGTAACTCTGACTTTACCCTGCAGTAATTAACTTACTTTTGTGGTTCACAAAAGTTTGGGGTAGGTTTTTAGTGGTATTTCCTTAATGGAGCGGATAGAGTACATCCTGATCTGAGCAAGGTCCCCTGTCCCCGTGCGGTGGCAACTGTCACGTCGTGTTCTTGGATCCTTTGTGCTTTTCTGTTGTCTCCCCACACCAGGCCTCGTGGCGGTTTTACTCTACCGACGCCGGCCGAGCAAACCTGGCAGCCACCTGGCGGTATTATGACAGTTCCCTTCCTCCCCTCAGGCATGTATCAGTGCTACCAACGAGAAGAGAAAGCCGGGACTTGTATTGGTTACTAATCTGCTTTTCAATTTCTTTTTGTTTTCTTTCATCCCCTGCTCCCTCTTGCCTTGTTTTTGGTTTGGTTTTTTTTTTGGTTTTTCCCCCCTCTCCCCCCACCTATCCTGCACACAGTGTGTATGGCGTAGTTACGCGGCTGATGAGAAGTCAGTTTCCATTGCTACCTGGAAGCCTCATCTGAAGGCCTTGCATACCTGCAGCCCCACAAAGTAGGTACCAGATCAGCAGCTGCTGCTGTCCTCCACGTCTGTTCAAGCTTGTAGAGAACTACAATTTGTCTCTTTTGTCTTGTTTTGTCTTCCTAAGCCCTCTCGTTAAGAATTTCGACTAACAAACCAGATCACTGTTACTAGGAGCCAAGGACAGTGGTCCAAAATAATCCTTGCCCTTTACCTGAGACCAAGCCTTAGAAACACTTTCCCAAAACCCCACTCCTGTCTCAGGGTTAATGTTCCACCCGGTTCCAAATTATCTCCAGGGAGGAAAAGTTCAACATAGAGCTCGTTCCTTGATTTCATGGCATTTTTGTGCCGGTGCCTCTCTATTGGGCTGTAGCTACATCTCTGCCGTGGGGAGGGAGGAGAGCCCTGTGACGTTCTGCACTGGGGAATTTGCTCCTTTTGGGCACAACCCCTGGTATATTCAGTACCTCCTTAGGGCACACTCTATCCCCGGCACTGCCCGGGGGAAGACGACTGAAAAAGCCTGGTGTCACAGCTTGCAGGCGGGAAATACTTGATGAGAATATGGTTTGGGTGCGAATTCGCAGAGCAGGGGCAGCCTGAGACTCCCCAGTAATTCCCTAAAGGCTTACCAGGAGGCAGTGGGTTGCCTGATTCAATACAGGGCACGGATCAGGCAGCAAAAGGTGCTCGATGAAGGTGAAGAGGCAGAGCCTTGTGGGAAAGCCCCAGTGAGCATCCTCACGGCCGTTACTGCAGCCCGTGCAAGAGAAGCCGTGGTTTCTCTCCAAGGCACCCACAGACAGTGCAGAGGTCACCACGTGCCACAAAGAGGTCTGGCTGCTCACCCAAAGCTGCTCTCTGAATCTCAAAGAGTCAACAGGAACGGAGCCGTGAGTTAATTCCCAAATGCTCCAGACTAGAAGGAACTTTTAGATTAAAAGTTACACAGAATATTGATTTTTGCCACATGCAAACAGGTTGAAGGCAGCAGTGGTATAAATGGGCAGATGGATATAAACTTATGTGAATAATGAAGCTGTGTCCCACCTAAAATATGACTGTCCCTCAGAAGTGCATTTACTCATTATTTTAAATAAGCTTATTGCTGTGCTATCCTAAAATGAAACCTTTTATTTACCTGTGATAACTGTATCTAATCAGGGCCTACAGCTTTCTGCTAAATGTGTGTGTGTTGCCTGTGCTGTGCAGCGGGACGCACTCAGCGTGTTGTGCATGTGTTAAAACAGCTGAAAAGGTTCTTTTTCAGAGGCCTTGTAGTTACAAGTCTCACTTGAATGTTTTGGTGTGTGTTGTATGCTAATTAACATAGCCATTCACATTTCTCATGTATCTAACGTGGTCTGTAGCTGGGTGCTGTGATTATTACTACCTGTGTAACAAGTGTGTTTTTCCTTCCCACTCCCTGACCCGAAGGAAAGAACAAGGGGAAGCTTCCAGCAGGTTTGTAGTTTCTTTTACTTCTTTTATCTGTGAAACCGCTGCTTCTTAATGGCTTTTCGGTGTCTCGGGTTCTGTGCAGTAGGTTCAATGAACTGTGGCTGTTAACTGATAATAATCACGAGTTGCTTTTCTTTAAACTCATACTGATAGACTAGTGCTGCTGAAATTTGCTTCTTTGTCCTGGTATTTGCATGGGAAAATCTAGGCAATTCTTTACTTTTCCAGCCACGTGTTTTAACTCTGAGGGGTGGCTGGTTTGACCAAGGTCAGAGCAGTGAGTGGAGCCCCCTCCCCAGATCCAGCTCCTGGACAAGGATGTGGCCCCCAGCTTCTGCCGTAAAATCAGTGCTGGAGGTTTCCAGGAATGGCAGTGGAAGCCACAGGTGTGTAGTTTAATCTGGCTTTGTGAACCAGCCCAGCAGCCCTCTGTCACAGGGGGAGGACCCCTCAATGGGGCTGGTGGGACCTCACCTTGACCAGGGTCTGTGCAGGACCATCCCTAAGGCTTCCTCGTTGCCGTCCCCACCTCGGGAATGTTTTGAGTGGGGAGAAAGCACTGCTGTGGTGGGTCACCTTCTCCCACTGCACAGTTTGCACCCTCGCACGGCCCTTGCTGGAAGAGGTTTGGGTGGCATGGCCCTTGGTTTGGGTGGAGGAGGCAGCCTGACATCTCTCCTTCAACAAGCCCCACCACCACTCGCCAGAGGGGCAGCTTGGCAGGGCCATCCTGGCTGGTAAATAAAGCCCTGGAGATGCACAGGTCTGAGGCAGTAAAAGGAAATGCTGCTGGAATCCTTGGGGAGATGAGAGGACTCAGTGAATGGAAGAGAAATGACCTCCAGAACTCATGGTGGGTGGGAGGCTGCAGGCGTTTGGTAGCTGGTGCTGTGGCATCGGCACGGTCAGAGGACAGCAGAGTTCACCTTTGAGTGGAAAACAATGAAAAATCAACAAAAATAAAAAATGTTGGTGATATATCAGTCCTAGAAACTCAGCTGGCCTCGAGTTGTGCAAGGTCTTCACGCTGATTACCAGACTATTCCTCTAGCCCCCGACTCTGTCCTTGCCCCTGATGTCCCCGTAGGAGCTGTTTGTGTCACAGGGACTTGAGGGGAGATGCTCAGAGATGTCCCTTGGGTGCTTTTCACCTGCTCTGTCAGTCCCATGGCTTCTCATAGACCCCACCTCCATAGGCTCCCCAGCAGCATACTGCTCTCATTGAAGTATTACAGCCTGACCAAAACACCTTCTGCCCTCCCCAGCCCTACGTGTCCTACTCCTCCAACAGCAACTTCTAAAGTTGACTTCAGCACTTTTCAAGGTGAGACTGAAGTTGGCAGTAAATGAGTAGGTGCCTCCAGCCCAGCGAGTTGTGCTGAGGGGAGAGGTTACTCCTGGTTGTACCTGTGAGCACTTAAAGAGGCAAATTTACTTAAAATAAGTAGAAGCTTGATGCGAAAAAAATAAAATCCACCCAGCTGCCAAAACTGTATTGCATACTACGTGTTAGCAATAACTGCAGTGGTTTTAAAAGTAGTCAGTGGTTTAGCCAGATTTTTTTCACTTCATTTTCAACGAATGGAAGAGATTTGTCCCTTGAGAAACTCTCAGATCAGCGCAGGTATGAAAATGAACTGATTAACTCCTGAGATCTCAGTGCCTTGTTAGAGGGGTGTGTTTGTCAGCGGCTGCTCATCCCTGACACCTTGCTGTGTGTCCTACCACTCGAAATACCTGTGTCCCACGTGCTCCTTTGTGCCAAAAATGTCAATGCAGACTGCTGTGATGTGCTTGGAGGGATCTGCCCTCCACTGTTTGACTTCTTTCCTCACGGCGATGCCGGGTGACTTGCATGGGGTGCTGTGTGGACTAAAGCTGCTGCCTCTGCCCCCTGTGCAGCGAAGGTGTGTTTGCACCAGCAGTGCCTTGGGTTGCTCCCTCTGAGCACGCTCTGCTCTCCACTCCCTTCGAGTAACAGCGGAGACAAACCTTTATTGCTTTAGGTAAAAATTAATTGTGGGGTTTTTTTCCCTACCACGGTGATTTTTAGATGTACAGAAGTGAATTCGTGCATTTTGTCAGGTGCAGACCCACAACCTGAAGGTTGCTGTGCCTTGGAGTAGAGGGCTGTGCTTGTGAGGTTGTGCCTTCAGACCGCTTTTAAGAAAGATATGTGTGTCTCAACATACCACACACAAGTATTCTAATTATTTATCAAAAGCAGACAACCTCCCTGGTGTACCCATGCTGAAAATGAGATATTTCTCTAAATCATTTCTAGAGTTCTGCCAGTTACTTTAAAAGCCTGTATGTTAAATTCTCTGTATCTACAAACGCACACACTGAACACAAATGGTATTTATTTCTGTCCAATTCTGCAACGTGGCTGAAATTCTTCCTGTGCAGGACACTTGATGGAGAGCAGTGAATCTCACAGCATCCCGAGAGCGCGAGCTGTCACAGGCCGTGTGTGGGACACGTGTTGGGTGTCTGCAGAGGATGCGCCTCACCCCTCTAGAGCTGTAATTAGTGAGCTGGAATACAAATTCCCTGTTCAGGCAGCTCTCTCTGGTGCAATAAGGGGGAGTTTTGCCAGTACAGGAGCTGGGGGGAAAAACTCATCCTCCGAGGGAAGCAAGTAAATTACACTGGGGCATTGTCTCCCCCTCCTGTTCCTAATTGCGGATTTGGGGTGAAGTCTCTGCATGCACCGTATGAACCTGGCTGGGGACACCGCCTCCCTCTCGAGGGGGGAAACCTAACCCCTTCCCCAGCAGCAGAACACTCAGTAACACACTCCTCTGTCTCCCCTCACTCCTAGTAAGCTTTGTAGTAATAAACAGAAGCTCTTCAGGATGTACACCCCTCGGAGACATAGGTACTCAGCATCCTGCCTATTCACATGGCGTGTGGGAATGCCGGCTAACAGCAGGTGCATGACTCATTTACTTCCCCTCCTCGGTGCTTTAACGTTCCTCACCCCTCCGAAGGAGGAGTCTTAATTTATTTACTTTTAAGTGCTTGTACTTCCCCTGTTGCCTGTTGCCTGCGATGCCGTTGTAGGATGGCGATAGTGCCGGGTTTTGGCACTGGCCTGGTTTGCTGAAGCCCCGTTCCCCCCTTCTCCGCCTGAGACCTGACCTTTCCGAATGCATTACCCTGCAGGGAGCTAAAAACAGGGTGGAATACTCAGGTAAAGGCATTTCCCCAAGTCCAAGAGGATTTTTATAACCATGGCAGTTGAGTTCCCCATCTCATGATGAGTGGGGAACGTTCAGCTCTAACATGCCAATGGCCAAAATGGGCAGTGGTTGCTGCGAAGAATCCCCTTGGACACAGCCCCGGGAAGCGGTGCCCACGTCCTGCTCTGGGAAGTAGAGGGATGCATGTGAGATCAAACATCTGCCTCAGATGGATTCTGTGGAAATCGTCTCTCTTACCAAAAATGGTAATTCCTAGATGGGTGGATCTTATGGGAAGAAAGCCTTGATTTAGAACTCGAGCTTATTACCAATTTTTTCCTTAATTTTAACAAATAACTTAAAAGGCAATAGAAGTACAAACTGGTGAGAGAAAATTGAGATAAGAAATAATTTCTCTTCACCTGGAAACTGTTTTGAAAAAGGAAAAAAATACACAAATCCCCTGAAGTTAATATATTTTTTCTGTTTGGCAATTGAACTTTAAGACATTATGTCCCTGCAATTCTCGTTATTACTCACTGAAGGTATGAGATATAACACAGTTCTTGGGTCCGTGGTCCTAGCGTGAGACTGGTGGAGAAGTCCTGAAGGTCTGAACTCCAGGCCTCGCTGCACTCTCCATTGCATTTGCTTTTCTTCTACTTACTCTCAGTGAAGTCATCTTTAGGCTTGGTAAGAGTCAACATCTGCATTTATTGGAAGCAAACTGCTGAAAATTGGCACGTACCTTTGCTTGCTGCTGTCTGCCTCGAGTGAGATTTTTTGGCAGGTTTATCTTCTGTCTGGACTCGAGACCCAAAATACTCTCCCTCACCCTCAGGCCCTCCAGGGACTTCTGGTTCATTTCAGTTCCCTCCTGCTCCCGCTTCTGTGGGCCACCTCGGTATGAAAAGCTGAAAAATAAGGTGTAAATTGTGAGTAGCAGCAAGCAGCGGTGCTGCAGGGCTGGGGCTGAAGCAGGGCAGAAGATAAACCTGACCCAAAATGCAGGGGGGTAAGCAGGGAAATGGGACTGGGAGGCAAAGAGATGCCCAGTCAGCCAAGAAGTGTAGTAAGATGGTCCCTGGGAGACAGACGGAGCTGTGAGCATGGGGGGGGAAAGCAGGGGTTTGTCAGCATTTATCAATTTAAACAGAATCTTGTCGAGTTGGTCGTTTGGTCCAGCACAGAATCACTGGTGTCCCCTGCAGTGAAGCTACAGTGACCTCTAGTGTCCCTGAATAAATGTTCCTTCCAAAATCCAAGGTGGAAAAGGCAGAATTTAAAGATGTAAGAACTAGAACGTCCTTGCTGGTTCCCTGTCCCGGGGACGTGAAGGGCTCGTGCACGCACTGACAGGAGGAACGAGTGGTAAGACCCTACCTACCAACTTCCAGAAGGCAAACAAATGGAGGAAGGTCCCTTGCTTTTGTCCCCCAGGTGCCCGTGGTGGCTGATCTCCACTAAAAGGTGTTACAAAGCTTCAGGGTTGTCAACAGGAACACATTCCACAGCTCACAGCCTGCAGGAACAGAGGAGCAGTAGGTGCCAAGAGATTACCGTGGCCAGGGAAGATTGTAACAGGAAGCAAATATGTGTATAAACCACCTGGGATAACCCATCCGTCCTCAGAGACATGAGAAATGATGGACAGACACATGTCTGAAGGACCGCAGGGGTGACAGGGGACAGCTAGGGTTTTCTCAGACCCTTATCACAGAATGCTCTGGGGTTGGAAGGGACACTTCTTGTGTTCCAGTCTGTGCCCGTTCCCTCCTGTCCTGTCCCTGGGCACCACTGAGAAAAGCCTGGCCCCATCCTCCTGACACCCACCCTTGAAGTATTTCTAGGGGTTGATCAGATCCCCCCTCAGCCTTCTCTTCTCCAGACTGAACAGACCCAAGTCCCTCAGCCTTTCCTTGCAAGAGAGATGCTCCAGGCCCCTCAGCATCTCATCATCAGGTTTGGGAACTGGCATAATTTCATTTTCCTGACTCTTTCTTGTGGTTTTTGCCTTTTGGACCAACATTCAACTTAAAGCTTGGGAGTACCTGCAGGAATATGTGCCTTCCCAATGGCCGCTGACAGGCTTACCTTACTTCAGAGGATTTCCTTGAATAAAAAGGAAAAAGAGAGGAGAGGGGAGAGAGAAACATGTAACAGGACCTGCAAGAGGTGAAGGATTTTTAGCACAGCTCTGGGCAGTGCTGAATCCAAGTACAGGGCCCAAAAGCAGAGCACCCAGAGTTGCTTGGAAGGGCGTAAGGTTCTCTCTGCTCTGTACCTCTAACATCATGTGCCGCTACTGCAGAATCCAGAGCCTGGTGCCATATAGTCTCTAAGGAAAGGGACTTTCCCTGTGGGCAGAAGCCAGAGCAGGGTGTCCCCAAAACACCCCCATTCTTTGCCTTTCACCGTTGCCTCATTGCTTTGGTTGGGAGAACTGGAGGTATCCAGGTTAGGTGGCTGCTGTGTACCACTGAGCTTCTAGAAGTGGAATAGCCATGTGTACAAACCATCTAAAGGCAGCTATGGCTTTTGTTAGTACAAATTAATTGACAGAACAGCACATAGGCTTTTTTTTTTCATTATTATTTTCATTTTTATTTTGGAATTAATGGGATCATAAAAAATGTAGTCCATACTGATCGCTTTTATGACTATTCTATCAATTTTCTTTTCATTTAAATCAGTGCAACAGGAGCTGTCTGGGAGATTCTTTTATTTAAAGATTTGTCAAAAAAAATAAATCAATGCTTGAGGTATGAATGCAGTTTGAGCCATTAGATGAATTAAAAAAGCACAGGGGACAGATGCCTAGGAATAATGCCTACAATAAGAAGTCCATTTTGGCTGTTGCTCATGCTGTACAGTATGGCAGTGCGATAATGTGGGTAATAAATATTTTACAGCTTATATTTTCATTGCCGTACATGCCAAAGATTCCCGAGCTGAAATGGAATTCGGTCCTGAAATTCAATTTGTATTGGAAATTAAGTTTTTGAACTCCCTTTTCTTTCCAATAGTAGGTTCTGGGGGGTCTTTTTTATTGCCCGTGCCCCCGTGCCCAGGGCTGCAGGTCCGGGCAGTGATTTCCGACGGACATAGATACCATTTCCAGCACCGCAGCGTTTACTTCACCAACTGCTTACTGTGGGCGAGGGAAGGAGGGGCTTATACATTATAGGAAATTATAGTAAAGGTATTATTTCAAGTGATTCACCATGCCATATAGCATTACACTTAGTTAATAGTCTTTCTATGGATGTGCTCGTTGTGTAGCATTCTTGCAAATTGTCTCATAATAAGCTTCCCAGCATGTCCTTTGCCTGCCTCAGACTGCATCCTTCCCGCTCTTGGGGCTGTTTGCATTCCCAAGGAATCGCTGTGCTGTGCTGTGCATGGACCAAGGAACCTGATAATCTCAACATTTCACAGCCACAGAGGTTTATAACTACTTTCTTTTTCACATAACTACATATTAACGGTGTATTTTCAGAGGGCAGTAGGTTAAACGTCTAAGAACCACCTAGTCCATGTGTAGCATCCGCTAATTAGCTGCAGGATTTGTGTCTGTTGAGAATGTCTTATGGGGAATGTTAAAGGCCAAGAGTTTGAGAGTACTAGAAACTTCAAATGCAGTACACTTTGCAGGGAGACAATGTCTGCTGTAGGTGTTTTAAAGCACCCCAGAGCCTGTGCCCAGACAGCAGGACTGATGACGTGGTGACACCACAGCACCTTCTCCCCTGTGAGAACAGGAGCACTGATTGACAACCATTCTCTCCTACGGACCATTGGACACAAATCTTGTAGATAAATCAAGGTTTCCAGGCCTTGGTGTCAGACTTCTTTCTGTCTCCCCTTCGGGCCTTCTGCTATGGGAAGGGACAAGCAAAGGCAAAAATACTAAATAATGAAAAATCAGAGGCAGATGGACACGGTGACCACAGGTTGTTCATCAGGTACGTCTGAACACCAGGAAAGGTCATTTAAGCACTGGGAAGTAGAACATCTACATATCCCACATTCAGCTGTCTGGAAGGGAGGGCTATGAGAGCAGGAAGGAAAAAAAAACCCAGCTTAGAATTGGCCAACTGTAAGACCACGGGGCCACCACTGCTCCAGCGGTGACAGTCCTGAGCTCCTGGGCCCGTCCTGATGCCCCAGTCCAGCACTGCCTGCGGGAGCCACCTCCGGGTTTGACTCCAGCAGCAGCTTGTTGTCTTGTCTTGTCCAAGTAAGTGCTGTGACAATGAAATCTGGGTGATCACTAACGATGCATATGAAACGTTGGAAGTGCCACGGTGTGAAGAAGCATGAAGGTACTAACAGTGGTTTTGCCTGCTTAAAAAATATTCAACCCCCCAGAACAACACCTCATGGCATGCAGCAATAACAGCCTACATTTTGTTCTTCTTTACCTGAAGAGATGGCCAGAAATGCACTGAGCTGGACTAAGATGAAAATAAACCTACTTAAAAGCCAAGGAATAATAAAAAAATGACCTGTAACAATTGGGTGAAATTTGTTGCTCTTTGTTAATTTTAATCTCCTTTGCAAGGTTATCCTGTGCTATCAAATAGACCGCCATCGGTGATGTCTCTATCAGAAAACAATTGCATCAAATCAGTTTTGTTCCCAAGTGAAATACATTCAATGAAAACAAAAGTGTGTAAGAAACAGATTCATACTACTGAGAGTTTTTAGAAATTATTTTCTAGTATCATACAGTAGGAAAAAAAGAAAAAAAGGGAGTGGAGGAACCATGAAATAAAATCCATTTCTCTTCTTCACAGCCAGAAGCTGAGTTTCAAGGAGCGGGTGCGGATGGCCAGCCCACGGGGGCAGAGCATAAAGAACAGGCAGTCCTCGGTGGGAGACCGACGGTCCCCAAGTGCTGACGTGGCCACCGAGGGCAGCCCCACCAAAGTCCAGAAGAGCTGGAGCTTCAATGACCGAACCCGCTTCAGGCCCTCACTGCGGCTGAAGAGCTCCCAGCCCAAACCCGTGGTTGACGGTAGGAGTTTTTCATGCCTCATTTGCTGTCGCACGCTCCTCCCAGCCTGCTCACACGGTCCCACACCTCCACTCTGGAGAGCCACCCGTTTTTGGAAAGCAGAAAGAATTCTTATTCAGGGGCAGAGGCACAAGAAAGCTATAGCCTGCTTCAAAGAGCGTGCCAATGATCCATGCTGGGTCAATGTGCTGAGGCCGTGGTACGAAATTCACCAAGGCCAAGTGCTGAGTCCTGCACTTGGGTCACACCAACCCCATGGAGGCTGAAACCTGGGGAAAGAGTGGCTGGAACTGCCTGGGAGAAAAGGACCAGAACATAGGCCAGCAGTGTGGCCAGGTGGCCAAGGAGGCCACCAGCATCCTGCCCTATGTCAGGAACAGCGTGGCCAGCAGGACTGAGGCAGTGACTGTCCCCCTGGTTCAAGGGCTGGGTCTGGTTTTGGGGCCCTCACCACACAAATNGCTGAGGGGAGACCTTCTGGCTCTCTCCAACTCCCTGAAAGGAGGGTGTAGCCGGGGGGGGTGGTCTCTTCTCCCAAGGAACAGGTGATGCTTCAAGAGAAAACAGCCTCAGGTTGCGCCAGGGGAGGTTTAGGATGGAAATTGGGAACAATTTCTTCACAGAAGGGATTGTGAAGCCTTGGCAGAGGCTGCCCAGGGCAGTGGTGGAGTCCACATCCCTGGAGGGATCCCAAAGCCGGGCAGACGTGGTGCTGAGGGACATGGGTGAGTGGTGGGTTTGGGCAGCGTTGGGTTGATGGTTGGACTCCATCATCTGAAAGGTCCCTTCAAATCTAGATGATTCTATGATTTATTTTTTTAATAAGCAATTTTGTCTCAGTGCTGCACAGGGAGCAACTGGTGGCAAAGGGGGGACTGTGGAAAATCGCTGATGGTCTAAGTGGATCCCATGGCTTTGGCTGCAGCAGCTCTGCCTTCGCAGCTCCTGGGTATCCAGCTGCTGCCCACCCCCCTCCTTGCCACCAAACCAGTGTCATTGCTTCTGTGCATTGCTTTGCAAAGAGTATTTTAGATGCAAGAAGGGCTCTTAATGCAAGGAGAAGCAGATCTCTGTGAAAAGGGCTTGCTGATCCCACAGCCAGCAGGAGTGTAGCCCTTCCCACTTGCTGCATCCCCACAGGAAGGGTCGCTGCCCCTCTCTGTGCTCAGTCATCAGATAAGGTCCTCCTGGGTGTTAAACTGGGCACTGTCCAGGCAAAGGTCTTCATCTACAAGAGCTTTCTGAAGCAGGGACAGTGTCACCCCTGCAGGGACGGGTCCCGCACTGAAAAGTGCTCTCATGGCTTCTGGGGTGCTGCTGCCCCAGCACACCTGCATTGGGGTTTCTCCATTCACATTTTTCCCAATTTACGGATGTCTTGCTCATTCCTGTGGGACCCCCAGACCCAAAATAAGGGAGACAAACTGACCGGCTACAACAGGAGGCCGTGACCCTGACTGTATGGGAAAGGTAGGACATAAATCACTTGATCCAAGCACAACTTTACACTCTTTCTCCGATGGCCACCAGGCGTGTTACAGCCAACAATTGTGGTTAAACTCATTAAGCAGAAGTGCGTTTTTGGTGTCTGCTTCCTTCTTAGCACACACGTTATCACAGAGACGTGGGTCACAAAATACCCATTGACCTGAGCTGCCCCATCCCTCGCTGCGGGTGAACTACGCAATTCCTCTCGCCAGGAAAAGCCTGGGTAAATAAACATTTCCTGGAGGGCAAACACGGCAAACCGAGGGTGTTTGCTAAGCTCATCCTTCCAGGCTCGCCCTCCCCTGCAGAGACCTCTCAGGTGCCCAAACCCCAGATCTGGCCACGTTAGGGTGAGCTGCTGGGGTGTGCCAGCCACCAGGCTGATCCCCAGGTTGCCCCACAGCCCTGGCCCGTGGACAGGGGATGATGGCCTGGGTCCCACGCTGAGCTGGGACAGGGACACTTGCACCCCACTGGGAAGTGAGAAATGCCCTGGGGACCAGAGTGGGGTTCAAGCTGCCCCATCTAAATTTAGGCTTCCTACGTAATGATTTCCATCTCCCCAGAACCTCAGCAGAAGTGATTCCATGGGTTAAATTCCCCCAGGCCCTGCCTGGAGGTGAGCTCAGAAGAGAGTGACCTGCTGAGCCCACCCCCTGGCCCTGAGCCTACACCTCTCCTGAGCATCCTTTTGGTTTCCATCAACATGTTGTTTCCTCTCTCTTGTCCCATGCCTGTTGTCGTTCATAGCCATGATCCCTGGAGCAGAACCTGTTCCCTCCTATTGTCTTCCTTTCAGGGAAGGGGTGGCAGAAACGGCTCCTTGGGCCTTTCTGTGGACAAAAGATAGTAACAACATCAGCACCTTCCCTGCTGAGCCTGAATCCTTAAGGATCTTCCCGCTCCTCAGGGCGAGCACAGCCTATTTCCTTGTCGGTGGTTTCCAGCTACGGGTCCACCCTTAGGAACTGGGGCCAACAGATATGACCAATTTCTCATCCATGGCAGGAGGAACAGCTTCCATTGTCCCCAGCTTTTAGGCAAAGGCCAAGTTTCCACTCTGGGACCTCGTCCAGCTGCTTCCAGGACTGGTATCATCAGGGAGACCTCGGTGTGCTCGTTACTGAAAGGAAGCTCCATGCTGTCTCCCAGCCCCTTGGGGGAAAAGTCAGGCACTACCAACCTTGGCTTCTTTTTCTGTTTTTGTTATGTTACCAGTTTCCTGGTCGGATATACTTTCTGCATTTGGCGACCCAATGAAAAGGATCTGGAGATGATGTATTTCATTTAGAACATCTTGCTTTTTTCAGTGGATGAAAATGGAGCATTTTCAGCCTTTTATTAACACCTCTCAGTTGTCGGATCCTCCAGTTTCCTCCTTAAGGTATTCTCTGGCCAAAGCATTAATTATTTGGGTGTGCTGACCTTCCAGCCAAACCTGAAGCCAGCCCTTTCTAGTTGAAAGCCTGGGCACAAAGCAGTACCCTTGGAAATCTGGTTCTTCTGGTGATTCTTACCTCTCTCTGGTGTGTTCAGGGGGAGAGGAGATGACATTTGCCACAGACCTTTCAGAGAGGGACAGCATAGTACTGGGGACCCAGTCCGGTGTCAAAGCTCTAAATCATCGATATCATGAAAAAAATAATAACCTCTTGCTAGGAAATTGCCCTTCCAAAAGAAAAGACACTCATATTAGCTTCATTTTTCCTTCACTGTATGGGGTTTGGGGTTGTATGTGTTCTTCCATTAGCCCAGGCAGAGGAGGAATTGCCTCATTATGAAGGGGAGATGAACTCCATGTGAAAATAAAGCAAAGAAGCAAATATACAAGTAGAGGGTTCAGAAAGGAGAGGAAATTGTCAGCATAGAAGGATAATCTAAGGCAGATCAACACCACGACTCTGCAGGGCTGACTGAGCTCTGATAAAGGACAGGGTTGGAATCTGGGACAAAACCATCAGAAAGAGACTGCTGGAAAAAACCTAAACATTAGCAATTAGAAATTGGCCTGTGAAGGGAGGTTTCTGATCCAGTCAGGAGCTTACAGAGGCAGCTGAGGGGCTACTATAGCTGAAAATTTAGTAGCCCTCCTCTTAGGCTGCCCCCAAAGGGAAGCTTCCAACACCCCCCTCCAAGCACTAAAACCAGAGGAGGAGGGGGTTTGGGCAGTGAGAGAAGTGGGAATCCTGAAGGATTCTGGCCCAGCAGCCTGAGAACTGTGCCTCCAAAACTGCTGCACAAATGACTTTATTTGTGGGTAGCCACAGTCCTCTGAAGTGCCTACAAACCATCTATTGCTGCTGGCAGCGTGGGGCTGGCAGTGCAGCAATTATTGCAGCTACTTGTGTGTATCTGCAACGGGAACCCCCACTGGAGAGGGCTCCGACGGATGGAGAGAGCTCTGGGGGTAGAGGGTCCCTCAAGAGCATTTAGCAGCTCCATCAGACACCAAGGCTGTTGTCCTCCCATTTCAAACACACCTCTAGTCCCCGGTGAGAGGGGGCTCACAGCTGCCAGGACTCCTGCTGAAGAGGAGACCCTGCGCTAATTAACGAAGGTGCAGGGATGACGCCTCTCGGGTCCCTGTTGGGGCTTTAGAAGGGAATTATCAGGAGCAAGCAGATCCAAGGGAATTCTTCACCCACCAGGCAGTCCCTGCACCAAAACTGGGGGAAGCGCAGCCAAACTGCCCCTGGTGCATGAGAATCCCCTGGCAGTGGCCAGACCAGAAAGAGGGGAGATGGAGCTGAGCTGTGGGGAGAACTTGTCTGGTGTGAGGGTGGTGAGAGCCTGGCCCAGGTTGCCCAGAGAAGCTGTGGCTGCCCCATCCCTGGAGGGGTTCAAAGCCAGGTTGGATGGGGCTTGTTGCAACCTGGGCTGGTGGGAGGTGTCCCTGCCCAGAGCAGGGGGTGGCACCTGGGGGGCTTTAAGGTCCCTTGCCACCCAAACTGTTCTGTGATTCTATGAAACCTGTGCCAGAGCCTGTGCAGGCAATTAATGAGTCTGGGTGATCTCAGGCCATTGCTGAATGTGTCTCCTTGTGTTCCGTGCAGATCCAGCCATGGAGACCCACCTCACAAAATCTCCCCTGTCCTCTTTTCTGAGGAAGAGAACCTTTTCCCCTTAAATTGCACTCCAGTGGTGCACAGCCACAGCTGAAGCTGTGAAGAGACGTTACACTGGTGTGCAGCTCTCAGGGAGGGACACAAGATGCCCCATTATACTCCTGTTCTACCATCCCCAGTGCTTCTGAGCCTGGGTTACTGTGCCTGTGTGGTAACCTGGAGACATTGTGTGGCTTTTTGAACAAGGCATCCAAAGCGTCCAGCACCGGAGATACTGCAAACATATTTCATTTGGTTAATCAAAAAGAAGTCTCCAAGGAATTACTGCATCTCTTGCTCCATCCCTGAACGTTACACGCTCACAGGACCTCTGGCCTTCTATTCCCTACAGGGCACTCACACAAAACCCCCAGGGGAGAGTAAATTACAACAACCACGGAAAGAATGCGACCCTGCCCTTCAGCCCCTGTGCCCCCGGTCACTGCCCTGTGATTTATGCGTTGTGAAAACGACAGCTTTCCCTTTCAGTAGCACAAACAGCTCGACCTCCCAGAGGGTTGACTTGTCCCGGCGAAGGTCTGGAGTTTGGTCCCTTTTACATCTGGGTTGGCTTCGATGTGCGGGTTCAAAAGGAAGCTGCCCGCTTTGCGTACAGCCCCGGTGGTGGGGCTGAAGGAGCTTTGATCAGAACCCTGTGGGTTTGTACGAGGCAGGACATTTATTTTCTTGTGATTGTTTAACTCCGTGAGAGAGCTCTCATTTGTTACCATTGTCACCGTAATTAATTAGCAAGATCTTACAAAAATAACCTGGCATTCTTATCTGAGCTCTGAGGCTTTTTTTAATTTTGTGTGAACAAGTACAGGCTGTTGGTTTTGGGGCATTACTTTAGTTTATTCCACCCGAGGCCCTGGCCACAGGAGCCCATAATTCAGCATCCCCAAGCATTTTCCTTTCGCGCTGCTCTCGCGCGGCCGTCTAAGCGCTGGCCAACGCGCCCCTGTCTGTAGTGAGATCAGCCCCTCGGAACTGCACCGTTATTGGGCACGTGATGAATTGTTTTCAGAAAGTCTCCTGGCCCTCCTTGTCATCACTCGAAATGAAAAGGACTCTTTCTTAATTAAGCAGCGGCAGCTGCTCCGTGAAATATTGCCAGTGCAGAGAATTCTTGAGAAGTTAAATAATAAGTAAAGATAATTGAGAGTCGTTAGAAGGGAATGCTCGAATTTTAGATGTTTGGAACTTGCCTGCATTATATGATAACTGATACAAATTGGGTTTCTGACCTTAAAAAACTGCACTTACAAAGAAAGGAGAGTAGAGATAATTACACCCGGAACACGGGAAACACTTTCCAACAATCCTGTCTTCCCTTTTGGCCAAATCCAAGCCTCTTCAGAAATGCTGTCACATGTTCTTAAGGGTGTTCTTTATGATATTCTGCTTCATACTCCGCT
Source organism: Nycticryphes semicollaris (assembly GCA_013400055.1). Taxonomy (NCBI): domain Eukaryota; kingdom Metazoa; phylum Chordata; class Aves; order Charadriiformes; family Rostratulidae; genus Nycticryphes; species Nycticryphes semicollaris. The sequence continues at coordinate 79,832 of VXBJ01006615.1, read as the reverse complement.
GCAGCTGCTGAATTCCAGCTCTGCTGCCTTCTCCTCCTCCTCCCCACCTGGAAAGTTTTGCCATTTTCCAGAGAAGTAAAGGGAGGGAGGAGGGGGCTATGGCCACGGCGCTGCTGCCCTCCTCCTGGGTGTGCGGGAGAAAAGGGGGGTTCCACAACTGCTCCTCCTGTCCTGAGAAACTGCTTTCCAGCCTGGAAATGGCAACCACTTCATAAGAGCTCCCTGTAAACCCTATTTCCAACTCTTGGCATCCTTCTGCCCTCTCTCTTCATTTTGCCACTTGGATGCTGTTGTGCACTGCCAGGGAGTTTGGGGCATTGTCATTTTCTAGACAAACATTAAGCATCTAAGCTGAAGACCACATCAGGAAAGTTTCCTTCTCCTGCCTCTTTCAATCTTTCACGATTAGAAAAAAACTTTTCTTTTTTTTTTCCTTTTTTTTTTCCCAAGAATTAGGGAAATAAATATATGATCTGTTCCCTCGAGCCTCCTTTTCCTGGCCTTTGCTCTGGAAATCGTGTAAACGTGCTGCTTCCTGTCCCTCCCTCTTTGGGGGAGCTTTGGGCGTCCTTATCATTAAGCAGGTGGTTAAGTTCCATCCCAATTAGTGTTGTCTCTTTCAGTTGGAGCTCAGCAAGCCATTGCGGTAACACGATTCTGTGAATCTTTTACTGAAAGGGAGCCAGCCGCTCCATGGGTTAGAGCAAAGGAAAATTTGGAAGAAAATCACTTCTAGGGGGAGCGAAGGGACTTTGTATTCATGGCTCAGCACACGGGAAAATAATGAGGGCTTGTGAAGGGGTGAGGAGTTTCTTGAAACGCGTTTAAACGAAGGCTGAGACACGTTTGATTTTGATAAAGAGAAGCTGCATTAATTGCATGAAAGTAAAGCATAAAAGTGTTTGTACTTGCAAAAATCTGGGAGGGGGGAAGGTCCCTGAGATTTTGTGGAACGTTCTGTGGGTTATGGCACTGTCAGAAATACTTCAGCTACATGCGGGTTACCTCGGTTTTGTAGAGGACGTGGGTTAAATCCCTGAGTCCCCAGATCAAAGGCTCAGGGTGGTGAAAGGTACTTCAAAGGCAGCCGAAAAGTGAGAGAAATGCCCCTTCCTGGTGGGCACCTACAGCAGCACAAGGGGGGCTCGGCATTGCTCCCACAAGGGGCTGAAAGACCAGGATGAGGAGAGCACGAAGCTGCCAGCGTCGCTCCTCAGGCAGGAGGGGTCCCCGGAGCCCAGCACCGTTGATGAGGGAGGCAATTAGCAGTCTGAGGCGACGGGCGCTGAGCAGAGCCGGGCATCCGTCCCCACCTCCCGTGGGGCTGCGCATCCTGCCCTGGCACCCTCACTCCTCCTGGGGCTGCACATCTACGGGTCTCCCCCGACTCCCCCGGGAATCAGAGGCGCTGGATTCTGCGCTCCTTTAGTTTCTGACCCTTCAGGCAGAAAATGAGCTTGGAGAGGAGTGTTCCCTGCCAGGGGCTCAGTGCCGGTGCCCTGGGCAGCAGGATGCAGCGCTCATGAATTTCCTGGGCTTCAGTTCCCAAGCGGAGCTCTGGATTTGCAGTGATAGTTACAAACTATGGCTCCGTGGAACTCAGCACCTGGGAAAATTAGGACCCCCATCCATTTTTCACCTGGAGTCATGCATTACAATGAAAATCAATCAGGCTTTTTTTTTTTTTGCAAATCAGTGGTTTTTTTGGACCAAGTTGACAAAACGTTCTGCTGCCACATGAATAATGGAGAGATTCACAAACACTGTTGATTTCAGGCACCTGTTTAGGTTTTTCTGTGTACAAAAGGTGGGTTCTGAACCTCAGCAGGATGATTAAGGTCACCTACCCCAGGAGCCCTAACTGCCCCCTACTGAAGGCTTCCAAAAAACAAGTGACAGGATCACAGAATGCTATGGGGTTGGAAGGGACCTCTGGAGACCAACTCAAGTGTAAGGTTGGTGTCTGTTGGGATCACCAAACCCATCACTGCGTCAGGAGCTCTTCCATGGGACTGTCCACGGCATCGGCACGTGCCCTTATTCATGCTGGATTCTTGTGACTGGCACGTGGCACTTCCCAGAAACAAATCAAAAGTTGTCTTCTCCAGGCTGAACAACCCCACCTCTCTCAGCCTGTCCCCACAGCAGAGGGGCTCCAGCCCCCGGAGCATCTCTGTGGCCTCCTGTGGCCCTGCTCCAGCAGGATGAGGTTTATGGACCTCCATCCCCGGAGGCATTTAAAAGCCAGGCAGAGATGGTGCTGAGGGACATGGGTTAGTGGTGGCTTTGTGTTAGCCCCGGGGGTCTACCTCTGCCAGTCCATGGTGGGGAGGGCTCTCTGGGCCCAGGCAGCAGCGGGGAGTGGGGCTGGTGGGAGCCTGGCAAGTGGCAGGGACTGTCACAGCCGGAGCTGCCGGAGCAGCCACACAGGCCCCACCACAGCCCTGACCCAGAGGGTGAACTCAGGGAGGGGTCAGAAGTGACACAAGTACATCTTACCCCGTAACTATGGTGTGCACAACATCACCTTCCACTGGAAAAACTCCTCAGAACGTGAGCTTTGATTGTGGGGAGGGGGGCAGAGATTTAAACTGGAAGGGTCTTTTTTTTTCCAAAATTGTTACTATTCATTTCCCAAACTTTTTTTCCCAAGTCTGCTCACTATCCCAACCAAACAGGAACGTTTCCCATGTGAAACAAGCCAGGTTTGTAGCTTTTGACAAGTTTTACTGACATGTGGTACCAAGGGCCTGCCATAAAGAAGGAAATTCACATCAGTGGGAATGTTGCAAAGGACAAAAGAAGGTGACTTTCTCGGAGCGGTATCTCTTTGTAAAGCTGGATTAAATTTATAAGATGTTTCCAGTGTCTATCTAAAGATTTTGCTGATTTTTGTATCCACGTGTGGATACTGTCATTGCACCCTGCTCTTCTCAAAAGGGCTCTGCAGAGCCCTGCTGCGGTCGGGTAGGGCTTTTATTAACGACACTGCACTTGGCAGGGACCCGGGAACTTCCTCAGCGAGAGAACGATTCAGAAACGTGTTTATCTTGAACTTTCAAGTTGGAACCTCCCGTTTCACGGGGGTTACGTGCCTGTAGCTCTTGTGACTTTAGCAGAATTATTCCTGGGCGTGAGTGAGTGGGTTCGAACCCTCGGGAGCCGCTGGGCAGAGCAGTAGCATAAAAAGCCGTGGTGTCAGTGCGGTGCTGAGGATGGAGCAGGAGCAGAGGATCCAGCACTGCTGAGGGTAACGGGAGAGGCCCATCAGACACAGCACCCGGAAAGTTAGTGCTGGGGAATAATTAGCACTGTCCGAGCGAGGCTTTAGGTGGTGTATATACCTCTGGCACTAATTACATAGTCTGTTATAGCTAACGACGTTGTCGGGCAGGGACCCAAACCCTAGTGAGGCAGGACAGGGGGGGGCACATCTCTTTACCTACCAGGTATGTGAGCCAGTGGCAACGCTCATCAGAGTGTGAGAAAAAGGTGCTCTCATCATCACTGCAGTGATTATATTCACGGTGATAGCACGTGGGGGGGGGAGGTGGCCAAGTTTTTTAAGAAAATTTTACTTCTACACTGTTAAACTGCATTTTTTTGAAGGTTGCATTTTATTGTTTCCTGTGTACCTGAAAACATTATTAACCTGGCTACAAACCATCTTTCTTCCCGTATTGCATTGATCTGTCAAAGACACAACCCCTTGCTCTGCAAAGCTGTGTTCAAGGCTCCTCATGGAGGTACCAGTTCAGCAACAGTCAGAGAAGAAAAGATATTCTTGAGGGTAATGAACTAGCCAGAGTCATCAAAATAAATTATTATGGCCAAATATTGAATCTGTGAAGACAAGAACGCAGCCACGCCGGCTCCTGAAAACACAACCTCGTACAGGGCTGTTTATTCTGAGAGAGTATTCCCATTAAAAGGGAACATGAAATTTCCAGGCACTTCTGACTGATAAAGAATATTCCTCATATTTAATTTACAGTCTTTGTGAAAAACGAACTTGCCAAAACAAAAAATCATTTGTGTGTGATTGTGTTTCAGATTTGCTCATAACTAAAGCCCCTGCTAGGGCTCATGTTCAGCGTCTCAGGATGACTGAGGCTGTTTTAAATAACAGGATGAATGTAGGTGGGACACGGGGCTGGGGAGAAGTCTCTGCTAGTGAGGGTCACTCTATCCCATCCTTTTTCTCTGTCCCACGTGTCACTCTCTCATTTTATACTCTCTTCCTTATGAAGCAGAGACACAGTCTGAGATGCACTGACCTGGAGTGAGATTCTTCACCTGGTTTAGGAGGAAAAACCAGCTCCTCTCCAGGCAGAGTTCCTGCATTTCCTGTGCCTTTGAGATGTACATGGTCAGGAAACCTCAGAGAATGCAGTAGCTCGGCTGAAGCTGCTGTTGCAAGGGAGGGCTGAGATATCTGGGGGGCTCTGGGGTGAAAGGTGGCAACTGGTCCACAGTGGGTGTCACTCTGTTCATCTCGGGCAAGAAGGTGCTTTCTTTATTCCTGCTGTAATAAAGCGTTGGGCCATTCCACAGCCTCCTTGGTAAATGAAACGGATCTTCTCCTTTCTCTTCATCATCAGGCTCATCCATAGCTGTGAATAAATAACAATTTAATATAACTTCAGCATCTTTTGATCCTGCCATCCCTTCTCTTAGCTCAGTGCTTCCCCTTAAGACAGAGAATGTGATGAAAAACGGTGAGACGTCAGGAATAGCCGTGCTGGTACTAACCTGTTCATTTGTTTGAGAAATAACCAGGCTTTCTTCCTTTGGACTCTTGCTGTGTGCACTGGAGACTGCCTGGGCCGCTCGTGTCACGGACACAGAGACAGACACATGCACCATGGAGTTCTTGAGCTGCCGAGGCTCTGTCTTGTTTGATTTGTGGCCCTTGTTTCCCCTGCACCCCTCTGGGAAAAGGCTGAGGAAGGGACTTGTAGCTGCTGCTCGTTTAGTCCCCTCTTGTGTTTTGCAGCTGACACCAGCCTGGGAACGGAGGACGTTTACGATGACAAAGGGTGCCAGTGTGATGTGTCAGTGGAAGATCTCACCCCTGCTCTGAAAACTGTCATCAGAGCGATCAGGTGAGTGAAAAACATTGACCGAGTCAATACTTGAGATGTCTTTAATTAAGATACTAATTAACTGTGTGTCAATTAATGAAATGGTAGTTAGTTGGACTTACACATGGGTATATTTGTTCTGCAACTAATGCTAAGATAGCTTATTCGTGCTTCCTTTTCATCAGTATTTTATTTAACAGTCACAATGTTTTACCTGGTCTGTTACCAGCTTTTCAACATCAAAAAATGTACAACCCAGAAAAGAGAGTAATGGAGAGTAATGGATGCTGGTTTCCACTGTGTTTCCTGGAATCCAAAATACTGTGATGCAGTTTGATGTAGTTTTACTGAACGCCGATCACCTTGTCTGGAAAAGTGATTTCCTTTAAAACTTTGGGGATTTTTTTTTTGCATTTTCATATTCCTGAAACTGTGATAGGGCTTTCATTGTAACAGCAGAATAATTACATCCATTTGCTGGTGCAAAGCCCCTCCTGCTGCTATCCCTTGAACTAAATATAACCCCCAAAATGTAAACCTAACAGTCTCCTCCTCTTCCAAGAAAGCAGCAAAACTGCATTGAAAGTTATCAAACTACCTGCAGGGAAAGCTTAAACTGAGCTTTCCCCCTCCCGGGGCTGCCAGGGCCCTTCATCTGCCAGGATATGTGGAAGTGGGACTCCTGGCTGGCCAAATTCCCAGTGCAGGGGGCAGATGGGGAGAGGGGGAGGGGGCAGACATCCCCTCTGCTGGCAGGAACCTGAGGGGACTGCGGGGGTCACCCCACTGCCCCACATCACAGTCACCTCCAGCCGGTGACAGAAATCCTTCTGCACAGCAGACACCCATGGGCAAGGAAGAGCGAGTCCTTCCAATGGAAAATGCTCAAATTAGGAACAATCAGCATAATTCCTTGGCCACGGTGCCAAAGATCCTTGTCTGTGATGCTGCATTTTAAACAGATGGGCTGACTCTCGGCTCCAAGCGCCCCGTGCCACTGTGCTGCCAGGTGACACCAACGGTCAGCTCGCTCTCAATACTGTCCAAATTCCTTAAGATCCACTTCACATTTGAATACTGAATTCCTGGAGCTTGTTGGCAAAGGCACTGCTGGGTTGGTCAATGTGTCAGCTGCATCTTTGCCTGGTTCTCTTGGTGATTACCAGCTGAAAGGGAAAGTTACCAAATGTGACGGACCTGGCTGGCAAACTTTCTCCTCGGTGCCATTGAGAGAGATGTTCTAATAAGAAGAGCAAAGCTGCAGCAGTCGGATTGTTTCAGATGTGCTCTGTGGAACTGCTAAGAGGCAACTCTTTAGATCACCTCCAGCAGTTTGGCTCACAAACACCTACTCATTTCAGCCCCGAGGCTGACAACAACAATTCTGCATCTCCACTCGCTCTCAATTAATGATCTTGCTTCAGAAACACACCTCTGTTTGAGCTGTGTGCAGCAGGAGCATGTTCAATGTGCAGCAGGCTCTGTTCAGTGCTGTACTTTCATCTCTCAAAAATCAAGAGGCCGATAATTCAGTTCCTCAGGTAGCTGATACCCATCTTTCTTCTTATTCCGAGTATCTGTTACCTGACCGGACTGGGATCTATGCAAGCATCTGGAGAAGGATCTGAGACACTTTATAGTGACTGTAGAATTTCAAGATGATAACATCAGCCGATATGGAAACTGTGCGCCTCATTTTGAAGTTTGTTTTTAGCAGCGGCTTTGAATTGCAAAGGCTCCGGGGAGGGTGGGGGCTGCTTTTCCTTCCCTGCTGCTCTGCAGGAGCCCAGGAGGATAGAAGGTACTGGCACAGCTCCACAGGACAGCAAAGGACCCCAAATGTAAGCAACGTACAGCTGAAGCCAATGCATCACCTGGAAAACCTGCAATAATAGTTACTTTTTGCTGCTTGGAGCTGGGTAGAAAATGGTTTGGGTTGGAAGGGACCTTAAAGTCCACTCAGTCCCACACAGACACCAGGGACACCTCCCACCAGCCCAGGTTGCTCCAAGCCCCCTCCAGCCTGGCCTTGAACCCCTCCAGGGATGGGGCAGCCACAGCTTCTCAGGGCAACCTGGGCCAGGCTCTCACCACCCTCACACCAAACAAGTTCTTCCCCACAGCTCAGCTCTATCTCCCCTCTGTCAGGGTCAAACCCTTCCCCCTCGTCCTGTGGCTCCCCTCCCTCATCAAAAGTCGCTCCCCAGCTTTCCTGGAGCCCCTTGAGGGACATTTTCCAGCATTTTCCAGCTCTCTGTTAGTTCACAATGATGGATGGATATGACAGGGAGTAAAAAGAAGGCAGGGAGAGCTTGTTTCCTTATATTGCAATATCTCTGATCATTTTTCATAGCAATAGGCACTAGATTCTGTAATACACGCTGCAATGGAAATGAAGGAATTATTTTACTATTTATGGAATATAAAATTGGATTTGAGAAGCATAAATAAATGCACAGTAGGAAATAACTGGGATGGCAGAAAGATGGACTTGCTGACCCGAGAGGTCTTTCTTTAACTCTAGTGATTCCATAGATAATGGTTTCATTTGTTGTTAACAAAAAATAATATTCATAAATGCAGCTAGACATAATAAAACTTGGGAATTGATAAGCTGTAGAATTGAGTAGCCATACATATTTAGTAGCCAAAGAGGGAAAATACATCTTACCAGTTGTGTTCAGCCTTTGGAATGTTTCTGCTGCACCTACAAGGTGTGGGTTTTGCAGCCGTGAGGAACATGTTCGATGGCGGCGTCTCAGAAACCTTTGTTCCTTCTAAATCACAGCGCGTTGGCTGTTGGCTGCCCAGATGGGGGATGGAGTCCAGGCAGGGCTCTCAGGTGTGACATTCACCACAGCAATGCTGTGCTTTGAGGAAACATCTCTGGCTCCTGGGGAATGGACCAGTCCATGTCAGGACTCGAGAGAGGGGGCGATTTTGACCCACTCGCCCCACACGTGGTGGAATTGTCTCTCAGCCCCCATTGCCTGTTGCCTCTCCCTGTTGGATCCCGATCCCTTCTGCAGTTTCCCAGGAGGAAGGATTATTTGGCAGGCTGAGAGATGGAGGAACCAGCACAACTACATCTTCCTCAGATAGTGGCAAAACCGAAAAGAGAGAGGTTTAAGGAAATGCCAAGTACAGCAGGACTGCAATGGGCACGAGAGGTGCTCTGGTGCCAGTCTCAGAACAAGCAGAACAGCTTTCCATGGTGGAAGGGGCAACGGGAATGGGAAATAAAAAGCAGCAGATGCCAGCAAAGATCCCCAACCCGCAGGTTCAGAAAACCCTGTGGTTCTGGATGAGCGCTGATCCCCCGTTGACAGGAGTTAAACGACACCGACGTCGCTTCTGGCTGCTTGGGGTCAACGAGACACAGGTTGGTGCTGGGCCTGTAACTTGTGCACAGCATCAGGGCACGGAACCGTCAGTGGGGCCTGTGGTTTGTAGACAAAGCACTTTGATCTACTGGTCTAATTCAGCACAACAGACCCCTTTTTTTCTGCTCTCCTCTGGATGCATCACTGAAATAGGCTATTTTTATGGGTAATTCTCGCTGGAAAACTGTCCCACCTGTGACTGGAGGAGCTTCACAGCTCCCTCACCTTAGAGTTCACTTGTAACATTGCAGTTATAGCCTTAGATTTCAGTTATGAAATGCCTCCTCGCCATTCAAAAATACAACTCATGGCCTCAGTATTCCTGGGGGCGACCGGGTTTGTTCTTTGGCTTAGTTCTGGCTTTCCCTTAGGGCCCCTGGCGACCGGGGCTGGCGTCTGACGGGTCTCGTTTGCCCCCTGGTGGTACAAGACAAACGACAGCCCAAATTCCTCCTGGTGTGCGTTAGGGGCTAGCGCTTCCAGCGCTTGGGCTATGAAGAACTTCGGGCTCCTCTTCCCCCTTTTCTCGGGGTCCACCCGCAGAGCCCACCCCGTGGGGTGTATGGCACAGGAACACCCCGGGACAGGCAGCCTTTCGTTCCAGAAGCGGGAGTGAAGGGAGCCCAGAGGCTTTTGTGTTGGCTATTTTTGAAGATGCCCTACACAGTCGCAGTAATCTTCCAGGATGGGTGTTCAGGCCTGGGAAGCTCAATTATGTAGTTCTTTCAAGATACAAAAACATAATTTAGTTTTTAAAATGGACAGTAAATAACTACTGAGAATCAACCGAATTTAATAATTGCAAAGCAGTTGCTAGGCTCCATCTCTGAAAGAATCCAGGCTTTCTGTTTCTTAATTAACCTCAGGATTTTGAAATACTTTTTTTTTTTTTTTTTTGCACAGTTTTTGTAAAATTCTGTTTATCTGCAGCAAAAAGAAGTAAGCCCTCTGGGCCTGCTCCATACCCCGCTGGAGTTAATGAGGAGGGCATCCCGTGAGCTGATGGCTACTCCAGAAATAGCACAGTCACCCCGATACAGACGGGGGGCTCTGGGGCCTGTCTTTGGCTTCTGAACATAATGAAAAAAAAAACCACCTTGACAACCCAAAAACCTGTTGCAAAGCTGAGTGCACACTGATCAAGGCACCCCTATGGCTGCTAATAAAAATTAGTCTTCTGCCTCTTCTCTTAGGAAGTCACCCAGCTGTGGCACATTCCGTTGTCTTCAATTATGCTGTTAATCCTCCACCTCAGCTTTTCTAACAGAGTTTCATCAAGAGCACGAAGTAAAAAGCTGTGACTACCAAAACAGAGAGAGAATAATAACCAAAAGAAAAGTACGGTGCTTTCCTCTATGCCAGCTGCACCCTGTACTCTTGGTGACCTGAGTGAAGAAGGACATTCCAGGAGATGGCTGTGCCATCAGGAACAGAGTGCCTCACACCGTCTGACCCCTAAAAGGAAAAACGAGTCTGTGTCCCGGCTTCAGAGGCCTTTGGGTGACAGGAGGAGATGCAGAAAGGTGGAGGGGCTGGCAGTGGAAGGCAGCAGAGTGTCACCTTGGACCGGGGCTGAGCCCTGAGCTGTCACCAGCAGGGACTGCTCCCAACGAGCTCTTCCCCTTCATGTTGCTGTGACCAACGTGGTGGTCCCTCAGGTGCTACACCAGTGACACCCCTTCTCCTTTTCACTGGGAGTCACCAGACTGGGAAATATCAACAGCTAAGCACTGGGGGGAAAGGCTGATATTATTTGGAAGATAATATACCCTCCATATACCTATCTGTGTCTGTACGATAGAGGAAACAGCAGAGGAGCACTCTGTATTTCTGAGCTGACTCTACATCCATCACGTCTGTCCTGACTAGAAATAGCATGGTTTTCCTGAATCCCAGTAGAATGCTACTGATCTATTTTATCACAGAGTGAGAGCCATGTTTTGGTGTTTGTTATTATTCATTGTCTAAAGGCTGCTAAATACATACTGTAATAAGCAGGGAGGGAATATATTGGCACGAAATACCAGGATCTGGAGTAGGATACCCATTTACTGCCTCTGCTTGTTTAATTGCAATAGACAGCAAAAAATCTCAGCAGTTTGGCCCTAAGGAGGATCCGTGAGCTCTAACGCAGACCAGAAGGGCCCGTGCGCCCGGTCCCTCAGCTCCTGGTCTGGCTCCCACGGGATTCTCCCGCGTAAGCCAAAGGAGCTGCAGGGAGACTGGCTCCCTGTCACGGGCCTTCCCAATCCCTCATCCCTGGTATTCAATAGCCAGCCTTTCATCCTGAGAAGAGCTACTCGGTGGCCATCACATAGTGACATAAGCAGCACAGGAGCAAAGATGCGCCTTTCGTCAGTCCTGGGTATTTGCTGTTGGCTGATGCTTAATCTCCTCCAGTGAAAATCACCAGTGCTAATTGAACAATAATTCCCGTAGATTTCAACATGGAACAAGCATCAAAACTTCTCTTTCGCTTGCAGTTTGATCTTAAGTCAGCAAAATAAATTAAAAACAAATACTGAGGACTGGATGTTAATTAAAAATTAAAAAATGATGACAAATTAATTGGGTGCATAAACTTAAATATTTTTTTTTACAAAACGGAACACAACTTCAAATGAGCACCAGAGAAAGACTGCCATTATTTATGTTTGTGTTATCAAACCTCTCCTCTAACAAGGGCTTAAACACAAACGTGTCTCCACAAAGTCCATGGGACTGAGCCAGGTTTGAGTTCAGCGTGTATTTCGGTGCCTTTCGTGTCGGGCACTCAACACAAACCAGGCAGATCGGTGTGTGTCCATAAACCAGACGTGCTCAGTGCTCCTTAGAAGAGTGTTACCCAGTCTCTCTGGCCTAACAACTCAGGGGCACAATGCGTTTGTACTTAAAAAACCAACGTTGTAAAGGGAAAGTTCCCCGGCACCAGCCACATTGACAATACCTTCCATTTAAAAATGAGCTCTCAAGTTTTGTCAAAGGAATGTATTGCTGGTGTATGTATACACATATATATGCATACATCTATACACCATATATAAATGATATATGGGATAGTTTCACAGCTGCTGAAGATTGATCTGTAAAATGCTTTTCCTCCCACAGAATTATGAAGTTTCATGTTGCAAAGAGGAAGTTTAAGGAAACGCTTCGCCCGTACGATGTCAAAGACGTCATTGAGCAGTACTCAGCAGGCCACCTGGACATGCTCTGCAGGATTAAGAGTCTTCAGTCTCGGTCAGGAAAGAGTAATTTCTGCTCTGCATAAGTGTTTTGTGTGATCTCATTCAGTACATAACAGATAATGGTAACGTTTAACATTCCGCTCTTCTATTTGGGCACCAATTGCGTCAGCCCAGCCCCTCTGTCTGTGAACACGGCTCAGCCAGAGATGGTATGGTAGGAAAAAACAAACAAAACCCTGTGTATATGGATTTTCCCCCCCAAAAATGGCAGCCTGAACAACAGAAAAGGTAATCCTTGCTCTGAAAGGGCCATTCATAAACAAGGGGGTTCCGCAAACAGTCATGGGGTTGCCAAAATGATGGTCAGTGCTGAGAACTGCCTTTTCCCAGGCTTCCTCTTCTCACATAGAAGAAATTGGGAGCTACTGGCAATGCCATATTTATGCAGTTTTTATGTCCTGGAGCCTAGATGTAATGTAGGAATTAGCAACTGCTTCCAAATCGCCGCCGTTTTCAGGAATCACAGCAGCTTTCGATTTCTCCTGCAGCGTCGACCAAATTCTTGGGAAAGGACAAATCACGGCGGATAAAAGAAGCAGAGAAAAGAATCCCGCGGAGCATGAGACGGCCGATGACCTCAGCATGCTGGGGCGTGTGGTCAAGGTGGAGAAACAGGTAGAGTATTAGCTGTGGTGCTTTGTCTGCCTCTATTGCTTGTGCCTTTGGGGTATTTTATTGCCAGTTTCAAAGGGACAGGTAAAATGTTACTTTTTTTTCTAATGTCTGCCTCATTTACATGTTGAAGTAAAATTGGTGTGAATCTTATTACCTTAACTGTATCCCATGAACAGAAAGGAAAGAAAAATTGCAGGTTGCTGATAGCTTTTTTCCATTTTGTCAGCTCGCTTACGGAATATCTAGATGGATTTTGATGTCATTTTCCAAGGGCCAATAGCATATATCAAGCTCCTCCCACTTTTCATCAGTCGCATTTCCCCTTTGCTTGGGTAGAAAATATTTTAAGTCGGTGTTTGGCATGAACGTTAACCTTTTGCTCTCCTCCTGCAGGTACAATCCATCGAGTCCAAGCTGGACTGCCTGTTAGACATCTATCATCAGGTTCTGCGAAAGGGATCCGCCTCCGCGCTCACCCTGGCTTCCTTTCAAACACCAGCCTTTGAGTGTGAGCAGACTTCTGACTACCAGAGCCCTTCCGACAGCAGAGACGCCTCTAATTCCGCGCAGATCAGTGGATGTGTTTCCCGATCAGCCAGTGCCAACCTGCCTCGTGGCCTACAGCTTGTCCTGACACCAAATGAATTCAGCACCCAGGCTTACTATGCGCTCAGTCCAGCTACGCATAGTCAGGCCACGCAAGTGCCAAACGATGGACCTGCAGCGGTTAGTAGTAACTCATCCAACCAAATAAACCAGGCGACTAAGCCGGCAGCTCCAACGACGTTGCAAATACCGCCTTTCTCATCCATGAAGCACATCAGTAGGCCGGAGCCCGTCCATATTATTCCTGTAACCACGCAGGAAAACGTTTCCGACGTCACCGCTTGCCTTGTTGCATCCAAGGATAACGGACAAGTGGCACAGCCCAGCGCGAGCAAGGATCTCACGTGGAGGAAAAGCCTGGATATAGAAGGGGAACCTTTGCTCTCCGTTAAACCTGTGGTGCAGATGGATTTAGGGAAATCTTTGTCTGTACAGAACCTCATCCAGTCAACGGAGGAACTGAACGTGCAGGTGGCTGGCAGCGACTCCAGTGGTTCCAGAGGTAGCCAAGATGTGTACTCCAGGTGGAGGGAGTCAAAATTATTTATAACTGATGAAGAGTTGGAGGCAGAGGCAGGAGCAGAGACTCCTGAAGCCATCTCACGCCCCTTGATGGAAACGGCTCTCTCTGCCGACTCTCTGAGGACTGGAATATCAAGATCATCTCAAAGCCTTTGCAAGCCAGGGGATGGTACAGAAGCACTCAATCTGCTCCACGTCAAACTGAAATAACAGCTTGTGGGCTTGTCTTCATTGGCTGGGTCATTCCTCTAGTCATACATATCACAGCATGAACTGTTCTGAGAGCCTTTTTAATAAGAGAAACTCACACAGAATCAGGATGAATCTGAGAAGCAGTTGAATGAGCCCATACCTCCCAGTTGCATGACCATGCATGTTTCAGTGAAGGCTGACACTCAGATTTGCACCCAGAGTGCGGCGGCCTCTCACGTAGCACAGTGGGGTCCGGCGGCGCGTTGCCCACAGAGCTAATGCTGCAGCATGTATGGGAAAAGCAAAAATTCCGGCATTTAGACCTAGTGTCGTTCCTACAGAGCAGAAGTCAAAATCGTAAGGTTTAAAGCACTTTGCTTCTGAACTAATTAAATACATATATATATATATAATGTCCTGATTTAGATGATAGTTTATGTTTACAACAACAAAAAAAAAAGATCTACAGCTGCTAGCAAGGTACCAAGGAACCCATGGGGTGAGAAATGGCTGCCAGTTGCAAGATACACACATTGGCTCATCAGCAATCAGTTATTCTTTAACTCTGCAAACCAGATCGTTAGCATCCACCCGATTTTTGGTGACTGAGTGGTGCGGCAGAAGTACCTGACGTGCCACTGTCACGTTGTTCTTTACCACGAGAACATTGTTTTGCTGCGAAACGTTCATATTTTAAGGGTTGGGGCTGGCCCCAGCAATGGGTGACCCGGGTGACTGCACTGAAAATCCAGGGAATCTCTCCTTCTCCCAGCCCCGTGGAGGAGCTGTCCTGGGAACGTGGGACATTCCGGCAGCGGCAGGAAAGGGAAGGAAACAGGCGCTGCCTTTATTGTAGAAGTGGTATTTCCTTCTGCGGAAACTTTGGCACTTTTCCTCCCAGTCCCAGCCGTGACAGCGCTTCGTAAGGCTGGGAAAGGGGGGGAACTGAGGAGCTGAAGTACAGAGTAAAACTAAAGGGGATAGAACAGGGACGAGAGGAAGGTAACTCGGTCAGCAAAGAAAAAAAAGGTATGGATTTAGACGGGCAGGAAGGGAAACGATCTCAGAAAATAGAGGAAGGAAAGTAAAGAGGCAAAAATATTTAATTTTTTTACATCCAGCCTGTTGATTACAGGCACTGAGTGCTATTCCAAAAAAAATACATCCACGTAGGCAATCAGACATGGAAATAGAATAAGGGAAGACTGCCTTAACTGAAAAAACCTGAAGGCAAAAGGGTTTTTGTTTGCTTGTCTTCTGTCTTTTAAATAAAAGGGGAGTAGGAGAGAGGGGGAGTGGTCCCACACTTTAGCTCAGCATTGTGGCCCAATGGCACTCATTTCTTGTGAACTTTCCTAAAAAGAACCTCCAGGCTTCTTCCTCCAAACACCCCAGTTTTCCCATCCAAAGCAGGGCGTTCCTGCCTGATAAATCCTCTTTTTTTTTCCTATCCTGACCCACACTTTCCCTCTGCCGAGGCGTGGGAGCAGTGTCAGTGCCCGTCTGCACATCCTCAGCAAGCCTTGGCCACGGCAGGACCCTTGTGGAGCCTCCAACAAGCTTTGGCTCTTCCCAGCTGGAGGCAGTCTCTGTTGGTGTCCTCCCCCCAGATTCACACCCCACCTGTCCCACAGAGAGCCTGGCTGGAGCCCCACTTCCCTCTAGCAGCAGGAACACCGGGTGTACGGGGAGGAGAGATGCCAGCCGGCTCAGGGCAGCGTTCCCTCAAGGCCCAGACCTGCTGGGAACTTGGTGTGTTGTTCAGAAACGTCACTCCAGTCTTACAGCACCGCTCCACGCTGTAGGTTGTCTTGTGAAGGACCCTGTTGTTAATTCTGCTTCCGTATTTCCTGTACAGAAGTATTCCTGGGTGTCACACAGGAACCTTGCTATGTGAAAGTACATGCAAACTTCAGAGTGTGTGTATTTTGTCGTTACGTGGGGTACACAGGTGGTACACAGTGTTCCATGGGTGGTACATGGTGTTCCACAGATGGCAGGGTGTTCCATGGATGGTACACAGAGTTCCATGGTGTTCCACAGGTGGTACATGGTGTTCCACAGATGGTACAGGGTGTTCCATGGATGGTACACTGTGTTCCACTGATGGTATAGGGTGTCCACTGATGGTACACAGTGTTCCACAGATGGTACAGGATGTTCCATGGATGGTACACGGTGTTCCACTGATGGTACAGGATGTTCCATGGATGGTACACGGTGTTCCACTGATGGTACACTGTGTTCCACTGATGGTACACAGTGTTCCACAGATGGTACAGGGTGTTCCATGGATGGTACACGGTGTTCCACTGATGGTACAGGATGTTCCATGGATGGTACACGGTGTTCCACTGATGGTACACTGTGTTCCACTGATGGTACACAGTGTTCCACAGATGGTACAGGGTGTTCCATGGATGGTACACGGTGTTCCACTGATGGTACAGGATGTTCCATGGATGGTACACGGTGTTCCACTGATGGTACACTGTGTTCCACTGATGGTACACAGTGTTCCACAGATGGTACAGGGTGTTCCATGGATGGTACACGGTGTTCCACTGATGGTACAGGATGTTCCATGGATGGTACACGGTGTTCCACTGATGGTACACTGTGTTCCACTGATGGTACACAGTGTTCCACAGATGGTACAGGGTGTTCCATGGATGGTACACGGTGTTCCACTGATGGTACAGGATGTTCCATGGATGGTACACGGTGTTCCACTGATGGTACACTGTGTTCCACTGATGGTACACAGTGTTCCACAGATGGTACAGGGTGTTCCATGGATGGTACACGGTGTTCCACTGATGGGACAGGGTGTTCCATGGATAGTACACTGTGTTTGTGTTCCACTGGTGGTACAGGGTGTTCCATGGATGGTGCAGGGTGTTCCACTGATGGTACACTGTGTTCCACTGATGGGACAGGGTGTTCCATGGATAGTACACTGTGTTTGTGTTCCACTGGTGGTACAGGGTGTTCCATGGATGGTGCAGGGTGTTCCACTGATGGTACACTGTGTTCCACTGATGGGACAGGGTGTTCCATGGATAGTACACTGTGTTTGTGTTCCACTGGTGGTACAGGGTGTTCCATGGATGGTGCAGGGTGTTCCACGGATGGTGCAGGGTGTTCCACAGATGGTCCAGGTGTTTCCATGGCCTCCACCAAAGCAAACGTCAGCTGGTCAGTCCCAAAGACACTCTGAAGCACAGCTGCCCCAGCACCGCTTTGCCCACACCACTTACCACGGCCAGCCTTGCCTGCTTTCGTCTCTGTGCAGTCTGACCTGATTTACATCAGCAGTTCTGTCAGAATTCATAGGGGTTCTTTTCACGTCTCAGATCGCTTAACTGTTAACTTACTGGAATGTCTGCGGTTCACCCACACAACAGGCAGTATTCAAAATTTTAAAAACTTACAAGTTTGGGGTTTTTTTAGGCTTTTCTTTCTGTTTCCTAATGGTTTATGGTGCCTTTCTTGCCTTTCATACGAAGCCTCCCGATGGCCTAAGCTGGGGTTCAGTTAAGGAGCAAGAGACGGGGCACGTGGCCACTGTGTGTCGGGGATACAGGTCCCTTCCCCTCCTCGAGGAGATGAGAACCCCAGGGGGTGATGAACCGGGACCCCCCTCTCTGGTGGGAACAGGGAGCCTTGGCCCTACCCGTACCCATCCCCCACAGAAACAGGGCCCCGGGCTTTGCTGAAAATTTATCTCACGGAAACTTGGTATTTTTGCCTTAAATGACATGCTTGAGTCCTCCTAATTTTAAGTTAATTTATTTAATACAATTCTGTGCACAAAAGAATGAGTTCTATAAATTATGTATGAATATGTTAATGTCTTTACAAAGTACTAATAAATCCAGAAGATCCTATCTTTTCAAATTATGGTTTAAAATCCTACTTTTTTTTTTCTTTTATGCTCACTGTTATTATTTTTGTAGCTGCAAGTCTTACCATATAGGAATTTTTAAACATACTATTGCTAGAAAATAGAAAGAGTAGTGAATATATGAAATTCTGGAGAGGAAGAACTGTTTGTTTGGATTTTTGTGAGCTTTGCTCGCGTTTCCTCGTGAGGAGTTTCCTGTTTCTACGCTCTCTCTAAAAGACAGTGTCACGACCGACCGTCGTCGTTCATCGGTTTCACTAAAGAAGGACCTTTTCCAGCCTTGTCCCGAGCTGCTGATTGCTGTCCAGCTCGTGACGGCTCATGAGAACGAGTAGGGACAGAGGACAAATTTTTTTCTGATTTACAACCCACTTGGGGATTGCTGAAGAGAGAATTTGAACTTAAGTAAGAGCTTCAGGAATTAAGCCTTATCCACATAACTGTTTTCTGCTCAGTGTGTTTCTTGTACCTGACTGAAGAGAGAACTGAAAAGAATAGTTTTGATGATTATCATTTGTTAAAAAATTTGTATTAGCTCCTGGCTTATACGATCTATACTTTTTATTTAAATATGAATATAGTGGTTTAGCCTGCGGTTCAAGATTGCAAAGATCATACACTTTTATTCACAGTGCCCACGGTCGTTCCGTATGTTTTTGAGATAATCCTCCTTAGAGTGACTGCTCTCATTACAGCGTGGTGAGGAGTGATTCACCTGCTCTCCCTGGTAAGTCCCATCACACTGAATTGCTGAGGTATAGCAGAACATCTGACCTACAGGGGTATTGCTGGATTGGGACCTGCAGTCCTCACTCAAGCAAAAATTCTATGGAATTCACGCATTCTATGGAATTCAAGAATTTTTCTTGAATTGGGAGCTTGGATTCAAATCCTCACTTTGTTGGGCATCTGTTTAAAGTGAAAATGGTAATATTCCAGTTATTTCCTGAGGAAACTAATACTTAGCTGAATTTACCCATGTCACATTGACTATATAAAAACATAACGCACAAAATATTGATGTAAAAAGGGAAGAAGAGAAGGGACATTTTTAAAAAAGCACAGAGAAAAAAGGAGAATAAGAGGAGTAAGCAGGAAAAGAAAATATAACAGCGAGGGACAGGGGAGAAAAAAAAAAAAAAAGAAAAAAAAAAAAGGTTTAAAGACCCGAGGCTAAATTCATCCTTGGATGGCTTCACCTGACTTCACTGACTTCACTGCCCAACCGGGTGAAGTTCAGCCTCCCCTGGGATAATCAGGCTCAGTTCTGCTGACCTGAAAGGAACTGAACCCACCTACACCAGGAATGAACTTGCCTCTCTGGGCCAACTTTTATCCTGACTCATATGTCATGCAATCCTCTTGGATTCATTAGGTTTGAATGAAATACAGGTCAGAAAAGAATTTGCCCCAGATATTTCTGCTTCACATTATTTTTTTTTTCCAAGTGTGTTAATCGACTTAATTCAAATGGATTACAACATCACACAAAGTGCTGTCGCTGTCTAAAAAGGTTAATTGGTTTTTGAAATAAGATTTGTCCCCTGCAGCGTCAGTGGAAGCATGTGATATTTTCCTGTTCGTTCATCTGGATGCAAATGTGACCATGAATTCAGCGGTGGCCATGCACTGGACAATTCCACACATATCCAGGATCCTCTGCTATCAGAAGCATTTTTTCACTTCTTTGCAAGATAAAAAAGCCAGTTTGGTAACAGGCTTAGAAAGCACGAAGGCTGCTTCCACTGACACTGCGACGACATCAGCCAGTACATGACAATGTTAATTGTAACTTCTTGACAAAGTTGAATCCATATTGTTGTTAATAAAAATTATTTGAGAAGTTCTGCGCTTACTGGGTTGGTTTTTTTCCCTAAATAAAAAATGGTACGGTGTAAGCACCTATCAGGGGAAAAAAAATTAAACTTGCTGCTTGTTTCCCTTTTGAAGTTTTGTAATTTTTCTATTAAATGGACCAAACCACCACACAGGAAGTTTACTAGAATAAAACACGGATAAGAATAAGACTACTCTGATATGTTCAGTTTTTGGCAACTGTTCACAGCAGAGTTTACTTCAACTTCAGATGTTTCAGCACCTCTGTGAAAATGGGTTTGGCAGATAACATTACCTTGCCTGTTAGATAAACGGGAATCAATTTGGGATCAGCAATCAGGGGCCTGTGCAGGGTTCCAAAGGGAAGGCCCCTCTGCTGCCTCACTTTAACTTGAGGTCCTGAGGGGAAGCCCTTTCCTCTGCCATGTCTGGTGGAAGTAGCTCTGGAATGTGACTGCACCAGACCTACCGCCTGCTTTTGGCCCTTGGCTCTCCCTGCCCCGGAGAAGTGTTAGTATTTCAGTGTAAAGCACCAAATACAGAGAGCCTGTTCTTGCGGTGAAGTCGCTGCCTCCTTGGAGGCTTCAAAATCAGAGCGGAATATTTCCATGTGTAGGTGACCCCCTAACTGTGATGAACACAGTCTTAGATACTGAAATGTAAAGGTGCAGTCTCCAGGACAGCAGATTTTCCCTATCAGCCCTTTGTCCCCAGGGGCTACGTGAACGCTGCCAAGCTCTGCCTATAAAATAAACACAGGACAGGAAAAAAAGCAAACAGGTACATGGGCTCATCTTGCCTTAAACCAGGAGGTCTCGCTTGGTGTGGACATGGAGACGGAGAAGGGTGAGAAGAAAGCGGTACGGAGCTTCTCCTGCTGAGTCACCCCACAATGGTGGTGATGTGCCTCCATAAATACATCTGTAAGTGTTATAAACACATGTATAAAAGTTCACCATTCAGAGCTGTACAACAGGAGTACAGGACCGTGCTTAAAAGGGAAATGTAAACCTTCATTTAGCAGATTTTCAGTGCAATTTGGGGGCTGTGGCGGGGAGAAGCCGGCTTTTCCTTGGTTTTTTTCCTGTTTTTCCTGTGATGGTGACTGAGTGCTGGCAGAGTCTGCCCTGAGGGACAATGGAGTCTCCACTCGGTATTGGCCTGGACACTCCTGGGGCAATGGCTCTGGGTGTCCCTGCCTGGGCAGGGAGAGTTGGACAAGATGACCTCCAGAGGTCCTTTCAACCTCAGCCATCTTGTCATTCTGTTTTCAGTATTCTATCAGCTTTAGTACAATTAAGTGCAATACAATTCTCACTAAAGCATCATTAAAGCTTCATTTCAAATTAAATATTAAGACTTCCCTAAAAAAACCCTCAGACTGCAATGTATCGGTGTGACATGAGCTTAGACACCAGGCGAAACGGCTCAGTGCTTCCCTCGCATCCCAAAAAGCCCAGAGGCTGCTTCCTCCCCCCCGACTTCGGGGGCTTCCCACACACTCAGGACCGAGCTCTTGCCTCTCCCGCCCTGAAACACCCCAACCTTCTCCTCCGGTAAAGCCCACCCCGGGCTGTCCCGGGGCCGGCCGGGGAGCAGGGAGCGAAGGGAAGGCAGGACTCCGGCCCTCAGAGACCCTCAGCCTGGGGCGCCAGCGCTGCCTCGAGCTTGGAGGGGACGGTCTCGCCTGGGCAGCCAATCACGGCTTAGAGAGCCGCCCGCCCTGGCCAATCAGCGCGCCTCTAGCCTGAGAGGCGCCAAAGCCCGCCGTATAGGCGTTGGAGGTAGGCAGGCGGGGATGTCGCCATGTCTGACTGGGAGACCAGCAGCAACGAGGATGCCGGTGTTCCAGGTCGGCCCTCATCTCCTGTCGCCGCTGGGCGTCTGTGGCAGCCGCCGGCCTCCCCTCCGCAGAGCTGTGCCTCCGGGCGAAGCAGCACTGAGTGGTGGCAGGAGGCTGCGGCTGGCCTCGGAAAGGCGGAGTGGGAGCCTCGAGGCGCTGAAGGCTCCTGCGGCCCAAGGGCGGCGACGCGGCGGTGGCCGCCCCGAACCGCCGGCGGCGGCCAGTTTCGGGACGCTGCAGAGCCTCTCTGCTTCCACCTCGATAACGCCCTGGTCGGGGCTCTGATAGGTAATAAGGCCGCACACCCCCCCCACCGGGGGTGCTTGGCTCCCTGAGGTGAGTGGGTGGGGGCGGAGGAGGAGGAGAGGACCCGGCCGCGGAGCGGTTTGTTCGTGTGGGCCCTTGCCCTTCCATCTGTGCCTAAAAGTGGAGCATCCCTCTCTCCTGCGGGTGGGCCCCTACCCCTTGTGATCCCCTACTATGTCTCTGGCCGGGGATTGGCAGGATGCTTTTGCAGGGTACTGGCTGAAGAGTGGAGCTCTCCCACTCACCCGGGCTGCTGCGCTTTTCCTCCCTAAAATAGTTGGGTTGATGTCTGCTTCTCATGGCCAGAAGTCTGTGAGTGGGCTGAGACCCCTTTTCTAGTCATCTGGAGGAAGCGCAGTGCTCTCTTGAGCTGTTTTTGGCGCGCCCTCTCTTCGACTGAGGTGCCTTCCACACATACACAGCCCCCTTGTGTTTGGTTAATCACCAAAAGTGTTACTTGTGTTTTCCAACAGTCAGGTGTCACAAGTTCTTTAGTTTACTGATGCATGCACTCATGTGAAGGTCTTGGGATTTCACCATAACCAAAATACAGTGTGTACGCTCCCATGTGTAGTTTTTGACAGTTTGGCCTAAATCTCTGTAATACCAGCTGCATGTCTTTATAACAGGTCGGGGAGGAGCTAAAATAAGAGAACTTGAGGATTCTTCAGGTTCCAGAATAAAGGTACCACGTGCTGTGTGTCATCCAGGCCTGGATGCTGTTGGGAACGTACTTGGTTTTGCTTCCATGTAAACCAGAGTTACTGCAGCAAGTTGAAGGGTGTTGCAGTAGCTGTAATAAATCTACTCTTTTGAAAGAACTGCTAAAAAGGAAGGGGGATTTAGGGCAACTTGATTGGTGTGCCAAAGTAGGAAAAGCATAGTGGCGGGGTTTTTTTCCTTAAGTATGTGTTTATTTCCTTCTTTTAGAAGGGGAATTAAAGGGCTGCTTCCTGGGAAGAGAAGCTAAAATTCAGAAAATAAAGATACCAAATATTGTTTTCAATATATATTCTTATATAATGTTTGCCTCTGCAGTATTAAGAAAACTCAGTGCCATTTTATGAACATAGGTTATAAGGGGAGCCTGTGAATCTGAAGTAAAGATTTTTGGCAGCATTGCTGTGCAAAACAAAGCCAAGACGTTGATTGATGATGCTGTTGCAAGATCTAGACAAAACTATGTTAGAGGTGGGACTGAGAAAGGTAAGCAATTCAGGGTTTGGAAGAAACAAGAGTACTCTGGGTTGTCTTTCTGTGTATTTGGTAGTTTGATGTGCTTTCATATTGGTATTATTTTACGGGGGTGAGTTAACTTTAACCTTGTTCTTGGACAGTGCCAAAGCTCCTTAAAATGGAAATATCTAGACATCCTCCTTTCTTACCTGTGAACAGTTTCTCCCCTTCAAACTGCCAGACTTCTGTGAAAATCTGTGTGTTTTCAACAATTTTAATGAATTCAGGATGTTATACTACTTGGTTTCTTGCATTATCAGGGTGATTCCCCCAAAATACAAGTTTTAATGCAGTATCTGTGCAGCATTACAGCTCACTAGGCTTTTATAACTGCAGTCTGTAAAGCAAAGGTACTGATCATAGCATGGGTGATGCTGATTTCTTACTGCTTTAATGGGAAGTCAGCATGTAAGATGTGATGTTGTACATCGTGCCTAGGCTTTATCATCTTAATTTTGCTGGTCACATGGATATACAGCTAATGGTGGTATGTTGAGATGCTGCTTATGTTATTGGTATTTGTCTTGTATGTGCTTCCAACAGTTTTTTGTGTGAGTAAACAACATCCATAGTTGTTGATCTGAGGCACTGATGAGGAAGAAGCCATTCCATAATGTGCTCTAGTGTTAGAGTAAGGAATGAAGTAGCTACGAGTTTCAATTCTAGAAGTACCCCAGAAGGTGAACGAGTATGTTTCAAAAGGCTAGAAATAGTTACTGCTCCCTTTTAGTAAGTGGGACTGTGTTTTCTGCTTTTCCACTGGTACAGGATTGTGTTGCCATTTACATCTCCTATGTAAAACCTTTCTTTCTTCAGAAGTGTTAACCTCATAAAAAAAAAGTGGGGTGTAGAATGTTGTACGTTATTGTGGTGACGTTGGATGGTGTAGAAGTAAACCTTGCTCTTGCAGGTGTGACAAATGAGGCATTGTGTCTGTGGAATATCTACTGGGTTCACAAGGGTTTGGGAAGTCTGTTGCACGACAAGCCTTATTTATAGCTGGAGAGGCAGCATTTCAGAACCTGTCATTACTTTAGCTAAAGATGTTGAAATGCTTCTTTTTTTATCAGGACTGGATTTTACAGGTTTTACCAACGTTTCAGGCTAAGACCTAGGAAAGATTTTTCTATTTAAATGCTTCATGTCTATTCAAAATCACATAGAAGCCTCACAATAGAAAAAGAAGATAAGATGTTTGTTTTGAGGTGGGAGGTTCTTGCCCACCCTCCAACAGATTCCATCCAACAGCAGCATTTTGGTACTAACTCCACAGGAAAAACCTTGGACATTTTCAAGCCTGAAAATAACCCAACGAAATCGGTGATTAACTGGGCCTCTCTTCGAGAAAACAAAGCTAAATACGAAGCTATGAAATGGGCAGGTTAGTCTTTAATTTTTCTTTGTGTGGTACTTGTCTTCATGTGATGAATCTGTTGAATGCTTAAATGTTTTTAATTTTTGCTTTGAGATGACTGGATCTTTCAGTGGCCAAATTAGTGAAGTGTTTGCAGTGAGGTGACCACGTCAGCATTTCTCAGCAGGGTCGTGGAGGACACTGTAGTTGCTGTGTGAAGGCTTAAACTTACTGCACAACTGGAATTTTGATTTCACCCTTTGAGAATGCTGCTGTTTTGTATGTGGCCATAGCAAAAATCTGAGAACATTACGCTTTGTAGAAATTAGAACTTGAAATGTGGGGAAGGCGGTTCTTTTACAGATATTTTGCAGTGTTGTCTCAGCCTTCATCTTTTAGGTGAACAACAGTCATCTGCTGCTGCTTCTGAGTAGTCCCCTGCTACAAGGCACTGTCTGGGTTTGGGGACTTCCATCTGGAGCTTTAGCAGACTTACCCCGAACCCGTAGCATTTCTTACTGACTCAAGTTTGCTTTTTCTGATTGTTTTAAGACTTGCCTCCAGTTGAGAAAAACTTCTACGAGGAGTCACCAAGGACTGCATCTCTGTCACCAGAAGAGGTGGAGCTGTGGCGGTAAGATCAGTTACAGGCCAAAATACCAGCTAAGGTGGAAAGCCCAGAAAGTGGGAGATGGAAGTACGGAGGCAGAAGCATTCCTGCTAGGGTCTTGTAATAACTTAGATCTTCTTAGGAGCTCTTTCTTAAGAATTAAACCATAATTAGCAGATGAGGTATTACTAGTTGCTTGCAAAATTAGCTTTAGGGATTAACTACTTCTCAAAAAGCGTTTGATCTAGTTGACTTTGAGAAGAGGAAGAAATCAGGACAGTTCATTGGCTTTGGGCTGTTTCTCTGCATTTCACGAGTTCATGCTTTCTAGGTCCTTCCAAATGTTACTGTTCATACTGAATACCTCCAGGCTGCCCTTTTGGGTTTTTTTTCTTCCATATATTTTAGTCAAATACCGTCTTAAAAACAGATTTCAGCTTCTGTTGCCTTGCTGTCTGTCTGTCTGTCTGTCTTACTGCACAAGTACATCCTGGTGAGTACATGTCTCAGGTAACTGTCTCCGTTCATGCTGATCCATCGGTCTACAGCATTCCTTTGCAAGAAAAGCAGGTCATCTGTGTCAAGTGACTCTGCTCAGGCCCTGGTAACAGTTTCAACTCTTCTCAGTAGTTCTAAGGAAGTTGGTGAACACTCTCGACTCATTACCTTTCACTACTTTCCTTTGTGCATGGTGTCTCTTTTCTGTCTTGGTGCTTTAGAGAAACCTTCCTAGGAAGCGAAGCAGGGAATTGGCACCCGTTTCCTTGAAGCCTGTGTTGTTGGTGGAGCTGGTCAAGACCAACAGGTTCAGAGCATGCCTTGAGGAATAGTGCTTGTGTAACAAAGTTTTCCTTTTTCATCTACTCTGTTTGCTTGAAGAGGGAAATAAAAGACACTAGTTGACCAACAAAAAAATCGTTTAATATGAAGAGGGGGTGAATTACCCATTCTTTTCCTAGCCCACACCCCTCTTGAAGTAACAGTACTTATTGCTCAGTGGAATCTTCAGAAGAATATAGGACTGGAATGAAGATAAACTACTCTTAGATAAACCTCAGTTTTTAATGTAGCTTTTTGTGTGCATTGTTGTGCTTTGGGGTGGGTTGGTTGGTTTGTTTTGGGAGGTTTCTTGTTTTGTGGTTGGTTGAGGGGTTTTTTTTAAAGTTTCTCTTACTGACCACGTCGTTTTCTCTAAGCTGCTCTGTTTGTATTCTCCAGAGCATGCAGGGAGCTCCTCTGGAAATATTTTGGGAAGACTTCTGTCAGAATATAGGATTCTGACAAAGAAGTCCAGTCCATACCTATGAGTTCTAGGGTGTCTTTACATTTAAAAACTTGTCATGGTTATTGAATTTGTAATAGAGTATAATTGAGGTCTGATGTGACAAGACTGCAGTTCATGCTAACTGCATCTCTAACTTCAGATGAGTCATTCTTAAGAAAGAATGGTCATTGATGTCTCCAGGAGAACTCTTTCTGTAGTAAAGTTTTCTCCAAAGCTAGAAGAATAGCTCTAAGTTTCATTGAAGAGCCTGAGCTTGTTTTCTGTCGTTCCAGGAATTTAAAAAACAAACACACACCAAGGAGAAAGACAGTCTTTTGTGTTGGCTCTGCTTTTTCAGAGGAGACTTTAAGGCAATTGCACTTCTTTAATTCTATACAGGAAAGAAAATAATAATATAATCTGCGATGACTTAAAAGAAGGTGAGAAGCGCTGCATTCCCAATCCTGTGTGTGAATTTGAAGATGTATTTGAGCATTATCCTGATATTATGGCTAATCTAAGAAAAGTTGGTTTTCAGAAGCCTACACCAATTCAGGTACTTCTTCCATTTTGATGAGTCTTTCACTGAAGCTTAAGAGGAAAGTGCACTTAGGTGTTTGTTTTATGTTAGTCCCAGGCCTGGCCGATCATACTCCAAGGAATTGATCTTATTGGTATAGCACAGACTGGTACTGGGAAGACGTTGGCGTACTTAATACCTGGATTCATTCACTTGACTTCACAGCCAATGTAAGGACTGCTCACCTCTGCCTTGTTTAGCTGTGGGTGCTTCCCCCCACCATCTCTGTGATGCTTTTCTAGTAAAGAAGATAACGAGTCATAAGTTGCAAAACAAACAAAAAGAATTATAAACATGGTGGAATAGGTACCAAACTCATCACCATGATGCCATTAGTAGCAGTGTTCTGAGACAGTCTAGAGCTGTATGAAAATACTCAATGTCAGACGTGCTGGACGTTGCCTTGTATGCCCACATTCTAAAGGTGCTTTGTTACAGATCCAAAGATCAGCGTGGGGGGCCGGGGATGTTAGTCCTTGCTCCCACTCGAGAGCTGGCCCTGCAAGTGGAGGCTGAGTGTTCAAAGTACACGTACAAAGGAATTAAAAGGTAATCCTACTTCTCGCTGCTTCAATATTCTTTTTCCTACCACTTGTGGCTTAATTCATCTACTAAAATAGTTGTGTTTACTGAGAGGGGAGAGGAAGGTAGTAAATACAGAGTTAGTATTTTCCCAGATTTTAGAATACTTGACTACTGTCATGGTGAAAATTTACCTCTTACCTGGTTGCAGTTTCCTTTGCTGTAATTTTGTCTGTTGTCCTTCTGTATGAAGAGCTGACAGGAGTCTGGCTGTGTCTGCTCAGCACCTTGCTGCTACGTAGCTGCAGACAGCAAGAACATTCCCCCTGAGCCTTCTCCTTCTCAGGCTGACCAAGCCTGCTTACCAGCTTCTCACACCACGCACTCCATCACCTTCACCATCTTGGTAGCTGCCTGCTGGTCTCTCTCCAGTATGGCTATGTCTTGAAACAGAGGGGGGTACAGGAGCTGCGTGTTGTGCTCAAGCTGTGGTGTGACATGGGGTGAATTGAGGGGAGGCATGAGCTCTCTCTCCATGGTGCACAGCTGGCTTTGGGTTCTCTGGGGCTACTGCTGAATAACAGTGAGTGCGTTGATGGGCTTAGCAGCAAAACGTTTGACTTCTGGTGGTACTGCTTAGAAAATCCCACATCCTTTCATGTGTGCATCTAGTTTTGATGTGAATGTTTTTAGAACTACCCAAAACGTACTTGTGGCCTAATAGCTGTGTGCCTTCCTTTCATGGCTGCTTTCCCTGTGATTTCAGCAGAAGTTTTGGGTACTGGGGAGTTGGTGAGGGAGCCCTGGTCCACGTTACAGCCCTCACATACTGCGAGAGTCACACTTACTGTGTTCCTTCCTCTGGAGGATACTTTTTCTGATGAAGCAACATCGTGGCATTTATTTGGCAAAGGCTGACTTCGGTTTAACCTTAATTCTCTGCTTGTGTCAAACATCTTATCTTTCAGTATTTGTGTGTATGGTGGTGGGGACCGAAAAGGACAGATAGCCGTGGTTACCAAAGGTGTGGATATCGTTATCGCTACTCCTGGCAGGCTGCACGACCTCCAGATGAACAGCTTCATACATCTGAAGAGCATCACCTACTTGGCAAGTAGTGGGTGGGGAATGAGTAACACACCAGCTGGGGAATGGGTGGCAGTTAGGGCGAACTTAATCTTTAATGAAGTTTTCTTTAAACTTTCTAAGTCTCAGTTACACTGTATTTTCACATTGGGATCAGTGTTGGGATGGTTCATACCTACCATAATTGTATTGCAATTGGGGAATAAAAACAAGAAAACAGGAAACTGGGCTTCTAGCACAGTAAGCGTTTTGAAGATGCTAAATCATTATCTCCTGTTAGTAATGTTTGCTGTTTTAAAGTGTGTTTTGGCAAGTTCAGTTATTAATGGATGAAATGCCTTCCCCAAGTTGTCTTTAAAAGAAACAGTTCCCAGTGATTCAGGTTCTTACAGAACTCGGGCAGTAAGCTCTGGTCCCACACAGGCAGCTGTGACTGACTGACTTCTGATCTCAGTGGGAAAATGCAAATCCTTCTGTCTTCACTTCATTCTTGCCTTGTGCTGCGCTGGGCACTCAACACCATTGCTATATTGTAAAGTACTTTCATTTATTCAAATTATTCCTGTCCTCTGTCTCTCAGCTGATGTTCTGCTCTTATTCCAGAGATTTGCATGGATAATGTACTAAAAACCTTTAATAGAATAAAAGATATGAAAAGAATGGAACAGTGAAATCAGGACAATAGAGAGGGATTATTATCAAAGTCCTATATTTCCACATAAGTGACTAGAAAATATCAGTATTTAAACACATAATCCATGTGCCTTTGATTTATATAAAATCTATTTGAAAATTCAAGGAGGAAAATGAGCCTTGGGTGGCAGCCTTCTTCCTTTGTGTGAGCCTGAAAAGGTTCACAAGTGTGAGTTAGATGGGTTCGAGGGAGCTGTGCCCCTCAGCTCACTGCCTCTCTTGGGGGGCTTTAACCAGCTGAAGGGGCTGGAGCTGCAGGAGTGTGCAGCCTGGCTGCTTCCCTGCTGCTGCTGGGGAACTAAATGGGTAACTGAGCCTTTGGGGTGTGATCTCTAACAAGGTAGAAAGGAGATTTGGTCGGTTTTTAAATGACCAATGTTTTTTTGTTGAAAGTGTGGGGGGGGAGGGTTGTCCCTGGGGTTTGGTTGGGTTTGGTTTTGCTGGTTTTTTGAACTCTGGGCTGAGTTCTAGGCCCCAACCAAATTACTGGTAAAATAAACAAACTGTTGTTGTTTCTTCTTTGACTCTAAGTGCTCTTAAAGGTCCTGTGGATTTTCTTGTTCTGCCTGCAAACACCTTAGTAAATGGAAAAGCTTCAAGGAAGTTGAAGAGGTGAAATCAAAGTTGAAGAGGTTTTGCAATACATTATAGAGTGGGTTCTGCAGTTGGGATTGTGGCCATTGGTCTGCTGTGTTAGGTCTTGCTGAAAGCCTTCCCTCAGGGAGTAACCACAGCAAATACCCTCGTTCTGCACAGGTTTTGGATGAGGCTGACAGAATGTTGGATATGGGCTTTGAACCTCAGATCATGAAGATCCTGCTGGACGTGCGGCCCGACAGGCAGACTGTCATGACGAGGTGTGTAAACACACTGCTCCCTGCTCAGTAACCAGGACTGGGAGAGCACTGCCACGAGTGAACTCCAAAACAAACCTGTCACTCTTCATAGGACTTTCACTAGCTTCAGCTTTCTCATTCTGTCTAGTCAGCCCTAAGGAGTCACTTGACATTTTCATTTTCAGTTTTTACCCCTTTTCTGGTGTTTTACATCAGTTATAAAGCCCACTGAGTTCCTACCAAAAAGGAGGGTGTCCTGGGAGTGCTAGAATTTTCCATATCAATGTGAAATGCCAACTTCTACTTCTCCATTTGGGATCAAACATTTATCCTAATCTGACCAGTGTCTGTGCTGGTCTGCACCTGGGTTAATTCTTAAATTATGCAGCTTTGGGAAGCTTAACACTAGCCTGTCCCAACCATAACTCGTGTTAATATATTTTGTGTTAGAGCTCCTGTTATAGGAATAAGAACACAACTAGAAGTTTGCCTGTTGAGTACCATTGAACTGGCTTTTGGTTTCATCAGGCTCCATAACCATCACCTCTTCTCTTAACCTGGAAAGTGATTTTTTTTAAAGCTCAAGTGCTATTTACTAATAACATCTTAAGATTATTCCTAAATGTCACGTAAGCTCCCTACTGCTGTTGCCTACTCAAGTGTTTGGGGAATAAGAAAGAGACACTGGATGACACTAATGACTGGGAGGAGGTTCTGTGTTCTGTTCTCACGTGTGTGTTTTCCTCTTCACCCCCTGGTCAGCGCTACTTGGCCTGACGGTGTCCGCCGCCTGGCCAGGTCCTACCTGAAGAATCCCATGATCGTCTATGTCGGCACTCTTGACTTAGCAGTAAGTTGTTCTGTGCTTTTATGGAATTCCTTTTCCTTTCTTTGGGAGAAGAACCTACAGTTAAACCAGGAAATACTCTGCTTGTGGATGCATATAAGCTGAAAACCAATCCAAACCTTCAAAAAACAGCTCAATATTATTCTTAAAGCTCTGATAAAAGTTTAGAAAGAACAACAGCAAAGGGGAAAAAAAAAAGGCAGAAAGCCCCTTTGTTCTGGTGTTACTGTAAGATCTTGTTGTGGATCTCTGGTAGAAAACATGGCAAGGGAAAAAGACCAGTCAAATTGAAGAGTGGATATTGGATGTGGCAGTGCCAGGTGTTCCTGACAGAGCTCCTGTTCAGCAAACCCTTCCTCCTCACCTTACCCTACTTACACAGGCTGCCTTAGATGTTCTCTGGCAACCTTCAAATATAGTGGAGTAAAGGTTGGTTGGTTGGTTGGGGGTGGGTTTGTTTGTTTGTTTGTTTGGGGGTGGGTTTGTTTGTTTGTTTGTTTGGGGGTTTCCCAACTGTTGTTGGAAAAATTGGAGTGAACTGCTAATTTCAAAGGGGTTACAGAATCTTCTTGACCAGCTTGGCCTTCCAGTTAAGGCTGTCACTGTTCCAGCTTGCTCTGGATTAACGTAAAATAGAGTCAAATTAAAGATCTTCAATGTGATTTTTCACTAATATCAGGAATATTTGTTTCACCTCATTAGTCTGCTAATCTGTGGCAAACTGCTTAGAGATAAATTTTACTACTCTCTTAAAGCAGCTAGGAAGCACCAAACTAGTCAGCACTGTTTGAACTTGAAATTGATTCATATTTAGGTGTTGAAATAGCTTTTAATGGCATTGTATTATTAGTTTTATAATAGCATAATATTGGAATTAACAGAAAAGTTATTCTAATGTGTTCACAGTTGACATCCCTTTTTGCTGTTTGCAGGCAGTCAGCACGGTGGAACAGAGAGTTCTTGTTATTGCTGAAGAGGAGAAAAGGGCTTTCATGCAAACCTTCATCAACTCCATGAAGCCAAAAGATAAAGTCATCATTTTTGTGGGAAAAAAGCTGACGTATGTAACCACTTGCCAGTACTACATCTGTTCTGGTTCTCTAACAGGAATAGTGCAGAGTTTCTCAGTTCATGGGATAATTACCACATGTAACAGCTCTGGTCAGCACTGTGCTGGTAGCAGTGGTCTTTGTCATTATTACTCATTCATTCAGTCATTCCTCCAGACTGATGGGTGGTTTGTACTCTCTTAATATCCTTAGAGGTGGTGGTGAATCTCTGTTTCAGACGGCTGGAGCAGAGGTTGAGAGTGTTGGGATGGGTTAATGTGAAGGAGTGATTCCTGGCAGGCACAGGGCCTGGTTGGTGGGGGTTTGGCATTGTGCTGAACATGAGCAGATTGAGTGAACAGCACAAAAACCATCTCCTCTTACAGAGAGATGAAAGCAAACATTTGTGTGGGGAATAGTCTTGGTTTCAGCCTGGTTTATAATAAATACCAGCTCACCTGGGTGGGGTTTTGTACTTGGGCACAGCCTTTGTTGGCACGTAATTGTCTTTTGGATCTAACTCTAGATGCTGTGCTTTTTTTCCTTCCCCTCCCCCCACCCCCCCACCATTTTTTTTTTTTCATTTTTTTAAGAACCATTGCTTTATTTCATCCTAGAGCTGATGACTTAGCGAGTGACTTTGGGCTCCTGGGGATTCCAGTGCAGTCCCTTCATGGTAACAGGGAACAGTGTGATCGAGAACAGGCTCTAGAGGACTTCAAGACCGGTATGTTTGTACCCAAGTACTGGTTTATTCAGGTTTTTAAAGCTTGTCATGTGCAAAACTTGGCCTGTTTGTAAGTGCCATGTCTGTTCAGTGCCATAGAAATGAAAATATTAAAGAGCTCTGAATGAATGTTTGGTTTTGGTTTACAATTTCACAAACAAAGAACCAGCAAGCAAAGAGAGGTTGTTCTTCAATAAAATCTGGAATGTCTACGAGTAAATAATTCCCTTCCCTGCCCAGGGCAGGGCACTGGAACCCAGTGATCTTTAAGGTCCCTTCTGACCCAAGCCATTCTATAATTCATCTTATTTTTGAAACCTCTGTGGAAAAGTCAGTGCCCTGTTAGTCTACAGAACAGCAAACGTCAGTGTCGAGGGGTGGAAAAGCCCTGCTGTGGATGCTGCCAGTGAGGCTCTGCCATGAGGTGACGTGGGGACGTGCTGACGGAGCAGAGCACCCTTGTGATAGGGGTGGCAGCCGGGGGTAGAGCTGTGTGAGTGTCTGTTCTCTTTGCAGACTCTTTCTAGCAGCGAGGTGTGCTTCTCGGTTCTGCTCCCTGCTCTTCTACTCGTGAGACACAGATAAAGGTGAAACGACGGACTGATGGGTTCCCTACCACCTGGTGTTTGAGGCTAACTCCGGCTGACGTGCAGCAAGTGTAGTTGTCCTTTCTGCACTAGGAATAAGGGCCTTACACACCCAAAAACCAATAGACTGGAGTGAGTGTCCTGTTTATTCCACACATGCCCACTCTTTTTGTTGTACTTCTTTTAGGCAAAGTCAGAATACTGGTAGCTACTGATCTGGCGTCCCGTGGCCTTGATGTGCAGGATATTACTCATGTTTTTAACTTTGACTTCCCTCGCAACATTGAGGAGTACGTTCACAGAGTAGGTCGCACTGGAAGAGCCAGGTGAGTGGCTACAAGCAAACAGTGATAGTGTGTTGTTCTGCACTGCATCAGGTGTTTCTCCTGTCAAATGCAAGAGCTGCTGGTGCTGTGGAGCAGGGGAGAGAAGACTCTGCTGTATTAAAGTGTATTTTAGAGAAATAACATGGTGCTTTATGTTTTGAAATTAGTTCACTGTTAAATTTAAGGCAAACAGGTTTTTACAGTCGTCTGTCACTTCATTGAAGTGGGTAGGACCAAGGGCTGTTTGGAAGCTGGTTTAAATGTGGGCTAGAACTACAGTTCAGAACAACTTCTGTGTCCATCTTCTGAACTGTCACTTCCTTGTTTGTCTCTTCAGCAGCTGCTGAGTCACTGAGTTCCCTAGACAGCCCGCTGGGGGAAAAGCTCACATAAATTCCAACTTTTCAGCCTGTCACAGTGCTGTAGTTTGGTAGGACTCTGGAATGCTGCTTTTCCCAGGCTGTATGTGTTTACTTTAATCATGGTATGGATGTTTTAATGGTCTCTTCATACCTCGGTGCGCTGTCCCCGTGCCAGGTTTATTGTCCAAAAGTCTCACCTAGTTGTGCCTTTGCTCCATGTGATGTGAACGGGTGAAAAGCTGCTTTCTGTCCCGTGTGTAGTGTCTGCTCAAGCTCAGTCACCGGGTAGGGCAGGAGGAGAAGCCTCTGGAGATCACCAGGTGTTTCGTTTCTCTTTAGCCGCACTGGGGAGGCAGTGACACTCCTCACCAAGAAGGACTGGAGGGTTGCATCTGAGCTGATTGACATCCTGGAGAGAGCACACCAGGTAAGACCTGGGTCATACTGGTTGGGGGCTACCACCAGAAACAGCTGATGAAGGTCTCAGCCTACTTGCACCTTTTTGGGACTTGCAGTGGAGCGGGTGAAAAAATGGGTGCTTATGTCTCCCTTGGCCCAGACATCCGTAGCTGTTGCTGTGTCCCACGGGTGAGTCCCAGAAAAGAACCAGGAGCTTTAATCAAAGCCCTCCATCTCCACAGAAGAAGTAACTGACCTGTGCACACGGGGCTGCAGAGGGATAGCAGGGTCTGGTGTATTGCACAGTGCTTTATTCCTGGACACACATACCCGTGTTCTTGTTGAACAGTGGAGATACTACTCATAAAACATCCGAAGCAGCTCAGCTCTCTGTGAGCTCCTGTCTGACACTCCTGGCATCTGCACGTGCTTCTCCAACCTGTCTTTCCTACAGACCTTTCTGGGTAGTATGGGACATGGGACTGGAAATGGATTTGGGTTTCTGGGTATCACACCTAAGAAGACAGAGACAATTCTGTTGCAGTTTCTTGCTGTAACAAGAAATAGTATTTTGCCCGATTTTTCTTTTTTTTTCTTTCTTTTTTTTTTTGAGGGGACAACCTAAACTGCTCTTACCTGGGGCCCATGGTTCTTATTGTGGATGCTCACTCAGGCTTTAACCCTTGGGTTAGAACTGACCTTGGTTTTGTGCTGCTTTCTTCTCAGGTAGTTCCTAATGAGCTCGTTGTGATGGCAGAAAGATACAAACAATTTCAAATCAGCAAAGAAATGGAGAAGGATGTACGAAGGCCTTGGGGAAAGCCCTCAAAGTAACTGCTGAAGCTACTCAGGCACAGTAAGTGATTACAGTTAGTGCTGGCAACATCTCCCTTCTCAGTTGCTTGTTTTCTGTACCTGTCCTATTTAAACAAAACATGTCTTTAGAAGTGGCTTAGGAAAGAAAACTGGATTAACTTGCTATAGAAATAAATCTAGTCTTGTGCTTGGATGCTATTTTCACTTAAGAAGATGAATTATTGTGTGTGTGTGATGTGCCTAACTTCTAAAGTCATCATCTGCTGGTTAAGAAGCAATACCCTGGGTTTCTCTGGTAGCTCTCCTGTCACAATTAAACACAGTATTAGTATCTAAGACCATCAAAGGTAACGTTTCCCTTTCAGAGAACTGGATTAGAGAATGGAAGTGATGTTTGTCCGTGGGGCTTCCGAGTGCCGTGCTCAGGCAATGCTGTGCCACAGCAGCCAGCGGTGTGTGGAGGGATGGCCAGGGGTACCCTCCTCCTCAAAACCTGCTCTGTTCGCTGAAGCAAGTATTTTTGGTTTGTCTGTTCTAAAACTTAACACTGGAAGTAATTTTTGTTAAGACTGCTGTCTGAAGGCTTTTTTTTGCAAGAAGCCTGCATTTCCTGCATTTCCTGCGGAGGACAACGTCACGAGAAGCGTGTGGTTGTGACTGACTGGAAAACCAGCTCCTCCTGTTCCCCTGGATGTGATTTTCTAGCTTAAGGAAGCAAACCAGAGTTGATTACAGCAATGTTAATAAAGTCATGAAGAAAAACTGCATCCAAAGGTAAGCTTTTATTTCTCTAAGATGGAGTTGGTTGGAGGGTTTACATCTGGCTGTCAGGTTCTGTCCCAGGCGCTGGAGGTGTCCGGGCCCTCCTGGGAGGGCAGCTTGTCCCTTCATTTCACACTGGGTCTGAGCTTGGCTTTACTCATGTATCACGAGCAAATGAAAAACTAATAAACTCCAGTTTTATAAGTTCCAGTGAGAATATTTTACTAAAACCATTCTCTAAATGTTCTTCTGGCCTTCCCTCTTCTGTATTTGTTCATAATTGAGGTGAAATCTGGGCATTATTTAAGCCAGTAGGTTATCTTGCCTTCAAAAAGCAGGCTAAAGATACAGTTCTCTCATGGCTTCCTTAAGAAAAAGCAGAAGATATATTTATTTACAGCACAGCAGTTCCCAAATGCTGTGTATTTATCTCCTGTACTATTTCAGTAATAGGAAATACTACAATTATTTTTTTTCCCTAAAAAGCTGAGTTTTCCTGCAGAGCTGAGTCCCGATTTCCAAGAACGTCAGATTCCTGCTGCGTTTTGGGTTTGATAATCTTCCACATGGAGCCCCTTCCTCCCTGAGAAGGGTTGAAGATGTGTTTCTTTCTACAAGATCCATCACACAAGGGCTCACTGGCCCAACCCTTCTTACAGTGTTGCTGCCCACCCCTGCCCCATTTCCAAAGCCGTTCCAAAGGCTCAGGAACAAGAAGTTAATTCAGGAACTTCCCATTCTTTCAATGCTGTCTTCTCTCTGCAAAGTGTCTTCATCCACCCCACTGTTGTTCTTCGTGTCCAAGTAACTCCAGTGACTTTTTCCTTTTTTTTTTCTTTAGAAAGCCAGAGTGTATTTGAAGATCCACTGCAGGATATCCATTTTAAATAAAATGATCTTTTTTTCACTTTACCTGGTCACTGGTGCCTTTGTATTTGGAATTGTAGAGATAACATGTGGGAAAGTAACTACTGCCAGTTCTTCTACACATTTCCAGTGTACCTTGAAGAAGCTTCACCAGTGCTGTCTACCTTTGGGTAGGGAAGAGAACTAGTACTTAAAATGCCCCGTTTCTTACAAGGGCCATGGCTGAGCAGTGTGACTGAAGGATGCCCTTCTCTTGCTGTTCTGGATATTTCTGGTTTGCTTTCCTGGGGTGTCAGACACCCTAACCTGAGGTGCAGAACGTCTGGTTTCATAGTTATTGTGAACAATGGTTTTAATTCCTCTCCTGAAATATTGGGAATTTGTTGTTCAGCTGATAGTTTAATTGTCTGGAAAGGAAATCATTGCTCGCTTTGTCCTCTGGGCTGAGCAAGTTGTACTGGGGAATAAAGAAGTGTGGGAGCTGAGACCTCTGCAGGCACTCCAGGAAGTACCCCAGGTACTTCTGGAAACAGTGCTCCAGGTCCCCCCACTGCCAATGTGTGTCACTTGGCCACATGGCACAGGCGTGGAAATAAGCAGTTTTGACGTGATACGAACAGAATTTGTCCAGCTCTTTTGTGTATTTCATTTTAAGTTGCTCTAGGAGATACTTCAGGAGCTTAAGGCAACCTTTCCTGTTAAATAAAAAAAGAACTTGTTAGGAATCCTCTACATAGCTCTGAACGGGTATCTTAGATAATTAAGTACACATTATTCATTAAAGCAATAGAAATGTTCTTATTCAGCCAGAGTAACACTGACAATGGGGTGGATAAAATGTGAAAACACGTGCAGCAATAGGCTGGGTAATCCTTGACTTCATCCACGGGAGTTCAGAGCCGAGCAGTGAAGGATTTCACTCTGAATGAGCTGCTGGGGAGGCAGCGTGTTCCCCAGCAGCCCCAGGGGAAGAGAGATCTAGTTAAACATGCAGTTATAGAGCTGTGTAAAGAGATATATTGATATATGAGAGAGAGACTTGCTCGTGTGGCCGATCTCCCAGCTGTGCATCCTGCTGTTGTAAATGAACTTGGAGCACTGCTGAAGATCAAAGCTGCTTTTGGCCTGGGTGAGCTCTGGAGGGAATGCCACCACCTGCCTGTGACACGCCACCAGGGGAAGGGAGAGCCAGTTGAATACACTGCCTGTCTGACAACACTCAGAAAGCAAAGACACGGAATGAGGCACTAGTTCCCTTGTGCCTGTGTTGACTCGGTACAAGATGTAATTATTGGTTTGCTCTTAAAGAGGTTCTGTACCTCGTGTGGGTTTTCCTCTTTTTGAAGAAAGGTGGAAACTGTTTTTTATCAAAGTGAAAAATGGCATTTGTTCACCCTGATCCCACTCAGCAGTTCTTTTTCTCACCACCATTTTAGGAGCTGTCTTGGTGTGAAGTGTAACTTTGCTCCCAAAGCTCAGGGAGCCGAGTCATCAGACTTTTAAGCTGGTTCAGCCAAAGAGGACTGGGTTTGTGAAAGACTATTGTAACAAGTGACACCTTTTGCTTTCCAAGGCAAGTCTGGAGCGTGAACCTGCAGTGTCAGTGATGTACTGCTGGAAAACAGCGTTTCCTAAAGGCCCTGTTGCTCCCTGTGAGGAGGCATCAGATGGAATTCTTGGCTGTGAAACAGCACTAGGCAGTGCCAGCCTGGCTGCCCCAGGTGTCACAGAGGACGTTCACCTGAAATGCCAACTGTGAGGACCCGACAGAAAACCAGGCTGTCTCGAAGCTGGCGTGGTGCAGCCAGACACCAACCTGCAGCACTTGGGGCCGTTGGACTCGCAGCAGGTCTTGGAGCTGCCGTGGTTGTTGAGCATGGCCTTCTCAAGGTGCGAGAAGGAGAGACGCCACGTGTTCCCTGCAGCGGGGACAAGACAGGGAAAGGGTTACACAGCAGGTAAGTGCCTGTGTCTGCAGCTGGGGGGGGAATAAAAGAGACAGTTACATTTGAAAACTGGTTTTGCTGAAATCATCAGTTCTAGAGCAGTGCCACACTGGGCTGTCCCTACCAGCCAGCACGGGCTTGTGTGACTGCGCTGGAGAAAAAGGACAGAAGGGTGTTGTAGCCCCCCCAGAGTTCAATGAGAAGTGGTGTCTAGTGCTCGACAAGCACAGAGTTAGGTCCTGCAGGAGTGTACCTGGAGCACACACACCCTGCCTGCAGCCACGGGCCCTGCCTTTCCAGAAATCCCCTTTCATTGTTCTCCTGACACAGTGAGGGAGCGCAGCACCAGCCGAGGAGAGGGCCCTGTCTCTGCCCCTTACTCCTCACAGCACCCCAGAGACGTGGTGGGTGCTGGGGACAGGGAGCCCGGGACAGGACAAGTCTCACATTGTGAGGAGGGATTTCAGTGGTCATGACCTGGATCTATCCAGGATAAAGCTCTGCACCTGGAACAGGCTCTGCACACCCTTTCATAGGGCTTGCTCGTGACCGAGGTGGAGAGAAGATCCCTCCATGACTGAGACTTAGCATCTGTATTTGAGGTACCTCGTAGAACCTTTTCTTTCTTGTTTTGTTTGGCTACCAGGTAAAGTGACTTGTTCCTGAGCTCTCCCCTGACTTTCCTGCCCAGCCACTGCTCCACCCTCAGGCCGTCCTGTGTGCTGGGGGGCCAGCTCTGCTGCACTTCCAGCGTCAGGATGATGTCCACCGAGATGTCTGCGGGGGGGTTTCTGATCTGCAGCGTTATTGCAGGGCTCCCGGCCTTTTTCCTCTTCACCGTCACTTCTGCCTCTAGTGACAAAGAAGAAACTCATTTCTATGTGGGTAGTAGAAGAAACTTCTTTTCTTTTTTGGAAGAACACTAAGGTTTTTACTACATGGAATTTGTAATCAAAGGACACAGATGGGTTTGGTCACTGCCTCTTCATCCTACAGGATACATAAATAAATAAAGCATTAAGGTGGCCTGTGGAGTTTTACAAAGTAAGGACACCACTGCCCTTGAGTGCAGTGTTTGCTTGACTCGCTGCATCCATGGAGTGAGAAACACAGAAATGTTTTCCAGTGCATTGTGTCGCTGCTGAAAGCACCCAGAGAGAAGGGATTTGGCTGCAAAGAGCACCCTCAAAGGGGGAACAGTTTCTGTGTGGATTGAGATACATTATTGGGTCACGTATAAAAGCTCTTCCTTTTGCTGCTGGGTCAGAACCTGGCTCTTTTTATGTGACAGATTGATTCAAAACGTAGAGGTCGGGTAGGAACAGAGCCCTAGAACCCTTAGCATTCCCTCTTCCCAGGGACAGGGCTGCCGAGTGCAGCCGTGGGTTAATTGCAAGGTACAATTAACTCTGTGTGTGTCTGGGGTGACTCAGCACCAGAGCAAACAGGAGACAGGGCAGACAGGAGAGGTTACAGGGAGAACCCCCAGGAGACAAGCTGACCTGGGGGGGAATAACTCCCACTTCACTAACAACAGAGCAATGCATACACACAACCTAATCGGGTTTTTAGCTCAGTACTTACCCTTAATGTTTTTTACTTCTTGCTTAATAATTTCTCTTAGTGCTTGAAGCATTTTAAAGGCTGATAATTTTCCATCTTCATCTAAAAACTTCAACAAATACTTTTCTTTGGGGTTTCTTTTGAATGATATATAATAAAAGGCTCCGGTGTCATCGCATTCATCCAGCTGAAGCCTTGCAACAGGCATCAGGAGCATGATGTCGAACTCGTTGGGTTCCGATACCTGCCAGGCAGGAAGATTTTCATTATTTTTCCTCTTCAGACTCTGATACCGGTTGTGGTTTTATCGACAGCACCTCGCTGTACTTCTGGGGTGAAGTGTGGGCTCCTTTCTGCAGGTTTGTATTACGAGCTCGCTGTGCACTCAGGGGGAGAAGAGCGATTTACTGACAGCAGTTCATTTCCCAGCTCTCCAACTCAGTCATTTTTAAGAGAGTTTTTTAAGGTTCCCGAGCTGTTCCCACTAATACGTAAATGCTGATCTTAGTCATCCACTGACAATCGTACAATGGTCGGGGTTGGGAGGGACCTTTCAGATGATGGAGTCCAACCATCAACCCAGCACTGCCCAAACCCACCACTCACCCATGTCCCTCAGCACCACGTCTGCCCGGCTTTAGGATCCCTCCAGGGATGGGGACTGCACCACTGCCCTGGGCAGCCTCTGCCAAGGCTTCACAGTCCCTTCTGTGAAGAAATTGTTCCCAATTTCCATCCTAAACCTCCCCTGGTGCAACTTGAGGCCATTCCCTCTTGTCTTATCGCCAGTTATTTGGGAGAAGAGATCGACACCCCCTGGCTACCCCCTCCTTTCAGGGGGTTGCAGAGAGCCAGGTCTCCCCTCAGCCTCCTCTTCTCCAGGATGAACACCCAGGAATCAGCTGTGGGAGGGAAAAACTGCACTGCTCTGCCTGAAGCTACTTTAAAAATAAATAAATAAAGTTTCCCCAGGTTTGACTTCGTTTCAAATTGAGCTGGGACCAGGAAAAAAAAAATGGTATTGCTAAGGTAGTAATCCTTGAAGTCTTTCCTGGTGGGGAAGCGGCGGGACACCGGGATGTGCGTCTCCGCCTGCCGCCCCTTCCACCTCCCCGGCCCCGGGGCCGCCTCCCGCCGCCCCCCCCCCCCCCGCACCCCCCCCTACAACCCCCGTAGAGG